>OX467092.1:22639231-23239231 GCA_950106755.1 Climacium dendroides | reverse complement strand
ATCAATTGTCTTATGAGAAGATTCAAGTTAGTGTCACGATTAATGTTTGCTTCATTAGGCGGTATAGAAGGATGTTTGGAATCTCTACTTTCTCAAGACATCGTACTCACCTATTGAGTAGAGAGAAATGGACATGATATTTTAAGAGAGTAATGGAAGTATACGTGTACCTGGATGACAATGAAGTAGGCGCTTGATCTATTATCTGTGTTGAGCGGCCTTGTCGCAAACTGACAATGAATACAAGTGAGGGAAAACCCAGAAAATCGCAGAAGAGTGCTCAGAGGAAGGCAGAACACTGAAATTTCTAACACTATTCAAACATCTCACCAATGAAAAGTAAAATAGGCCCTCCCTGAGGTCTCCTTAACCTACTCATGGCTACATCACTGAGGTTCCAATATAATGGAGGAACTTACAACTGAACGGCTCGTGCTATCATAATTGCTATAAAAGGTGGGACCAACCCCAGAATCAAACTTGCTGTAATAGTAGGAATGTTATATATGTTGGGACAAACTTCCAAAACAGCAGTGACTCTCATAGATGGCCGTAGCCAAACAAATGGCAAATGTAGAGCTTCATTGCTTGCACAACTCATGAAGATAACATTACAAAAATATCCTATTAAAGAATTAGTTTGAATTTAAGCCATAGCATTATATACTATAATTTATTAGAAATATATATAGTTTGAATTTAAGCCATAGCATTATATACTATAATTTATTAGAAATGTATTAGTACAAGGTAGAATTGAAGGTGCATCTTAACGCTTAGGAAGTTGTAGTGTACAAAGCAAGTAGGAAATTCTTAAAAATTTAATATCTAAGTTCTAGTCAATTTCTATAGGAACATGTACAAGATATTTACACAAAAAATTGTATGTGATCCAACTAGTTTTTTTACAGAAGCATGGCTACTAAATCTTCATTTAAAGAAGAGTTTATGGACATCACTAATTATGAAGCACAATAGTGAATGTGAATAAGCAAATAAATTTTATGAACACTAAATGTGCACATAGACACTATTTGTCAAGTAAATAATGTTAGTTTTTTTCAAATTTAAATTAAATGGTATAAACTCTTCTATGTAATTGTTTTGGAAAAAAACCCACTTCTTATATGAATTGACATGTGCCTATCACTACATTAATAGCGAATCGTTTAAAATAAAAAATGGAGGTGCGAGAAGTCCTTCTACCTTCATTAGGAATCTAACACTATATATAATTTGCAGTTTATCAAACTATAGCTCTACCACCTAGGTTTTCCATATAATCATGAAGTTGAGAAGCTATTACAATTCAAACTACTATTGTATTGAAGGTCTACACACAATAACCAAACGACAATGAAGAATGGCAAACTAGTACCCTATGAAGTGGGGAATGCCAATTGTTAAATGCACGTGACATGCCACAAAACTTTTATTATAAGGAAAAGGAAATTGTACATGATGAAGTAAAGGATTGTCCATAGTTTTCTACATCATACACGTTATGCATTAAAATCATATAGAACTTCAAATTCCACTACTTAATAACTATCTTCAATGTGTGGAAATGGATTAAGACTCAAATGTTTCATTTGTGTTATTGTTTGTTTTGTTTTAATGGAAATGCATTTATTTTATTAGCATTTTGATTTCAATTTATTGTAGTGATCTTTCAGAATATAGTTTTGAAAATGAAATTACTATACATTTTGACAACGTTATATGTTTATTCAAAACGTTGGTTACAATGAAAATAATAGTGGAAATGTTGATATTGAATCAGGCTTGAATCGGTCTCTAAGGAGCATTAAGAGAGCTGGTTTTTAGAGACACCCCTCTCTAGAATTCCTTGTATTCTGTGGGGACTGTCGACCTCAAAAGTACTAAGAGATTGTGAAGAAGGTACCTAAACAAATTTACTATTGCATTTTGGAGAAACAAAATGTCACTTTCATTGATGTGGCCTTATGTTGTGTTTTCCTATTGGAGGATGACAAAAACATTTTTTGATTGAATAACTTAATTTTTTTGTAATGGTTAATTTAATCGTGGGAATAGAAGTTTTTATGTGTTATTTGTCTTTTGTATGATTTGAAAACCTCAGTGGTTATAAAGAGTATTTTGTTTTGGAAAATCACTGTAGGTATCCTTTATTAAAAGTGTTGTCTCGAAATTTTTTTTATTGAACAAAAGGACTGGAGCTTGATAACCAAGTGTAGAGTTTTTTTTCTATGTATGACAAGGAACTCTTCAAAGAATAGTTTCGTTGCATAGGAAGATCTTGAAATTTTAGAATGAATTCAAATTTATTCAAATTCGTGAGACATACAAATCGACTAGAGAGCGTACATGCTGTACGCACCAAGTATTTCTCTGAAGGAAACATTGAATGTAAGTAGAACATGAAGAAGTTGTTATTTGCAAACTAGTTTGTATTCTTTTTAAAAAGTATGAGAAGTGTGTTTTTGGCATCAATAATGCATATTTAGAAGTGACTCTTTCGGATTTTTTTATTCCAGATTTGGAGGACTTCTATCCATGTGAATGTTGATTGCCGATACCACTTGGGCCTCTTGGAAAGGAACAACAAATGCACTAGAATGTTGAGTGAATAAACCAATTTAAATTGATTTACAGAAGGTGTAAATTATAAAGAAAAATGTCATGAAATGATTAAAATAATACATATGAGGCACTTGCATTTAATTTTTTTTTTTTACAAACTTTTAGTATTTTGTAAGTGGGAAAAGAAGGATCTCAAATAATGTTAAATTTTTTTACAATTTGTTTGTGAATAATTAGAATCTTTCAATGCATAAGTGATGTAATTTGTACATATGTTTTCTATGTGTGACCTTTAATATGTCTAGTAAATTTGTTAGCAAAGTTCGAAATTAGTTTATAGAACTATTGAGAATTTTTTTTTTATAAAAATTAATTCAAAATTTTAAAGAGTAAAGAAAAGGCTTTTAGCATTTAGAGGTTAACATACACTAGAAGCAAACCTTCATAAATAACTGAAGAAGTTATTCACACCATAAACTCTTCTATGTTGTGAAGACCATATTCTCAACTTTCTAGTTTCTGTGGAACTTGAAGTGGACCTTTTTTGTAAGATTTCAGGAATAGAACTAAATCTTTGTACTCATTATTTTTTTAAAGAAAAGGCCTTCAAACTGGGAATTCTGAAATGCACATTGTTTGCAAATACTTAGGAAATGAGTGATTTAAGTTCAGATGTTGCATGGCATGTGCTCGGTATGTTTTAGTGAAGACTATTCTGTCACATTTGGTCTGCAATTTGCCATTACTAATTCTTCAATGTAAAGTAAATATTGCATAGTTTTAGAGTAATTATTGTTCAAAAAAAAAGTGACATTGAATAGTTTGTTTGATAAAAATGATCTTCTCTGAAGGTAATGCAATGTGGAACTTTCACTTTTGATGAATACCTTAGCAAATAAATGAAGGTGGAAATGTTGATGGTGGATTAGGTTGTGGCAATTGCACCAAAGAGGAAGAAGTCACAGTGCTACATGTCAGTGTTGAAGCAAGAAAATCAATTGGAGTGACAATACTCATAAGGTATTTTGTAGTTCTTCTTTTATCTTGGTTAGTGCAAAAGAGAAGTATGCAGACAACCTTTTTTGGAGGTGTATTTCTATAGTTCAAAAAATGCATGCATGTGGTACAAAAGGTAGTTGTTTTGAGAGCTCTATGAACAGGTGACGGGAGAGGATCTTAGAAAGTCTTCAAGAAAGGGTATATCTGAAAAGCTGTCTTGTGATATGAACATTGTGTTGAAAAATTTCATCCAATTTTCATGATGTGTTTTTGAATTTAGAGTGCATTGTTATTGGGAAACTGTAATGACATTTAATTGTCTATGAATGCAAGAATTGGAACACGTTCAATATGTTCTACACGTTTCATATACCGTAAAAGAAGAACAAAAGAAAAAATTAGTAGACAATACTTGCAAGTGTCATTATAATTAAAATCTTAAAAAACAACTGAACAAGAGGATGAAGAAGTGGGTGTTGCTTCAGTAAGTATGGTATAATAAAATACAATGGAAGGACATTGATTTTGAAATGAATAGATGTAGTCAGATAACAATGACGTGTTACTATTAATTCCTGTATGAATGAAGATGTACATGTAGTGAAGGACTTATGCATACAATGAGCACAATCACTTTGTCTACCAATATTTCTTTAAGAAGTCATGGACATTCAATAGTTGCATTGAAGTTCCTCTGTTGCAAATTGTTGCAATGAAGACGAAGAGGAATTTATTTTCCTTTCTGGTTAAGCTTTGGTGAATCTTTGTTGTCGTTACTAGGCTATTTCTTATAGGGATGAAAATATTTTTTTTTGCTTTATTTGTTGTACTTACATATTACATATGTAGCAGGTAATATCTTACTTCTTAGTACAGTATATGAATTTAGTGTAATTTAGAATTTTCAATTTCTAGTTCATTACAATTGTGAACACTTCATTCAAACTCCAGTACAGAACTGTACATTCATTACAATGTGACTATGTAGTATACATATTATACAGTTTGACCGAAATATGTTGTTAGGGTGTAGGATGTATATTAATTGGAAAAATAGGATCTCCATAATGTAATAGTGATTGCAAAGAGGAATTCTGTTCATTCAATTATTTTAAAAAAAAAATTCAATTGTCAGTTGTTGTTGTACATATTCATAAAAATCACATGTTATTTATTGCAGTACGATTTAAGAATAATGCAATCCGTATTGCCTTCATATAGGATTACAATAAAAAGGAAATGTACAACTAAAGTGCATACCATTCTCTTTGAGTGTATGTATTGAAGTAGAATTGTTATATAATGAAGATGGTGTTATTTTTTTGGTTTGCAGGGCATCATGGCACCAAAGGTGCATTCCAATTGGTTGGATCATGGATGGTGGATAGAGACAAATAATACGGAGAAGCCAAATTTGTGGATTATGGACTTCCCAATTGAAGAAGGGAGATATTGGGCTCCTTTGGGTACTTTATATGGAGGCATTGAGTCAATTGCAGGAACTGTTGATGGAGGACTCACAATCTCAATAACAAACACTGAAACGGTGTATGAAAAGTACAAACTGAAGAAGAAGCTTATGATGGCACCAATTCCACCAGAACTTCTTCTTGTATTTTCACCTATGCATGGTTTGAAAACATTGGTGAATTATTGGAAAGCTATGCCTAAGGCGTTGAAGGATCGAAGAGAAGCTTGTATAAAAAAATTCAAAGAGTCAACTCCAGAGCAACTATTTAGGGCACGTTCTATATATATCGAGATTCGAAGGTGTGAGGAACTTCGAATTACGGATCCAGTTGCAGCAGAAGAACGCCCTCCTCCTACAGAACCTGAGGATACCGATGATTTATACCGACTATATGCAGCTCCTGTCCAGGAGAACTGGATTCCAGTGTCAGAATGCAACCGAAAGCGTGTTGCTGTCGACGAAGAGCATGCAGAGCCTTCAGCAGAAAGGGGTATTTCTGAAAGGCAGAGAGTACATCGCCAACGCATTGTATCTGCAACAGCAGATACTGAGATGGAACAATTAGAGATGAATGATACACAAAGTTTTGAAGAGGCACTAGTACAAGGGAGTGCAGCAATTTCTCCACCACCAATGCATGTGGAGATTGGTGAGGAATCCATGCAACCAGAACAAAGGACATCCGAAATGAATATACAAAATGAAGAACATGTCGCCAGTGGATGTGAAATTGAGAATGAGTTTGGAAATGGAAGAGCTCCCACAGAAGGTGGATCAGGGTCTACAATTCGAAGACGTGGTTCAGGAAGTCGCATATACAGATCGGAGGTCAGAATGTCTAATATTCATGCTGGAAGATCAATTACTAGTAGAGGTCGTGTTACTGGTAGAGGACGTGGTGGTCGTAGAGGACGTGGTAGATCTGGAGTTCAGGATCGATCTATTCCACATGACATTATAGAAGAAGAGGAAAGTCTTCGCACGATGGAAAGAAGAACTGAAGAAGAACAAAGCATCCGTACTCGTACTGCAATCCGAAGACATTTTCAGAGAGCACAGATGGAAGAACCTTCAGTACAAGGGAATGTTGGTGGACAGGAAGTGCATGATGATTATTCCGATGAGGAAGATGTTGAGGAAGCACGTATAAATGTACCATTACAGAGATCTACCAAAGCAGTGGTAGTGTTTCCTACAGAGGCAGAATACAAGGCTGGATACATATGGGGACAAGATATGGTATTCACTGCAAACATTGATAAGATTCGCAATGTAGCAAATGCAGAGACAAACCATAGAACGTTGATGGAATGGCGAGTGAATGAGATGTATGAACGTTTGAAGGGGTTCGAAGCTGATGGGATTAGTGCAGTAATACTACGTCCCATTGCATATCAGTATAAGAGAATCATTGATGAAGGAGAAACAGAAGTGGTACAAGTACCTTTTAGTCATGAAGGTGCTGCACGGGAATTTGACGTTGCATTTTTGACACATTGCCAAGCTGACCCAAGTACACCAAGAAGTACAGTGAGGACTAAATGGTTACAGAAGAATATTATTTGGGAGCCAGTGGATGGGCAACACATTGTTAGTGCTTGCAAACGAGCTCAACAAGAACACGAAAATGGTAACATGTCTGAAGAAGAATACCTTATGCGATTTGCAAGACGTAAAGCAAAATTTGTGGTGTACAACAATCCCCAGTTTTATATAGAAGCTTTGGTGCGAATCAATGCAAGGGAATTCAACTGCAAATTCTTTACCACATATTACGAAAATCTTATGAAGCTATGTGACATTTGGAAAGCGTGTGGAAGTCCTAGTGCTATTGCTCGAGTTGATGATGTTTACAGAGCGAAGGCATTAACAATGGCAGCAAGTGCGTTACATTGGACCCAAGGTTTACCACATAACATGTCATTGAGGGAGCTATCAAAGAGAATGGTAGAATACACACGACATGCATGGAATGAGGATGAAGAAGCATATGAAGCGTTCTTGCAAGTTTGCAAGGATTATGAAGATGGAAAACTGTTTTTCAACAAAAAGTCAGAAGATCAATGGAAAAAAATGGCCAAAGAGCAAAATCTGGATGTCACTGTGGATAGAAATCCGAGGAGAAAAAGAATGGAGAAGTCATGGTTCAGGCCTTTAAGCAGAGTCTCAAAGGACATATATGTACATGTTGTGAAACAAATGGCAGCGAAGGATGTAGTTGATGGGAAACGACCTTCACAACAGTATTATTTTGACAATGTGAAGTCTACAAATCCCCCTAGAGGAACTATAGCGTATGCCGTTGATCGATTGCAACGGAAAAATTCAGTGAGGAATCAAATCCGTTTTTTAATGGTAGAAGCAGGGGATGAAAATCCATTGTCTATGGATGAATTCATGGCCATAGATGCAAGCAGGTTTGGAGACGAGGGTGGAAAGCAATTCACTTTGATGGGGAAGACATTAGACGTTGAATCAAAGACATTGTGGTATGTACCAACTGTGAAGACAGTTCAATCATTGAAGAGCTTTGATCATTTAATTCCACCGTTTGTTAAACAACACTTTACAGACATTAGAGCGGGACGAAGAGGTTATGCAGGCTATGGCCGAGATGTAGAGGATGTGTCAAACGCTCGATGGGATTGACAAGTTGCTATTGGCATAGTGCAAGACCAAGTCAATGAAACAACAGTGCATGTAAGGTGTAGAGGAGGGTTCTTTGAAGATGGATACATCGAACTAGGAAAACCTTGTTTATGGGTGTTTGATTGTAGACGAGGAGGTTCAAAAGGAGAAGATGAAGAATGGTCAACTGAAGACTACAACAAGGTTATACCACAACTTCAAAATTGGATGTCTTCCATTGTACGCTGGACAGCAATTTTTTTATTTCCGCCAGGTGTGGAATTTGACGAAGCAATGCAGTCGACGATGGCCGTACCCAACAATTGTCATTGTTTGAAGGGTAAATGGATTTTTGAACCAGAAACAGTACCATCATATATCCATGATCTGTCTCATGGAGGACAACGTCAGTGCGGGGTGCAAGCAGTGGGGGACATCGTTATTGTTTTCCAGTATCCAAGAGAAAGTGGACCTATGGAAAACCTTCCTCGTAGCTCACACAAATTGGATGTAATATTTCGGGACTTTTGGAACACAGATGTGATGCCGCGAGCGGTGGACAAACTGGAGAGGACACCTTTAGAGTTGAAGAAGATGGTTCAGATGTATCTACCACGAAATTGGGGGTTGATAACATTAGGCATTACGGTGGCTGTACCTGAAATATTAGAAACTGGTTTTCTAGGCAAGGATATCATCATCATGGAAGGTGGAACAATCCGTACACAATTTGTATACAATACAATGCAAGTGATGTATGGAGAAAAAATGGTGATGCTCAATAGTGAGCGCAGATCAGCTGATAGAAGATGTTCACAAGTATTCAGCACAAGAGAGGAAGCAACTGGTGATGGTATTCTTCTAATGAATACAAGAGTTGCACGTGGTAGACGTGAAAGGGTAGTGCGATCATCAAGCGATTCATCAGATGAAGAAGAAAGTTTTCAAAGAATTCAACGGAAGAAACATAAAGGCAAAGAAATCGCAATTGAATTTGGAGCTTCTTCATCAAGTGGAGGTGAAACAGATTCGGAACAAATGCACTCGGATGATTTACGTAGTGGTGGCCTAAGTCTGGGCTCAGTTGACACAGATGTTGGGAGTGATGCGCATGGGGACCAAGTAGACTTACAAGAAGTGGAAGAAGACCCTGATTACACTCTACCAAAGCAAAAAATGGATGTCAGAAGCATAGAAGTAGAGGATGTTGGAGTTGAGGGTGGAAAAAATAAAAGTATACCAACAATAACAGAGGTTGGAGTTGAAGATGGAGAAAATGAAGATACACCAAAAACACTGCATGTTGAAATTGAACATGAAGAACATGAAGGTACATCAACATCAACAAAGGTTGGGGTAGACGTCGGACAATTAGAGTGTACACTAGCAGGAACAAATGTTGGAGTTGAAGGTGGACAGTTTCAAGGTACAGTAGCAGTCACCAATGCTGGAGTGCAAAGTGGAGAAGTGGAAGGAACGTCAACAACATCTGAACCGATATCAACATTCTTAGCATTTAGCACTCAAAATTTGGAGAGCTTCACTTTGGGTGAAGATGGATATTATTATGATGAAGAGCACATAAAATATACTCGGTTGGGGAACGAAGGGTCTTACTATTACGAGCGCATTGTTTCTGTTTTCGAAGGACCTATTGTATCACCAACATTGACAGAAGAGGTGTCGACACCAGTTGCAAGTGCTATGGTGGATAGTGCATTGGAGTACGCCTCTCCACCACCACTATCTCCAATTGGTGAACTACATGTATATGAAGAAATAGAAACAGTTGGAGGAGGAGAAGCAGAAATGTCACAATCATCGGAACATGTGCGAGAGACACCTAATGCAGAAGTACAATAAATCAAGGAAGATAGTAGTATAGAAAATAGTAGTATATAGTTTGCAAAAGTGTGGACGTACTATATATTTTTTGGAAGTGTTTGCAGATATGAAAATGAATTTTCTATGTCTTATGTGAGTTATAAATAAAAATGGGAAGGCAGTGGATGTGGCTTCTCTTTTATATGTATTATGTAAAGAAGTCTTTGAAGAATGACAATGAATGTCAATTGTACAAGGAGAAATGAGCATGAAATCAATGTGATTTGGATGTAATTGCAGTGTATGATGCTTGAATACTTATGTATGAAAATAATAACAGTAATGAACAAGAGGAAAGTGTATATTCTAAACATGTTCTACTTAGAAATATTCAAAAATACATCCTCATATGAAATTTCTATACTCAAATGAAGTACAACACAATACAACATAAGTCAAGACTTTTAAAAAAGGTAACACGTACCTACCTTTTATGAAAACCCATTTTTTGTGAATAGTAGTGCATATGGTCATTGCACTTGGCCAAGTGCAAAAATGTCTAATTCTACCCACTGGGTAGTTAAATTCTTTTAACCTTTCTAAATTTTTTTATAGACAATATTGAAGGTTGATTGTTGAAAACTTATATTTTTTTACTAAAAAAGGTAAATATTTGATTTTCTAGAGGTCCACAAAGGCATATATGTACCATTGGTGGACAAATAAAGTTTACAAATTTTACTTGATTTCTAGGGTTCAAGTAAAAGCTTGCCAATTTCACTTGATTTGAAATCCAAGAAATTGTACTTCTCCATTTGCTTTGAAAATGGATTCAATAGAAAGAGTAAAGTGCCTTCATTATTTTCACCTTGAAAATTTAACCTTGCAAGTATTAATTTGGAATTATCTACAATTTCTACTTATAAAAAATTGCATTTCAATAATTGCAAAGTGGATTGTGTAATGAGTTTGATAGCTCTTCATGTGAAATCAAGTTCTTTGAAAGTGCATTTTAGTGTACTAACACTATTTGTAGTTGTTCAGATCACCTGTAATTCCAAAAGACTTTTATATGCAAATTTTTGAAACATTGTGGGGAGGGACAACATACTAAAAATACAATGCATACATTTTTTTTGTTATAATCTCACAACTCTTATACAATTTTACACTCGAAATTGGTAAGCATATTAATAAGCAAGCTTTTTAAATATTTGAATGACACCGAAAAACAATTTGCTTCATTGGAGATAACTAGAAAGCTCAAGCTCTTTATTCATGGGAAACACCCTTAGGGAGGCCTATAGGCACTTAGGATTGTGGTGAGAGAATGAGCCCTTTGGTTTCAAATGGTGAAACTTGATAGTTCACATTCATGAGACGAAAAAACATTGGCACTTGAAATTAAATCAACTAGAGATGATGTCATAGTTTGTCCCATAACTTTGCATCTCATGTAGCACTGCCCCTTCTTCTTCTTTTCCTCATTTGTCACTTTGGGAGCTTTTATTGAAAGGCCTTCATGTCTATTATAATATCAATGTACGAGGATCCTAGAATAGAATGAGGTCTACCTACCTCTACTTCAAAATCTAGATATTGTGCCTATTCCAATCTTTATATTGAACATGCTCTTACATTCTAACTTCCCAACTCACCTTGGACCCATCAAAAATCAAGCTCTGAATACCATCTTGCCATGCCTACTAAGTTTGATTCAGTGCTTCAATTCATTGGAGCATTCTATTTTTTGTACTTTGTTTCTTGTTTAGTCCTTAAAGGATGAGTCGATCATTGTAGAAATCATATGTTTTGGTATAGAGTGAATTTTTTGCTTAAAAAAATGCTAAAGCACTCATTGAAAGTCAAACTATTATAGAAGACCTTCCCTTTTCATACAAAATTTGAAGAATGAATAGTTGCACTTTTGAACTGCATGGAGAGATTCTTGTCATTCATTGGTTGGAAAATGTCTTCAACATTGTTTATAGGCTAGTGATCCAAATTAATAGTGAATAGAGCCTTTGGAATTCAAGACAACAATAACTTTCTTGAATCAAAATTATAAGATAGGAAGTTCTAAAAGTGCACAAGCTCTAAAATTGCCACCTCCTCAAATGTACACTATTTATACTTGTTGCTTTTTCATAGCCTTCACCAATGTACAAATAGTAGACATTTTAGGAGGTGAGCAATTTCACAGCCTTATGCCATTTCAACTTCAAAATTTCATAATTAATTCCACAAAGCTCAAAAAAATATGAAACAACTTGGGTTAGATGTCAATTCTACTTGTCTTTCAAGAAAAATTTATTGAAAAATATTTCAAGAAGCTTCACCTTCCCAAAATTAAGTTTCAGCTCTTAGGTGGGCGATTTATAAACCTCCTACCTTAGTGTCACTTACCTTGTTGCCTTTGATTTTCTGTACATCTATTCTGAGGAGATTTTTTTGTTAATAAGGCTATTCTTGTGTTGGAGAGACAAACGAGGCCTTTGACATGAATGTTAGGGCTTCTTTGCATGTAGGGATTGGACCGGAGGTGGAGCTCTAGGTACCAAGTTGAAAGGTCCGGTGGATACCATATCACGCTTTCAGATGAGTATCAATTCTCCAAATTTAAAAAATCCATTTTTCTATCAATGTTTGGAATTAAGTAGCATGTGGCATCCAATAAATGAAGTGGGCCATGGAGACAACCAATGAATGAGGTGAGACAACAAGACAAGTAGAAGATACTTTTAGAAAAATAATAAGTTGGATTGATGGGAAGGAGAATGAGCTTGTAAATCCTACAGAAGATGGTCACCCATTTTTGATCATTTAAACAGTTCTACCCATGTGCAACATGGAGAAGGTTGGGAATTTTTTTCTCATCTACAGAAATATACAGAAATATAGATGAAGAAGATTCTATATTTTTCTATATTTTTTTCGTGAATTTTTTTCATGAAGCTTTTGTTTGTCCCATTCTTAATATAAAGGCAAATCCATTTTCAACCATAGGATGGTTATAAAACCAATGTAAGTGATCATTGTGGCTTTCAATGTACATGTTGTGATCATTGTATGCTTTCAATGTACACCTCCCAAACATTTCTATTTCTCTTGCTAGTCATGCTATAAGGTAGAACCACACATTACTAACCAGTACTTCGTTACCAACCAGTAGAGTGGGAGAAATGTGGCAGAGGTTGACACTCATTTCAGATTTTGGGGGGGGAATGGTTTAATAATGCTTCTTAGTTGGATGACATGACACATGGCATTCTCATTACCAAATTGTATGACACATGTGTCTCGTTTTGTTAACATGAAAAAGTCTCTCTGATTGAGTGATTTTGTATGACTCTATAGTTTGGACATGGGTCCAGGCCCTCTGGCACCTTCTATAATTCCTAGTAATTTCATATCAAAGTGAAAAGTTATCAAAATTTTGGCAATCTTCCTCATTTTTATGTCTGCAATTATGAAAATTTTCTTCTTGCTTCACAACACTCCAGATCATGTCTGCAATACCTTAACCCCTAAACGTCAGAGGTGCAACCAGGCTTAAAAACTGCCTTCCTTTGCAAGTATGAAAAGTCAAAATTAGAGTAAGGTATGAAGATCTCAACCGTACAATATTGTAGTGTGCATGTTGTAGATGGTGTAAATCAAATTTGGGGTCATTTGACCATGTAGATTGAAAGATTATAATGTTTTAGTGTTGAAAAAAGGTGCTGAAATTTTTTTTAAAACACATTTGGAGGTGAGATTTGATTTCTAAACCTACTCGAATGAAAAAACTTTAAACTACAAAGTGATTCAAAACCAAAATATATACAATTTGGTGAAAAAAAATATCATTCAAATGAATCATTGTGTCTGCAAAATGGATTTGAAATGTCAAAAAACAGTGAAAAAAGTAACAAAAAATCACATCTATGACTGAACCTCCTTCTACTAAAATGCTTCTCAGTCACTCATAACTTCTTGGATTGCTATGAAATTTTAACCACACAAACTAGACTAGTATACGCAACTTCTCCAACACGTTTTATTGGATTTGGACATTGTATGAAGAAGTTATAGGCCGCCGAAATTCACTAGAATTCACCAATGTTTGGATTTTGAACTTTGAATTGCTCCCAATCATTCGAAACAACTTGGATTGACATGAAAACTTTACCACAATGATTAGACTTCAGTGGAAACAAAACCCAACAAATTTTTTATTGAAAACAAACATTAGATTACAAAGATACAAGCCCCCAAAGTTGCAACCATCAAATGCAGTTTGGTGAGCTCAAATTGAACCTGTGAACTTCGATTGGCTCCCAAAACTATTGTACATCTTGTATTGATCTGAAAATTTTATCACACAAACTAGACTAATATGCGCAACTTCTCCAACAAGTTTTTTTTTATTGAATTTGGACATTAGATGCAAAAGTTACAGCCCTTTGAATTTGCCTTCTAGACTGTGAGGACGTTTGTCGTCCCTGTGACGTTCAGGGGTTAACTGGTCGACTATGGGTGGTTCTACCTTACTGATCGAAAATTGAGCAGCCTAAACTGCGAAAACAAGAATGAAAATGGGTGATCTCCTAATGAAATGAGGGTGGAGAATGGGAGGAAAAAGCTCCACATCGGAAATCAAGTCTACAATTCCTCCACGCGAACCTCCCTGGGAGGTCCGGTGGGCGATCAGCGACGGAGGTCTCTTTTGGTAGTCTGAGGTTAAGGGTTTGCAATTTTGGAGAGACTATTTGCAAGTAGGGCACTAACGCTGATCTCGTTGGTAGGTTTTGATTTTGATTTGAATCGATCTTGTGCGCAGCAACAATTGCAAGGCATTGCTTCCACCCTTGGAAATAAATCCCCTTGTGTAACTGTACCATTTCCTGTCGCAATTTTGTTGTGTTCAGAGGTGTTGTTCGAGTTGTGAAAACCCAACAGTTGGAGGATTCCCCATGGCTGAAAACCACGAGATTGTAGAACTAGGAAACACAAAGTGCAATTGGTCTGCCTCCCCCTCCTCATCTGTGTATCTCCTCCACACGCATGGAGGGACTGTTAAAAGCAGGACTGACTATAAAACTGCCATAGATTTTGAGATCGCAGCCTCGAAAGATCATTGGAGTGAGCTCCAGCCTTTGAGTGTAGGAGAGAACTCCAGTGGCTGAGAGAAGGAGAACGTTTCTCTGACCAACAAAAGGACTGTGCTGAGTCTTCGTAGGCAGTTTCCACAAACGGGCGATTTCTTCTGGGATGCTTGTGATTCTGTTGAGTTGGGCAAGAAGATTACCGAGGGAGCTCAGTCAGAAATCTTCGAAGCCAAGTTGAAGGAGTCCTCGCTCAAGTTTGTGTTGAAGGTGTTCAAGGAGGGATCACCCGTGCCGGAGCTTCAAAAGCAATGGCTTGTAGGAATGCTCAACCGATGTAAGAAGGTGTATTTTTCTTCCCTGCGATGTTCTCTAGTCCTCTTGGGAACAATGGTGATGAACGGAAGGTTTGCATTCCGGATGTTGCAAAGTGCAGGGTACTCATTGACAAGAGAATGGAGTGCAACAATAGCTGATTTTGCACTCCTTTCTACGATGAGGAATTTCAAGGGAATGTTCTTGGGATGGAGGGTTTGCACAAGGACAACATTGTCCATAGAGACCTCAAAGTTTCTAATGTACTCATATTTCAAGGGAGAAACTAAAGAGATTTAGGTAGAAATTCTCAATTCACTTCTTTTTTGTTTGTATTTGTGTCTAGTAGCAAACTTTGAGTGTTTGGTGGGAGTAGTGGAGATAGTATTTTGGTGAGTTCCGGAAATATTGCAAGGTGTGAAAGTTTGCAATATCACACTTGATTTATTCATCAAGGAGGTAGATGTTTATAGATATGCAATGACTTGCTATGAAATGATCACTAGTCAACTACCTTTTGAGGATATTAAGAAGAATAATTATAATTTGGTTCTTTGTGGAGATAGGCCTACATTGCTTGAAGAGACTAAATCTTGGATAAAGACTTTGTTGAGTAGATGTTGGCATCCAAATTCAAAAGAAAGACCCAACTTTTAGAAGATAGTCAAATGCATTGAAGGTAGATAAGGAAAAATCATCTTGAAAGTATTTGTATATATTGTAAATGTGAATTGAGTTTTCACTTGTTTATAATAAATATGTTATCATTGAAACGCTTTGTGTATTGTGTATTAGTTTCTTGGAGACATCTTATTTCTCTTTTTAGTTCACTTTTTGGTTTAATTTGCACAACTATTATTTCCTTGATCTCTTTTTGGCTCACTTTCTAGTTTAGTTTGTACGACTCCTAGATCTTGTATGTGAACCATTTCCAAAACCTTTTGAAAATCAAAAGATTTGTATGCAAATACTGCCTTTGTTGCAATCTAATGTACAATAACAATGCAATCAATTATGTAACAAGAATTATATTCAACTTGGTGAGTCAAGTGAATTTTTGGATGACTCCAAAATGTTGCAACCCTTCTTCAACGGGAATTGATTGTTACAACCTGTCCCTAATAATGCTACACATTTGCATAGTTCCTTTTGGAACCTTTTATAGCAAACCTTGCATGTTAATGGTGCTGTGTTCTCTGATGATTTTAATTGGCATTAGGGTAATGGGCAGTAAATTTGAGGTTGTTCGAGACTGTGAACTCTCTTAGTACTTCACCTTGTCATGTTTGCTTCTGTGAGGAATTTTCAGATCTTTTAGGGCGGACTTCATTGCCTACTACCACCTGCCTTACAACAACCGAAAAAATGTGCTCCATGATCGGGTCTTGAAATTGAATCGGCCACAGACGATTTCAAGTTTGCCCATAACTCTGCATCCAATGTAGCGTCGCCCTCCATCACCTCCTCATTTGTCACTCTTGGAGCTTTCCTTGAGGCCTCCATGTCTGTTACAATATCAATGCACTGGGACTACTCCAATTGAAGCACGTCCCAATGTCAGTTCACCGATTCTTGCCCTAGAAAGTTGAGTCTTACAAATTCAACCTGACACAAATATAGCTTCAAGTAAGGCGTGCACTTCCATTAAACAAATCACATTCACAAGAGAACTACGCATAAGAGCATTAATTATCATTCAAGCTTCTACCTAATTGGCCACCCTCAAAATGAGAGTTACCGTAGACTTCGACCACGAAGCAGATCTTGATCGCCGTAACCTAGACTTCCCCTAGAATTTCGATCTACAATTCAACTTCAGACGAACATACACTCAAGTAGGAATCCGAATCTTGCATTCCAGTAACAGGCGATTCCAAACCTAATACCATGCTAATTGTAGTATGGAAGTGATTGCCCAAACAAGTCGTAACTACCTCTCTTTCGCAAATACTCTCATTGAAATAAACAACTTCAATCAAATAGTGTGGTAATCCAAGAGCTTGAAAGGAAAACTCAATTCGCACCTCAGTGAGGGACAATTTATTGAATGTTGAGTACCTTTCACCACGAAATTTATGATTTCAGTGATGAAAAGCAAGGTTGTATAAATAATCAGCCCTTCTAAACTCAATAAAATCGAGGTGAAGTATAGTGTAATTACCGCCAATCAGTCTCCAATGGGCTACTACTACTGGTGAAGGGAAGACTGGAGGATATGGAATGTACTGAGAAAGCACTCGGGCACTGAAGACGAACTCAGGCCACATCGTCGCCGATATTGAAAATTTCTCGGACAGGGCCTTTGAACCAGTGGCGGGCATCCACGACCCACCAGCCCATGACAATGGACAAAACAACACCCAGGGCAACGGGTGCGTAATTGAAGGTTTCTAATTTGATGGGGTAGGACGTCGGAACAAGAAAGATGACGCACGTATAACAGATCCATAAAAAGGCGATCAGGCAGACAAACCGGCTGGCCCGCCCCATATGAAACGGTCCCCGTTTGAACTTCTCCGTCTTGATCACCATCCGAGCAAAGATTGGAACCGCGTATCCACCGACCCAGCCGATAGTGCAGATCGAGGTAATGGCTGTAAATACCACGTCCAGTTTCAGAATCGGAATGCCCAGCAGAATTGCAAATGCACACGAGAACCACACTGCGTTCACCGGTACTTGTACTCGGCGGTCTACTTTCCGCAGTAGCCTGGAATATGGCACTCCTCCATCCCGCGACAAGGCGTACACCTGCCCCAAACAGATACACATCTCGTTCAGAAGCAAGCTCCTATTGCACACATGATCCATTCCCATCAACACTCAGGTACTATCCGGTCCCCTGCCATGCACTCTTGTCTCTTCCATTACTGTCCTCCCCGCTGTTCATTCATGGAGACATCGTCTCCGATGAATTCTGGGCCGCATCTCTAAAATTCCTGAATTGTCCTCAACTAGCCTAGTCTAGCCGTTCATCTAAAGCCAAAGCTGTTTACATCAGGAAGATCTAATGTCTTCGTCCGCGCTCTCTTCTGCTTTCAGAACAAGCACCGGTTCGTGGAATTCGTTATCACGGATATGAAACACAATTGTTTATCAAATAACATGTTAGTCCTTGCAATCACGAGCTGTTGATTCTATTCAAGCAGCAACTCACCACTCGAGCAGCACTGGTAGTGATAGAAAGTCCGGCGAAGAAAAATGATGCCCAGATGACCACCAACAGAATTATTGCTCCTGTGCCACTTTGATATCGCCCATAGAACGCATCGTACAATATTTGAGCAGGGACAAAGCGACCTGCTGTTTCATTGTTAACGTCGTACAGATAACTTGGATCCTGAAAAGAAGCACCTCGATTCTGTAACTTGCAAATCCAAGCAATGAAGAACAATAGCATTTTGGCACAAGGATCGCCTACTCGTCAGGTTAACAGCTAAAAACTTTCAGACGAGAAGCGATAGAAAATGATAAGAAGCAGCAGGAAGATATGCTTCATCAGAAAGTACCTCTCCAAGTTACGCTTAATTATCACTACCAACAATTCACATTCTAAAGCAGAAGCAGTAGGACTCAGACGTACGTACTAAATCGTAGAAACAAAACAGGCCCTCAGGTAATATGCAAAGTGAATTTGTGACTACCTGAATACTGAAAGTGAGAGCCAGGATGAAGGCCCAACCAAAGATTGAAATCATCCCAATGCTTGAAAGAATTGCAATAGGACCATTCCTGTCCGCATTCCTCGTCTCTTCGGTCAAATGCGCCGCAGAGTCGTATCCATAAAGAGAATATTGGCTCACAAGCCAGGACAACAGAACACTGTACACGGGACTTCTGATGCCAGTAGAATCTGACGATAGTTCCAGCTTGCTGAAGACATACGAGGCACTTTGGGTGCTGGGTGCTACCAAGGGCAGCATGATCACAATCAGGGTTCCCCCCACAACCTGAAACAAAGGTCATAAGTACGAAAACCTTAGTTGGCTCCTGGAACTTATGCAGGTTGCTTTACCCATGAGCACATGTAAACAATAAACCTGAAAGACTCGTAAGACAAGGAAGGCAACTGCATAATAGCAGACCTATTACAAAAAGAATCTCACAGTATCTCATTTGGAAAATACATCCAAACAGACGAACAATAGGATGTACTACCAAAAGTACTCCAAAGAAAGAACATAGGGATTCGCCAAACAAACCTGCCACCACATGGAAACAATATCGATGAGAGCAATGAGATTTAGAGCAAAGCTGTTAAGCACAGCCCACGTGAGACACAAGCCGACGTAAATTGCTAGAAATACAACTCGAGGTGCAAAGTACCCTCCATTCTTATTCGTCCCCGTTGAGAGCAGAATTATGTTCTGCAAGGTTTGAGTTCCTGCATATGCCTAGCCACAAGAAATGTTACCCACGGATTCGGCCAAATGGTCTATGCACAAAACGTAGCGGTACATCCGCACATGTCGAGATGGAAATCATCTAACCCCACATCCTAAAAGAAATGTGTAGGGATGTTGAAGAGAATAATACCTGCGTGCCAATGCCCGCAATCAAACCAATTGCTTCAAGCCATGCACAGATCCAGGATGCCAACGGTCCCCATTTGGGCCCAGACAAATGAGCAGCCCAAAAATAAAGTGATCCTGTAGTCTGTAAAAAAACTCACGATCGAGTTAACGATTCTGTGCATGAAATGGAAGAGATAGGGAGACGGGACCTGAGGAAGAGAACACAAATGTCTTGACACATACCACTCTATGTCCCAGAGAAGTGCAATGGATCATTCATGACTATGCATCAGCCCACAGGAACATACAAAAGCTAATTGCTGTTGAAATCTAACCGCCCCAACCTAAGACCCTCAGTCAGACAGAGAACATTGAGCACACACAGCTTCCGGCAATTACAAGCATTAACCACTCGTGGTGATGACATCCTTACGAACAAACTAGACGCAAGCAGTGCTTGCTCAAGGATTCAAAAAGAGTTTCAAGCGTCAACAGACACGTACTGGGAAACTACTGCAGATTTCCGCCCTGTAAAACAACAACCGGTGGGAAAACAAGTCATTACACGACTACCAGTGAAGTCACATTTGATAGAAACGGACAAATGACAACAAAGATTGTTAAAATATCACGAGATGGCAGCCGTGGACGAAACGCTCTTGAAAGGAATGCAAATACTGACGAATTGGAAATTAAAGTTCTAAAGCACTCACATGGCCAATCCGACGAACCACGTGAAGAAAGTGACCACCACCCAACCCCAAACCACTGGGGCGGGACCTGCATAGAGAAAACTGATGCCAAAAAGGGGAATGATCCCAGTGAACAAGGACATAGTAGAAAACGCAATCGCCAGGCATTTGAAAAGGGTCTGCATGCAGTTTAGACAGCATCTGAGACGGTCAATACCAGGATGGACAAAGGCAAAGGCAGGATGGAAACAAGGACACGTTAACTCTGACCTTCCCCACGCACTATCTAGCTCCTCCATTAATCACTTGAGAATTATTTCCAGAAGAACAAATTGCTACAACTGCCCCCTAAACGAGGTAAACAAACAAACAGCAGCTAGCATGCGACCTGAAAAGAATCACAAATCCATCGCTAAAACTCCAAAAGAAACTTGCTGCGGAAGAACGAACGCCATCGACCTGCCAGTCACAGGAGAACTAATACTAATCCTATAGCGTGGTAGCAGTCGGGACAAAAAATGGTTTAGCGCTGTGAAAGCAGGATGCGCTGAACATTACCATTTCTCGTCTCAATTCCTGCTTGTAGCCCAGCTCATTGAGACGGCGCTCTCCCGGATCCATTTCGATTTCGGCTGCTGCCACTGCAGCGCTGGAATTCTTGACGCTGGATGGGGCCTGATTGGAGTCGGGCCCCATCCCTGCACGGGATCGGACTCCATCTCCGTCGCTCATGGTTGTGAGCAACGGGTCCTCTTCTTCCAGACGCTGGAGGCGCTGATTCTCCAGCCCTGAAACAGGACCTGGCAAGTTCCAATAGAGACAAAAGAAGTTCAAGTAAGCTTGCTTAGATTTTGTATGCTGATCATGGGCAAAGAACTAGCATCCTCTTCCCCAATTCAAGGTTGAAGGAAACCGCCAAACACGTACCTGCCCAATCAACACGCCACTCTTGTTCAGTGTGGTTGCTCTCGATTGCTTTGTGAGTACAATAGACGAGAACCACAGTTCTGCACAATGCAGAACCCCAAGGAGGACGTCAAGAGCTGGATGTCATGAGTGCGAAAAGAGCTCCCATAAAATGGAAGAAGCATGAAATAGGGTAAGGTAACCGCAACTAACTGTGACTCCTTTCTAAAATCGACCGACCCCTACAGATTCTTGTCTAAAAAGAACTGCCTCTGTTCCCGAAGGTCTACGGCAGCTTTAGGGTCCACCTATTTTCAACACTCTGTAAATTCATAGTTGATTCATGCTGGGTCCAAAAAATGCATGAGAGGACTAGGGCAGCTTTTGGGTCCACCTACTTTCAACACTTTAAAAATTCATAGTTTATTCATATACTGTGTCCAAAAAAACGCACAAGAAGCCTGGAAAAGAATCTTAAATACTAAAAGGCTAAAAGATTAGGAGAGAATCTAAAATACTCTTGATTCATATTGTGTCCAAAAAATGCATGAGAGGCCTAGAAGAGTATCTTAAATACTAAAAGACTAAAAGACCATAACTGAATCTAAAATATTCTTGACTTCCAACAGGATCCAACCAAAAATGAAGCCATTTCATAATAGCAACATTGCTCAATTGCTTATTCGGACGCAAATAGGTGTAGGGATGTTATGGTAACCTTGATCACCCTAACACCTGAAGAAGTGCCCCTCCCATAAACATAAACATAAACATAATAACATTTCAAAAGAAGGAAGAGAGCTCCATCCATAGCCCGCCTAGTCCATAAAATTGCGGTGCGACAAGCGACGACGGTAAAAGCGCCGGACCCAAATTGGAACTGAGTAGGGAAGGTGGTGGAAGTACCAGGCAGTGCGCACAATGACATGAGAAGCGGCTGGCGGAATCCAAGCTGCACACGGAAGGAAGCAAGGAAATGAAACCGCAGAGTCAGGAAGACAAAGCAAGCACGGCATACAAAGGAAAACAAAGCCATGGAATGAAAGCGCAAGGAATAAAAGAGAGCAACGAGTACAAGATCGAGCAGACAGCGATGAAGAATCCAAGGTCGCACCTCACAAAAGCAACCACGGCAAGAGAAGCAAAAGCAAGGCCTCGGAATGGCTATGGCGATGAGTTGAATCCCTAACAGCAACCCTAACAGCAACAGATCAACAGACAGAGAAAGGGAACGACAAGGAGTCATCCGCTGCACTTCATGAACTTCACTTCACTTCACTTCACTCCATTTCAGTTCCTTGGAAATTGAAATCCCTCGCTTAGGTAACGTAACTGCGCTTGGTGTGAATGCACCCTTACCAGTCCCAATTGTTTATAATTTCTCGTCAAAAGAAGATTCTACAAAACGAAATATCATCGTGGAAAGATAGTTTCAGCAACATGAAAGATAGTTACTAAGAGGGCAACCACAAGCGGACAAACTAAAGCAAGAAGAGAAGGGAATCCAGTGCTGTTGCAACAATGGAGACGTGAGAGAATGCGCCCACCTCACAAAGTGCAAGTCACCACCAAGTTCAAACCGTCAAGTGAAGCTGGAAGACAAAAAGAACTGCAGTCCGTCTACTGATTCCCAGTATAAAGCAGCACTACCTAGAAATCATCGAAAGCATTCCTGCATTTCGCAATGGAATTTGTTCACTTCAGCGTTCGGGAACTAAGTTTGTTTGAGTTTTCCCGGCTATTTTCGAAATTGGGCCGGTTTTCCAAGTCCGGAGTCGGGTTACTTTTCTCTAATGTTCACTCGAAATAGATATTTTATAGCTATTTTCACCGTTTTTTTGCCCGACGTCTTCAAATTGCAACCGGTTTTTTTACCCAATTCCACCGGCTACCTTGGGTTCGTCCCGAACAGCCAGTTCTTCCCGAACACAGGTTCAATTTGTGTAGAAAATTGGAATCAGAGAATCCCTCCGCTGCATGCAGGATGCTTAGTTTAGATATATCGCACATTCGGGGTGGCACATTCCAGATATCTAGCCACGTTTGCTTCCTTTTTCGGCTTCTCAATTACTGTAGCTTTTGTGGGCCTCAAAGGAATGCGCATGTGGTCTTGGCGACTCATCAACAGGATTTCAACGTTTGAGGAAGTTGGCTTGAGGGGTCCGTACGTAAAACATTAACTAACAAGCAGCAATGGTAGCAGCGCCACTGGGATTGGTTCTGTCTCTGTAGCATTGGCATGCGTCACTTGCAGAGTAACGTACCCACTCAAAATTCCTCCTCAAAGGCGCTTGTGTCGATTCGAAAGCTTCCGTCCTCACTCCTCCCTGGCAGTCCAGAGTCAACAATGCAAGGGCTGGGGCTTACACATGCTGGCCCAGTGGGCAAAGCTCCGCCTAATACAAGCAATAAGACAAAATTGTTTCACTCAATTGTCTTACAGGGTGGGTGGCAGAAAAGGAGGGGCTTCATTTTTAACTGAAACCGGAAGACAACCCCATTGTTGAAGGCTAGTCAATGTAGAGAGAATCTACTACGTGTCCAGTTCTGATCTTATCTCTCCCCACCCCACCAGGTTCAAATGAAAGTGCAATTGGTCTTTCTTCATATAGCATCCCTGTTGCACTTTGTCCACTGATATAGCATCCCTGTTGCACTTTGTCCACTGGGCAAGCATGTAAGAAGTCTAATAAGAACCAAAAGTACAGATATTCCAATCCTTGAAAATACACCAAGGTCTTCTTTACATTGAAGATGTTTTCTGTGGGTGCTTACTTGGCAAGTGTGAGAAGGTGTAGAGGTGATGTGATTGGCTCTTGAATTCGGCTCGGAATTAGGGGTGCTACAATGTGAGCCTAGGATCATGAGTACATGAACTTAGAAGACTGTAATGTTGTAGGTGTCTATATTATTAAAAAAAATTGTGGTTATAGGATATCTATGTTATAGATACCTATATTATTATAGGTATTTATGTTATATTCACCTTCAATGGTTGTAGGATATCTATTTGTACATGTATAGGAAATTTTATTAAAATGGTATAGTTCATACGTCATTTTCAGATTGCGTAGTCTAAATTGTAAAAGTAACATCTGCAACAGGTATAAATTTTGAACTTTGCGGTTGTAATTGTAAAAGTGACATTTAGGACAAATATAGATTTCAGACCACATGATCTAAACCATAAAAGTGCCAAAGTTGCGAAATGGTGCCATTTTAACGAAATTCCTTGTTTATGCTCAAAGTTCATATGCTCACATTTGCAAATTTACATGCTAGCATTGTTTAAAATATATATAAAGGCATCTCTTGACATTGTGCATGCAATGCACCCACAATTGCATTCTTCCTTTACACTCAAATTCAAAAGGTGTGAAGAAAACCTCTTGAGGTCTAATGCTTGTCTACAAGAAGTTGACCATTGGAGGTAATAAAAGTGCTATAAAGGCACAAAAATGTTAAAAAATTTAGAATAATTTCTAAACTAGGATAGCTCATAATGTGAGTTCTTTTTAACTCCAAAGATCCTTGGGTCAAAAATTAGATAATACTCACAAAATTACAAAAAAACTAATACCTTTGAAAAATAGATTTGTAAATCAACATTTATTCACTTATTAGAATTTGATACTGTAAAATCTTGTTCTTAACTAGTATAAGGGTCTTGTCTAAAAAGAATACATGTGTGAAATATGACCGAGAAAATAGCAACACTGACAATGTTTTTTTCAAGGTTGCCTAAGCTTTTGACAATGTGACTTTGTCAATCTTTAAAGCCCCGTAATTCAAAGTCTGCTTTATAGAAAGATTCAAAGACTTTAGATTTGAGAGGAGACTCAAATTAGAAAGAATTATGCAAATTTTTAGAGCAAAATTGTTTTTTCTCCACATACCTAAATTGGAGGTCAAAACAAAAACACCAAATAACCTTTTAATCAAACATTGGATCTTTATAAACATTAGATCTCCATAAAGGTCATTTGATTTTCTAATCTCAAAAGAAAAAAAAAATCTAATACTTCACTTTTGTTAGATACTCCAAACATCTACAAATTTATTCATTTCAAACTTAAACAAGCTTTAAGGTTTAAATGGTTGGTTACAATAAAAGAGATTTGAAGCCTCAGAAAGGCCATTTCAGGCCTGTTCCCAAGGCTAAGAATGCATCAAAATATTAAAATATCAAAATAATAAAAAAATTTAAAATAATAATAAATATTTTAAAGTATTTAAAATTTAAAAAATTTAAAAAATTTAAAAAATTTAAAAATTTTAAATATTATATGACGTGGTGGGGTCCTGACCACGTTAGACTATTGATTTGGCAAAGTTCCTCACAATCTGGGAACCCATAGTCTTCTATTGGCCTCAAATTTCATCTAATGTAAGCTTTTCAATCCTAGGGTCTTCAAGGAATTGTAGTCAAGACCACTTTTTAAGATGGAATTGACTATAATTCCTAGGGACTCAAAGTTTGTGTACTTTCTACCACCAAAGAGCAAAATTGTTGTTTACATTCTTCTCTCCCTTGACTTTTCAATCTTATTTGAAAGTTTGCTATCTATAGCTTCTTATTTCTAGTGTAAGAAGGCCCTAAAGTCAAAGGTCTATAAAGTTCTCTAGGTAAAAGCATTATCTACTATAGAAGTGATTACCCCTTTCTTGAATGTACTAACAGTAAACATCTATTCAATTAAGGAGGTAGGTACTTTTAAAACCTTATGTTCTTCCAACTTCAAAATTCATATCTATTTTCACAAAGGTATCATAAATACGAAACAACTTGGATTAGATGTCAATTTCATTTATCATTCAAAGAAAATAGATTGGACCTTGTTTTTTTAGGATGTGTTTCTAAAAAGAAAGAAGTGTGGTAGGTATTACCAAATCCTATTCCAATTCCATTTCTCTCCATGTGAACAATCTGCACTTCATCTTTAACCATAGTTAAAAGTAGGTGTCGAAGGTGTTTGATAGCAATTCTTTCTTGAAAAAATAATTGAAGAAGTCAAATCTCAAAATTGTAAATCAATTGGTAAATGGTTGCTTTATGGACCTCCTACCACAAGTAATTCCCTAGTTGTCATGAGATGGCTTGACTTCTATGACTCATGCAAAGTTTGATTTCTTAGTTTGTGCTTATCTTCTTGAGTCTTCAAGAGAGCACTATTCTAGTGATCTTTGTAGACTAAAATAGTATTTTCTATTGTTTGCAAGGATTAAATTTTAAACAAAATAGGAATCCCTTTATTCCAAATGAACTTCTTGTTGGCCTTAGTTTTTTGTCCCAAAATGATCTTCCTATTGTGCAGTGGAAGAAGAGCCCGTGATATGAAGCATATGCATAGTTGTGCCACAAATTTCCCTTGTAATGGACAATTGGATGGACATTTTTCATTTGTGCAACCATTACAACTAGGTGTAGTTAGACATAATATGGAGAGTATGATTCCAATGAATAAAATAGGCCTCTTATTGTTCAAACTATGACTCCAATTGGTTGTGCCTTCTCAACTCCACAATTTTTTCAAGGCTACTTTAGATTATTCGATGCATGAGTTGTCCTGTTCGGTGTCTGATTGGAGTATGCCATGGACATGGGATGACAATATACAGTGTAGGGAAACCAATGTGATGCAACACAGACCACTAGAACCCTAGAAATGAATTGGCAAGCGATGCTCCTCCAAAAGAGCCAAAACAAAAAATGCCACTCTTTACTACTCCGCAACTCCAATTTGAAAAGTAACCAAAACTGAATTTTTTGGGGACAAGAGGAGTGCATTGAATTCTATTGACAGCTCAATTTTAAAAAAAAAATGTTATTTTCAACCTTAATCCAGAACAGTTTGTCTATATGAAGATCATTTTGGGACGGAGCCTGGAGTACTCCCTAATTACAAATGAAAATGTGTAGGGTGAATACCTAGCCATCCAAAATGGAAGAAGCTGTGTATGCAGGTCGTGATACTGTGCACTTAATATGATAAATGGACAAAGTTCCAAGCTTTTTATTCCATTGAAGAACTGATGCATGTACTGTACAAACTTCCTAGTTCCTCATGTACATGTAAACGAATGCAAAACAACTAGATGTATCTCATGCTAGCTTGCTAATTTAACCTTAACGAGTAATCACTGCAGCAATCAAATACAGTTCTCGAAGGCACATTAGCTTCTCCAGCTAGCAATGGGGACCGAGGTGCCTCTGAGCAGGCCAGTCGTAGACATGCATAGGCTCACCCCCGGGATGCCGGACCAACGACAAGCCGTGAGCATCAACAAACCAAGGGCACCTGCCGTGATCCTCACACATGGGCTCCCGCATCGGAGGAATCGGCATGTGGTTCTGCCACATGATGAACCTGCCTTTGTAGGAGGCCTTGTCGCACAGCTTCGCCTCGGTGCTCAAGGTGCACGCCCACTGGTGCGGGATGCGCGCGTCAAAGGAGATTCGGTACATGTCTTTGGGCAGCACGAGGTGACTGTCGGGGTGCGCCTCGAGGTCGGAGTCACACTGAACCGTGAGATTGTGGGTCTGGAAGTTGTTCTGGATGGTGAGGTCGATAGTGAATGGTTTTGAATTGGAGGCAGCTGCGAGATGCCCTGCCACAGCTATGGCCACGGCGATGATGGCCACCATGATCGTCACACGAGCCATGGCTTTGGTGGGTCTGCAATACATTTAGTTGCAAGAAATTTAGTACCACGCACAACAATCCAATAGACACTCAAAACCAGGAGAATCGGGGGCACATGGGGTGATCCAGATCCGGTATTCCACCAGAACAGTTGCACTACATTGTGAATCCTTGTCAAATGCTACACAGCAGGTTAATCGATTCTGATATTTTATCAAATGCTGCATTGGTTGTTCCCTGCTTCTGGGATTTTGCTAAAGAAGCTCAGTTTTTCAACCTAGAATTAGTATGGCATGTATTGTTGCTGCCGCTACAGCAATCCAATCGGTTCTAACATCTTGTGAGACTTTCAATGTGCACGACCCCTCCTTGACATCTTTCCAATGCTACGTAGAATATCCTCATTAGTCCCATTATAGCTTTATAACATATCCAGTTGTTAGAAATTCAGTATCACCATCCACAGCAAAGTCACAAGCAAGGCTTGGAATTCTTTCCATGAGACCTTCAATGTGCACACCTACTCTTTGAAAGCTTTTCAACGACAACGAAAATGTCCTTCTCAGTTCCCTGTTTGCAACACCAGAACCAAACACAACACTTACTGATCGATCATGCAAGGTGATGGAAACGGAAATGGAAACTGCAACATGCAAAAGAAAAACAGCTCACGATATGTATGAAAATTTCAAACCTGCAATGGTGCTGAAGATTAGAATGAAATGGCAGGGAGGCAATGGCGGAGTGCGTGAAATAGTGTTGGTAATGCCGTAATCCGCGTGTGAGTTGGGTGAGATGGTCTTGGTGACATTTCTGCTTCCAGCTTCGGTGCAATATTTGCAAATCTTCTGACAAGAGGAATATTATTTAGAACGTTACAGAGACGTGCATGGATGCTTGTCAATCCTGCATCACAAGGTCATAATCGACTTTCTGGTCAAGTAAGGACACTTGATGACCCCCCTACCTGACTCTGTTTTGGATACCAATCATCCATGCTCGACAGATTGCTACCAAATGAATGGTTTCTGAAGCTTCAAGTGTCATCTATTGAGTACTGTAACAAGCAGCTCCTCAGTTGGGATGTAAGCTCCTTCTGTAATTTTCTCATATTTCAGGATTTGGCCAATTCTGAAATGGTTACGTGGACTGAATTTTCATCCATTTGTTACAATTTAGAATTCATTATAGTTTGTGGAATTTAGTGCAGATGGAGTTGTGAATTGGTTCAGAATGGCTAAGGAGGTGATATGATGCAAATGTTAAAGTGTGTGCATTGGTTAAGGATGCCATCTGTTGCAAGCTTTATTGCACAAAGGAGGCCTGCATTCTGCACCTGGTGTGAATTGGGTTTGAATAAACAGAATTTTCTTAATAAGCAGTGGCAAAATTCTTTGAATCTTCAGTATTTTGGACCTCAAATACTACAGTTCCTGCAATGCGTCTATTCCCAAGGGGAATAAAAACTGGCCAACTAATCCCTTGTGTCCATATTCTCAGTAATCTTTGGACACAAGGGTACGGGTATTTGACTTGCTGAAAACGTATTTCTAGATCTCTTCTATCTGCTCCGCATATTCCCGGGGTTTTGAACAGGGGCTTCAAATGTACTGCACTGGATCGAAAACAAAAGCTAGTAAATTCTGTTTCATCTTCCTCTACGAAAACCCTCTTAACACACAGCATTTTAATTGATGAATTGTAACAATGACAATGTACTGTACTAAAGTAGTTGCACCTACTATTGCGACCTGTATGCAAAAAAACCCGTGCAGAATTGAAGATTCTTGCCTCAAATGTACTGCACAGCCTCTAAATATGAGAGTCGAGGGATGATTTTAAATGCACATACATTCAGCACTTTGAAAATTCAAAATTTATTCATAAACAATATCTTCAAAAAATACATGTTAAGAGTACGTAGAATCCATTTTCAACCTCCAATAAAACTCAACAATATTAAGATATCTTAATAATAGTGTTAATGTGAACTCCATTGTGCTTATTCGGATGATTTTAGGTGTAGTTACCTTAATTAATATAGACAAACTTGCAATATTTAGAAGAGATACCGCTCAAGTAGAATTATCCATTCAAGGTTGTACCTTCTACTTTCAGTTGTCTTCCTTCACTATCCCACATTACTAGTTTGACACTTGAACACGAACTACATTAAAACGAACTCCTCCGAGAAGCATGAATCAAAAACAATACGCTGTGTTCAGAAAAATTCTTAAAAAGGTATTGACTAAGGCAAAGGAAACTATAATAGTTAGTGGCCTAATCCTATCTCTTATACTGACCATTGTTATCAGCAACAACTCATCTGTTTGTAAACTAGGTTGGACATTTTAACATGACTTTGCTACATGTCTATGGCCGTTGAACTTTGCATGGAAATAGGTTTGTTATCTACTGCCAAATTTTTTAGTGATATGCAACCTTCCACTTTGAAATTGTGTAAGGAAATCATACGTCGTGATAAAAATTTGATCTCAGCAAATGATACTGGTACCAAATAAGCTCTCCACATCTCTGAAAACACACTCGTGCGTACTTCATAATGCTTCCGCAATAACAGCAAAGCGCTATTTGCTAATGAATAGTACAAATGACATGAGGACAAGGAAAATGCAACTGGCTTCAAAGTTTTAAACACCAGAGGTTTTCAGAGCTGTTTGATCCTCAACCATACTGACCGCCTGCAAATGTTGGTGTCGGTGTCGCATTTCGATTCGGATCCTTCGAGGTGTCCATCGAGAGAATTTGAAGAAGTGTCGGATCGAGGAATGCTCAATGTCGTGAACCCGCTTTCAATTGCGAAGGTCTGGTTCAGATTTCTGTCGCCGTTGCTGGAGCGCGGGTTTGCATTTTCATGTCCAGATTGCAGATGACCTTCTTGCTGGAGAGGATACTTCGACGTTCTGTCGACGCCATAGCTGTTGCAGGGCTTTCGCTGCCTACGACTTGCCTTTCCACCTGCAGAAGTATTCCTGTGGTGCTCTTTGTACTTCTGTGTGCCCCATCTTGAGCTTGGTGTCGTCGTCGGATAATCGTAATGCAAAACTCCTCAACATCCTTCTCTTGCGACGCAGAAGCTCGTGGCAAGCGAGAGACACGCGCGGCGTCGCGGGCTGGCTAAAATCCTCCCGAGGGTGGACTTTCTCAGAGAATCCTCTTGTTGTTAAGGTGAATGGTCTCGATGGAAAAGAATCAGCATGTTGTAAGCCGTGCGAGTTTCGGAAGCTCTCGCTGCAGATTGGTATGTAACGTCGAGGTGTGGACAGATGGCTTCAACTCTTCTCTGACCGCTGGTCAACGCGTGTGCGAACTGGATTTGAAGTCTTGGCCGCTTGAGATGCTTCTGGACGATGCACTTGGCTTGCATCCGAGGACTGGTGATTGCTGCGCGTTTGGGTGAAGCTTGGTCGACTCTCAGGGTAGACTGCACTCTTCGGGATGTGTTCATGTCTATGGATATGGCTACGGCTACGGCTACGGCGACGTGGAGTGGTAATGACATCGTACTTCGGTACCTTGTGTGCAGGCTCCCTTGTCATTCGTAGTGTCTTGACAGACCTGATTTGTTTGCAAATGGCGAAGGGCTGTAGTTTTAGCTTCTTCTGGGGAGATTCATGGCATCTATAATAGCCACGCTTGATCGAGGTCGGGTTTCAAGAAAGCAGACTGGCCCGAGTGAAACGCATCTTTACGCACCGTTAAATTCTTGCACACCAGTTCTGGAAGGAACCGTCTCTCTTTCGCGACATGCTTTGTCGACTTGATTTGGGAGATGCTGCCACTGCCGCCTCTCGCCATGATGAGAGAAGCTTTTCCTGCAGCTCCCCCTGCTGGTGTGTTTCTCGTCAACCTCCAGGCTTCGGGCCTTCCAAAACTCTTCACACTCGGAGCAACGGACTGGCGCACGTAGATATTCACCGGCTGGAGATGCTTTGTTTGAGTTCCCATCCTTCTCGTACGCTTCCGTGTGGAGTTGTGTGTGTGAAGCAGGTTCTCTTTTTTGGCACTGGAGGTTGACGAACCTGTCGGGCTGGAGTGCTGATTCACTCCTCCATTGGGCTCCCTTTGGCGAGAGGGTCACATCATGAGAAATTTGCTGCCACTTTGTTCCTGGTGGTGCTGTAGACATTCAGACCTTGCAGCTTTCCATCGAAGCTCAACGTCTTCAATGGCAGAACAAAATCTCTAGCATTCAGGTGTTTTAGGAACTTGACATGTTTGTCTCACCATGATTTTTGCTGTCTGTGTCGTTGGCATTGTTTCTGAAGCAGAGCCACTCCTTCCTGCTTCTTATTCCATTCCCGCAAGGCTCGTCTTTCAGGAAGTCTGAAATTTCCTCCTATGAGCTCCACGCTTATGAACTCAGCCTAGCAATCGTTCATGCGGGTGAAGGTTTATGACCGTGAAATTCTGACTCCGATCCAGTGCTCAAGACCACTAACATCCAGTCTCTATTACGGTAGTCGAGTAGATAACGAGGAGATCATCAGCAACCATCATGGAGGCTTTGACAGCATGTTCTAGCAAAAAGGTTAAAAACACTTTGAAAATTCATAGTTTATTCATATTGTGCCTAAAAATGCATGAGAGGCCTAGGGGAGAATCTTACATACTAAAAGGCTAAAAGACCATAACAGAATCTAAAATACTCGTGACTTCCAACACGATCCAACCAAAAATGAAGCCATTTCATAATTGCAACATTGCTCAATTGCTTATTCGGACGCAAATAGGTGTAGGGATGTCATGGTGACCTTGATCACCCTAACACCTGAAGAAGTGCCCCTCCCATAAACATAAACTCAAACATAAACATAAACATAATAACATTTCAAAAGAAGGAAAAGAGCTCTATCCATAGCCCGTCGAAACGCCCAGTCCATAAAATTGTGGTGCAACAAGCAACGACGGTAAAAGCGCCGGACCCAAATTGGAACTGAGTAGGGAAGGTGGTGGAAGTACCAGGCAGTGCGCACAATGACATGAGAAGCGGCTGGCGGAATGCAAGCTGCACACGGAAGGAAGCAAGGAAATGAAACCGCAGAGTCCCCGGAAGACAAGGCAAGCACGGCAGACAAAAGGAAAACGAAGCCATGGAATGGAAGCGGAAGGGATAAAAGAGAGCAACGAGTACAAGATCGAGCAGACAGTAATGCAGAATCCAGGGTCGCACCGCACAGCAGCAGCCACGGCACGAGGTTTCTGGGAAGCAAAAGCAAGGTCTCGGGATGGCTATGGCGATGAGTTGAATCCCTAACAGCAACAGATCAACAGACAGAGAAAGGGAAAGACAAGGAGTCATCCGCTGAACTCCATGAGCTTCGCTGGAGAGCATAATCGGCTCCATTACAGAAGAAGTTCCCGTGGAAGCGCGGCTTAAATTGATTCGAAATGTGGTCATAGATCCGTCCATTCAGGAGTCAAATATAGTAAAGATGGAATCTGTCCCACAATTAGTGGGACCAATACAGTCCTACCTTAGTGCGTTTTGTCAGTTGGCTGGGAAGGGTTTCAGCCGTGCCTTGTGTCGTGCTCCTCCTTTCGATCAAAGCGCGCTCCTCGTGCTTCGAATTAGTTCGTCGATACATTTCTCTTGCTGATGATGAGCGCTCACAAGACGGTCAGTCCATTTGCTGGGAGGTGCTGGATCGGAAAGTGGGTTGGATTTCTTTCACGCTGGTAGCGTTTGTAGGGGACGGGATGAAGCGCACGCCATCGCTGCTCGCTTGCAGCAAGTAAGTGGCACCTTCAATGCACCTGTCTTCTTTGTCACAGCCGCGACATCGTCTCTTTGGCACTCGATCTGAGGTCTGGTGAGTTTCTCAGTCCTACTCGACCCCGATGAACACTCCATCTCTCGGTCTTCGATTCTGTTGTTGTCTTCTTTTTAGTAGCTATAGCTATAGATAGATGTGGAAATCATATAGAAGCGCCTACTTTTGGCCATTTGGGCACTCACGGGTTAAGGAAGTTTGGGTTGAATAAATGTGTCTGTTGTGGCGGTAGACTCTTTTCCTTGTTTCTTTGTCTGGCACATGGAACGCAGTGTATGGAGTTGCAGGTAAAATTTGATTCCAATGAAGAGGTTCCTGCAGATCTCGCAGAAGGCCTGAAGCGAATCTTCCTCCATCCAGTGCGTATGCTTGCGGTTGTGCGAATATCCATCGGTACCTTCAGAATGTTCGTGTGAAGTGCACTACGTGTATCAGATGAAGACTAGCATTATAACAGCAACTAACGGCTTCATGGGTTTTCGACTGAGCAAGACCTTGGTTGAAGGTATGACTGTACATGAGTATGTATTATCGGACTTACATGCTCGTTCTTTTCGCTCATTTCCTGAACTTGCGCAGCTCTTCTTACGTTGTGAGAGCCGTCTGGAAGTCTCTTGCTTAGATGGATTCGTGGGACACCGTCTTAGAACATCGCATCCGTGTGAATCACATAGGTTTCTTCCTGTAAGTCAATAAGAATTGTTTGTGTGCCCTGGTCTGAATCTTGTGCATCCGCGATCACGATCGACAGATGAATGGAAATGGTCCATGGAGGAGATTTGTGTCAATCTTGAAAGGAAATTGTTTGTGTTGAGAGGGGTTGTGGCGAGGGTGATCGATCTTGAATTGGTGTTAATGGATCTCGTTCAATTTTTAAATTGACACCTTAAGAATTGGTCATCTGAGAGCATTGGGTATTCAGGATGTGCATGATTCTCCATCTTGTTTGTGCCATGGAAGCCGTGGAGGAGATTGATTGCCCCGAGCGATTCTTACCTGATCTAATGTCATTACGATGTTTTTCAGACATGGAATGATTGCAATTATGGAACATGGGAGCACCAGCCTGTCTACAAGCTATTGCAATGGCTATGGGTTAGTAGTGACTGTGATTCATGATTTCTTACATTATTGCTCTTCCCAAGAAGGAAGAATCTTGTCTAATCTAAATAGTATATATTATGATTGTGATTCTTACAAATTTATTGTACTCCATGATTATAGAATATTTTTTAGTTTCTCTAAAATTTTTAATCTTTTTTGTATAGAACATTGATCGCTTGGTTGGTGATTTCATAGATTGGACAGGACTTCCACCTTACAACCCAAGCATAAGGTGTTTTTGAGCCACAGCGGTGCCCAAAAAGGGTTTGTGGAACAATTGTGTGTGGACTTGGAGAGATGCGACCGTCCTCCCTTTCTTGACAAGCGTCGGGATTGCTTGCCCATTGGAGAGGATTTTCCAAGGCTTATCTTTGAAGCTATTGAACAATGTGAAGTTGGAGTAGTGGTGCTATCGGAGGAATTCTTCACTTCCAAATGGCCCATGTTGGAGTTGGTGGCAATGACGAATGTGAAAAAGAGGAAGCCAAGCTTCACAATAATGCCTGTTCTCTTTGGCCTTTCACTTTCCCAGTGTCGTGATGTGAATAACCATAAGAAATGGTTATCATTGTGGCAAGGTTGGGCAGAATGCGATAGCAGGATTGATTTGACAGATTGGATCAATGCCTTGCAATTGTTTGGCCCAATCAATGCCTTGAAGTACAACTTTGAATTGGGAGAAGTGAAGTATCGAGAGGAGATAGTTGAAGCAATTTGTAGGGTGGTTGCGTCAGGGACACGACTTGAAGATTCCCATATTCAAGGGAGGTCACGTTTATGCAAGGTGTGAGTGAGGTCTCTCTATTGATGTACCTATTTTATTTGATGGAGTTGTTTTTTGTCTGGAAAGAATGGAGATGTCATTGGATGATTAGATCTATATTCTTGAGTTGGTGTTGATGAATTGTTTTGTGCAAAATGATTGATTTTGATCCATTTTGACTTGTTTTAATTCCTTACTAGGTGATACATGAAAGGATTAAGCAATCCAAAGTATCTTCGCTATATGGGGTGCATGTAATAGGCTTACATGGATTTGGTGGCATTGGGAAGACCACCCTTTGCAAGGCCATGTGTAATGATTTATCCGAAGAGTGTTGTGGCAAAGTTGCTCACTTGGAGTTGGGAAGTCGAAGCGAAGAAGAGTTGTTGAAAGAAGTGTTACAGAGGTTGACAAACATGAATCTTGAGCGTTTGGGTGCAATGAATGTCGATGAGGTGTGATACTACTTTTGTTATTTTTGAAGTCCAAATATGCTTTTCATCTCTAATGTTTGAATTGCATTGAGTTTTAGTAGACAACCTCTATTGTATTGTCATTTGCATGTACTTGCTATTTGTTTTACTAATCATTTGGATGTTATGGATGTGCAGTATCGCTATCGCTTGAAGAGAGATATGATGAATGTCAAAGTATTCTTGACAATTGATAATGTGTCAAGTGCAACAAGGTCGCAAGCTTTGACTCTTCTACGAGCCAACTATGGGCGTGGAAGTGTTGTACTTGTGACATCACGTTCTTTAACAGAATTGACATCTTTGGGTATACTTGCTAGTGAGTGCATGGAAATGCCAGAGTTGGAGATGGATGAAGCAAGGTCTTTATTCCTTTATCATGCTGTATGTGTCCCTTCCACATACTTGAGCAACAAGGATGACCATAGGTTGGTCTTGTCATGTGTTCAACGATGTTATTTCAAGAAAGGTGATGGCATTAGTTATCATTACCTCCCCTTGGCATTGCAAACTTTAGGTGAGCAATTGGGTTGTATTGGATATGTTCCAGAACGTTGGAGGTTGCTATTGCATGAAATTGACTTTTTGAATCCTTTTGGAGAACCTCAACATCCTGTCTTCTCCATCTTGAGGATGAGCTTTGATGCATTGAATTCCCAAGATCAACTTCTATTCATGGATGTAGCACTATTTGGACCTTACGTGAATTCATCATGCAAGTTGAGCATTTTTGAATGGTTTGGTATGGTATATGGAATACCTGTGCCAAGTGTGATTGAACGGGTGAGTATTCTTTGAATTCATTGTTGTCAATCTTTGTTTCCTTGATGCAAAGTAGATTGGGACAATTTGTTTGGTTGGCCTTAGATTTCTTGACTTTTGAAAGTTTTGTGCTTGTAACATTGACCTCCTAATCAATTTGTTCACTTTTAGTGGTATTTGTCAAGTGGGATGTTGAAGGCCAATTGTTAGAACCTTCAAGTAATTACTAGTTGTTTTGAGTGGTCCTTTGGGGTCTAAGATGTGGGATTGATGTAGTGTAAGATATCTTTGTTGTCTCTCAATTTGCTCTATATATTGCATTGGAAGGTATTGTCAAGGGTTGTAGTTCATGGTTGAGACTTTGATACCTTTAGTTACAACCTTGGAAATGTGTATTTTAGGATAGATTTGAATTTGAGATATTTCTCAATCTATTGTCAATCCCCCAAGGAAATGTTTGAAATCCATTCCATTCCTAGGTGACATTCCGTGCGCGAATTTTATGAAATTATGCCAATGTACTAACTATGGCTATTTTTTGTTTTTTTGGAGCATGATGAGAACCTTGAGCAAGATGTTGGTTTTGATGGGTTGTGTTTCTTATCAATTGCTTGCAGTTGGAGAACCTAAAGAGGAAATCACTGTTGGAGAATCTTGGGGATGGGTTTGATAGAATTGGCGTGCACGACCTGTGGCGTGAGTTTGCAAGATTGGAGACCAAGGTTGGTGAATTTGAGAAAAGACGATGGATGTTCGAGTGGGATGAGTACAATGCGCTTGAAGAAGCCCATGTGACAAATGGTAGTGGTTTGGTGAACATGAAGCGGATGTTTTTCTTGGATAAGGGATTCAAGAAGCTGGAGGATGTGAGTTTTTTCTGTTTCCCCAATGTGACAGTTCTGAAGCTTAGTCCACCGTTTCCTCGTCTAGACTTTGGAAGTCTACAGGAACTAGATCTGAGAGGCTTGAAACACCTCAAGAGCTTGGAATTGGAATCTTTTTCGAATTGGGGTTCAAAAGCGATGCCTTTGATATCCCTCACCGGATTGGGTCCCTTGTTGAAGCTGGTTTTTCTCCGATGGTGGAGAATCCCTGCAGGTTCACCTTGCTTTGACGAGATTAGCCATTTGACAAACCTCCAAGTGTTGGATTTTTTGGAATGTGGTGGGGTACCGGATCTGAGCAGACTCACTTCACTTCGAGTGGCTTCCTTTCGTTACACTTACTCGCTGGCATTCAGCGTCCACTTCAGCTCGAATCACACCAACTTACAGTTCTTGGATTTGAGTTTCTGCTCGGCGTTGCAGAGCTGCCCAGGATTGGGTGAATTAGTTGCGTTGCAGGAACTTTGTCTCTGTGGTTGTTTTGAATTGAAAGAGGTGCCCAATTTACAGAGACTCCAACAACTGCGGAAGTTGGATGTGGAAATGTGCTTTTTACTACGAGGCTTGCCGGGTTTGGGTGATTTGATCAATTTGCTGGAACTGAATGTTCAATCTTGCAAGAGTCTTGTGGAGTTGCCGGATATGCGCAACTTCAAAATCTTGAGGATATTGAATGTCCAATCTTGCAAGCTCATCAAATCGTTGCCAGGTTTAAATGAGTTGGTCTGTTTACAATCCCTCCAGATTTTTGGTTGCGACAATCTCACCCAACTGGCAGATATGCACAAACTCACAAATCTGCAACATTTGCGGTTGGATCGAAATGAGGATCCGCAATTTTTCGCGGGATTGAGCAACTTGATTTCTCTTCGGAGTCTGAGCATCGTAATTGATGAGGTGCATGATGGGTCTGACTTATGCAAGCTTACGATGCTGAGAAGACTTAATGTCTATGCATGGCACGGCCAGGGGTTCTCAAGTCTAGCAGAGTTAGTGTTGTTGGAATCCGTTAGAGTCACCAGTTGCAAGGGCGTGCGTGTGTTGCCTGATCTTCAAAGGTTATCAAGGTTGGGTGAGCTGGATCTCTGGTGGTGCGACTTCGTGGATATGTCTGGTTTGAGCCACCTGACCAGTTTGCAGACGTTGAAGATCATGCATTGTGACAAGTTGCAAGTGTTACCGGATCTGCGAGAGCTTACCATGTTGCATGAGTTGTGGGTGGAGAAGTGTGTGCGGTTGCGAGATGTCCGTGGCATCCTTGGGTTGCGGAACTTGAAAAGGCTACGGTCGTATGGGGAGAACCTTGTTGGCGGTGGATTTGAAGATCAACAAGGACCGACCACTTGTTCACAGTTGCGCAATTTGATTTGCAGAGAATGTCCCATCCAGGAGCTCCCGGATTTGGCCAACTTCCCTGAATTGATTGATCTCAACGTGGGGAATTGTGTGAACTTATCAAAGTTGACTTGCACGGGCCCTTTGAGTTCGGCGTTTCGGCGTTTGAGTGTTCGCGGGTGCACAAGGTTGCAAGCTTTGTTAGATCTTACAAACTCACAAACAATTGAATTCTTGGATGTGGCCAATAGTGGCTTGGTGTTGAGTGCCCAATTCATTCAAGACATGAAAGCATGTTGGCCTTCCATTAAATTATTCACAGAATAGTGAATTTCCAGAATCATTTTTGTTGATTGAAGTGACATCCAGTCTCTATTATTCGGTTATTGTGGACATTCACAACAGAGCACCTGCTTCACACAGAGAACTCCACACGGAAGCGTACGAGTAGGATGGGAGCACATTCGTATTATTCGGTTATTGTGGACATCCAGTCTCTATTATTCAACTAGACAACGAGGAGATCATCAGCAAGCATCCTGGAGGCTTTGACAGCATGTTCTAGCAAGGAGGCTATCACAGAATCGAGATGGCTTTCTTCCTGGTGAGTCCGTGTTAGCATTTCTTAGGGACTCAATGGGTCTTGACTTCGCGAAACATTCAAGGCGCTGAAGACATTCTAGGCTTCAGCCAGCAACGTTCTCAAGAAGAGCAGCCGTTATCTGTTTGGTGCAACATTCTATTGTGGCGTTACAACTATTTTAGACGAACTGTAAGATCGTCCATCCATGGCCAATATCTGAAGCACTTGGTCTTCAGTCCCAACAAGAAATTCGTGCAGTGAGGAACCCAGTCCACATTCGGTTATTTGTTCAGGATATTTGTGTATGCTACGAACTCAAGCAGCAGTTAGTTTCACTACACTAGCTCAATACGTCAGTAAACCCCGCTGCTTTCTTAAGAGAAACAGGCTACTGCAAGTCCAGTGCAGAGCTTGACAAGTCACACAAGTGAGGCTACAGAGCTGGGCTTCCAATCTGCCACATATTTGAGTTGGTCTTAATCACTATCGTCCCGACAAAGTCTTTCAGCGAAAACAGAAGTCTCAAGCACATAAAAATGTGTTTTTTCATCCTTAGTCTCTTTTTGAAGATTCTTGTTTTGTTCTGTAACATTTGCATCGAACAATATGTTTATAGATTTGGAAGACTTTGCTTGCAAATATTCTATGATTCAAATAATATTGGTAGGTCTCACCTCAAAAAATAACTTGTTTAGTTCAAAAATGAATTGAATAAAAAAAAAAATAGAAATCTTCAAAAAATCAATATGATTAGAACTTCTCATTTTAAACTTCAGTTATTGGAAAAAAATTCTAGTGAAAATCATGAATATTCAATCTACAGTCAATTTTTAGAAGGAATTTTCAATTTTTGGCTTCAAAATTTATTGAAAAATATCAATTTGTGTACTAACAATACAGATCATGATCTATGGATTACATTTCACAACTATTGACTATTTCAGAATCATCATTCAATTATTCTTTTAAGTTGCATTTTATAATACATTTTTCACAATTTTGGAAATCTAAACTACCCCTTAGTCCTTAAGTAGTCAAGGTAAGAAATCCTATTTGTATCATATTGGTGCATAGTGCTTCAAAAATTGTTGAGTCATACATAATTACCAATTTTCAATTGTTTCCATTTAGGCATCAATTCATCCCAACAATGCAATGAAGATATTCATCCTCATTTGACATTAGATAAAAATACTTCATATTACCATCATATCTTGCACAAGTTTTCTTTCACAAATTTTGAAGTAGAATTGCCCATTGCAATAGGATCTCCTAATTTTGATCACAATGGGTTATTTTAGCTTATAGTTTAAATATCAAAACATGACTTGATGATGTAGTTAAAAGATAAAATATTATTAAATTTTTTTTCAAAAGAACCAAAAATTTCAATTATAATACAACTAGACTCATTTTTCCATTTTATTCAACCTAAGTTCAATTGATGGCGATTTTTGTACAATTCAGTCCTTACAATTCACTAAAAAAGACTTGGATTGATTGAGATGAGATTGATGCAACTTGTCCATCCCTCTTGAATCACATGTTTTTAGTGGATTTTCTTCCATGTTAATGTCATTTTTAGTATTCCTTGTCTATATCTCAAGATAAATCCATAGCTGTATCTAGTGGGAAACTAGTGGGAGCCCCACAAATGGATTTACTTTGATACCAAGGGAATGAAGTAAGGTATGGACAAAAAACCAAGTGCACCCAGTCATCATAGACAAGCAGACCATCCAACCACAAAACACTCAATTGCTAGTTTTCAACAAACCTCATTTTTCCATATTATTCAACCTAAGTTTAATTGATGGCGATTTTTGTACAAATTAGTCCTTACAATTCACTAGAAAAGACTTGGATTGATTGTAGACAATATTGATGCAACTTGTTCATCCTTCTTGAATCACATGTATTTGGTGGTTCTCTTTATATGCTAATGGCATTTCTATAGTACACCCAGATGATGTCTCAAGACAGCTTTACTTTGAGACAATGGAAGTGAGGTGAAGTATGGACAAAAATCCAAGTGCACCCAATCATCATCATAGAGAAGTAGACCATAAAACCATAAAACACTCAATCAATGATTTTCAATTAGCTCTAATGAGTAGACAAAAGAGGTGACTAAATTGAACATCAATGATGACACACCGCTATCTATTACAAATCCTAGGATTGCATGTAAACCATGTTTTAATTCATAACTCTACTAGTCTCCCAAGGAGGGAAGAAAAAGACTATTAAGATCACTTACTTAAGCTCAACAAAAGATATCAAATGGGATTGCTTTCAATGTGACTAAGGAGTGACAACTAACTATAGGCAAGCAATTCATCAATAAATAACACACCGTTGTCTGTCCCAAATTCTAAGACTGCATGCAAACCATATTTTGATTCACAGTTCTACTAGTCTCTCAAGGAGGGAGGAAAAGGACTACTAAGATTACTTACTTAAGCTCAACAAAAGATATCAGATGGGATCACTTTTACTATGACTAAGGAACTATAGGCAGGTATTCCAAATTTGCACTGCTTTTAAATTAGGTACCCATTCTCGCTAATTAGGCTTCTATGTTTCTAATCAGTTGTGATTTAGGTGATAGCTTACGTGATTAAATGACAACTCATGTAATTAGGTGATAGCTCATGTGATTAGGTGACAACTCATGCAGCACAAATGTTTGGGAGGTGTACATTGAAAGCATACAATGATCACAAGATGAACATTGGAAGCCACAATTCATGGTAATTTTATTTTTTAGGAAAAAAAATTAAAAAAAATGAAATCGTTCTTTCTGTAACTGGGGAAAATTTTCCCCTTACCATCATACCCATACAGATATGCTGAATTGGTTAAATGGTAGGAAAGGGTCGGCAGTACCTTATGGGCCTCCAATGCTGAGAGAATTGTCTTCTATTCAGGCTTGTGCGGCAAGTGGCGAGTGCTGAAAAGTTCTTTCTTTTGCTTACTGGATAACAGAATCACCATTTTTTTACAGTCAAGGTTCGGAATCCTAATTTAAGTTAAAGAGCAGCTTGCATGGTTCAGTCTTTGGGTGTTTATATTTGTTTTCCTGAAATTATGAAACTTTGGATGAATGAGAAGTTGTTTGCACAACTGAAAGCACTGCCAGTCCGACTGAGTCAGCCATGGCAGGCAGTCCGTCGGTCACCTTCAATCACTCTGTTCATCGTCCCATCACGGCACGTAAGGGTTTGCCACCTGATTGTATCACACTTGTCACACACTCAAACTATTCCATAGTCAATAACCATGGTAAGATCAAGTGTAGCCGTTAGGCATGGGAGTTGCGAAATCACAAAGAATTAGAATCCAAAAGCTAGAATCTATTAGGTCGGATCTGTTCTGGCTTGAATCCAAGGCTTCAAGTTCTACTGTGAAGTTAGAGATGGTTTGCACATCGCCGTCGTACGAGTTCGTATCGTATCGACGAAGAAACCAAATTGATACCAAATTGATTCAAAAATTGCTGCAAAACCCCGTCACGACCGACCATAGCCAGCCAGCCCTCACAAGTTCAATTCAAAACACTCTCCCCGATGACGGTACACAAAACCCCTACACTCTTCGATCTCAGCCTGATCTATTATATTGTCAGTCATACTAATCAAAACGGCTAAATTTCAAAGAGATCGGTACAGTTTTTCCAGGCGCCGATTTGGAACCTGAAATCTATCTACACCAGTCCTAAATTTTCAGATTGCTCCGCACTTGAATGCATGCCACAATTTGAAAGCTCTCAAAACGAACAATTAAGTTGGTGAAATTGATCATCTAAAATTGAATCTCAAGCGCCTGTTTCTCCATCGATCGCCAGGCGCCCCCCGTGAATGCTTCGATTCGATCCTTTCTGGCAAACAAACAATTCGATTTGATGGCCAAATGGAATTGCGAGCTCTGGATGATCATTTATTCAATTGCCGGGAATGGGCGTGACCTGGTTCCGCTTCCACAACGACGACGTCCGCTTGCTCCCTTTCGCGGCGCCCATGTACCCCATCGCGTAAGGGTTCGACGACCTCCCATTTGGCGCTTCAGCTAAATTATTCGCTTGCGGGGCGTCCATGATCCTCCGTCGCTCCACTTCAGCTGCGACTTCCGCCTCCGTCACCACCATCGTATTGTGTTTGAATTGATTGAATTCCAGAGGATCACGGTCACCTCTCAGTTTGAATGTCTAGATTTTAAAAAATTCAAAACAATCCTTCCGCCGTGGACGTCCGTCAACGAAATTAACTCAGACAGAATGTAGGCAGACACAAAATAATGTTCAACGCTAGCTAGCTCCCACTTGGGATGGGATGGTCACTCCGTCGGTAAGGTCCCAATCTGAAAAGGTGGAAACCACTGGCTGGCAAGCTTCCGCCTTGGGATTTCCGTCAACGAAACGCAGACAGAATTTCGACAGAATGGAGGTTCCACGACGCTAGCTAACTCCCATTTGGGCTCGATCACTCCGGCCGTCAGGCGAAAATTTGAAAACTTGAAAACGACTCCCACGACCCCGCTTTGACAACAAGCATTCAATGATCGACCAAAACCCAGACACAAAACTCTGTTTTGCGGAGCGAACCCGGGGGACTATGTTTTGCGGAGCGAACTATGGAGGACTGAAGCTAGACGAACTCAGCTCGCGACATGCACGGACTGGGACTTGGGGCGCCCAGGCTAGCTGGAATAGGATCAATATAAGTACGAACTGGACTGCTCGAAAATCTACTTCCTTCCAAAACTTGCAAAAAAAACAAATAAAAGTATTGAATCGGTGCACAAGGGGAATTGAAGCGAAAAGGACGTCAACTCTGCACGCGTGTACGAGTCGAACTGGTCGACAAGAGCTACTTGAAATGGGGTGAGTCACTCTCTCTGTCTAGATTTCAAAAGTCCAAGCCACCACACAATTCAGACACACAAAAGCACTGTAACATCTCGAGCTCGCACTATGTGTACCGCAGCTGAACTGAAGATGAGAAGCCAGGGAGCTGCACGTAACTGGGGTCAGGCAAGCTGGAATGGGATCAATAAGTACCGTGCTGGTGGCTATTCAAGTTCCTACCAACTCCAACAAAAAAACTTATACTGACTGTAAACAAAATTTATCTCAATAAAGTTTCGAAAAGGTGCACGTGGGGTAGCAACATGCGCACTTGGACTGATCGGGAAATCTTGTTTCACGAAGATGATAAAAGAAACGAAGCTCCGTCATGCCAATCAGAATCTTATCATTCCTTACGATTTTTTTTTTTTTATATTTTGAAAAAAATAAATACTGTAAGCATAATCGAATATGAGCAGGAATCCGTGGTTGAAGATGCGGATGCGGCAACTGGGGACAGCGAATTGAAGGCAACAGCCTTCCAGATCTTCTGCAGACACTCTTATCTCATTCCTTCTATATTTGAGATGCATATTGGAATCCCCAATCCTGATGACGAGACGATCACTGCGAACTCGAATTGCCTCTTGGGAAAATTCTGCACTGGAGATGGCTGCAGCTAGGGCTCACGGCCGGCAGTGCTGCTGGCTCTCCACTCCTGCATGGGCCACTTGCATTATGATAATTCTTGGCAGGTTAATAATGCTCTAAGCAAAGATTAGTCCAGGTGGAACTGCCCAATACCACCATTTACCCAATTCTGCCACCTACAGGTTCCTCCCATTTTCGTCACTTGCCCATCTATTACCACAATCTTATTAATCCTTTATCATGATGGCAATGCACTTGGAGAGCAAACACATCAGCCCACACTTCAACAATGGTCTGTTCATGCTTCAACAAGGGTCTACTCACAATTTAACATCTATTCACAATTTAACATTTCAGCTTTGAAAAATCACAAAAAATTCAAATCTTGTCGAAATGTCTTCATTCTTTTTGCAATTGATTTTCTCAAACAATTCAATCTCTGAAAAATATGAGAGCCAACAAATAGCTTCTCCAAAGTACCTGGATAGCAAATCTGTGTGGTAATGGGTAGTTCTACGATTGTTGAGAGTTTGGTTTCAACTGCTGAATTTCTGGAGGTTTTCTTCCGTTGACGTGACTGCGGGAGGAGACTTACTGCATGCCGGTGGCCAGGGTTAGACCTCACTCTGGACTGGCGAGTAATTTGCAGGTTTGCAGTGCAAAAAAAAATCCTAATATTTTCACCTGACGAGTAAGCGGTAGAGACACGCACATGTGCCTAAAAGCGCCACTTAACTATGACCATGGAAGCAGCCCCATGATCAAGGTAGTCACCAAATACTTCGATTATTAAATCGATAGGTGCATTCTTTGTTTCTACAATTAATAATGAGTGAAGTCATCCATTGGACCTTTTCAGTTTGTAATGTCCATTACATTGAATAAATCTCCTAAATATGTAAGTACCTATTCTTGAAGATGCAATTTTAGAACGTCTACCAATTTGTTTTTGACCCCTTGTAACTTTTGCTTACAATATCTAAATGATGCATTCTTTGAAGTATTGGAATCTCCTATTGTTTTCCAACAAAAAAATATAAAAAATTTGTCAATGTAAAAATAGAACATGTTCACCATAGAAAAAGTATAAATTTGAGGTGTCCTGCTTTGACCCCTATAGTGGATTAGGGTTTACTTTTGAATTCCATAACCACTTGTAGCTAATTTGGAGTACTTGATTCCAAGTACTAAACTTCAAAATTTTGTCATCTCCAATAAATAAAAATTTAATTTATCTTTCTTCAAAATAAAAAACTCATAAGACTAAATGAGGTTTAACCCTAGCTTTGTATGGTGTTTCACTGATCCTCTAACCTTGTTACCAAAGTAGTCATCCCAAAATGATCCAATCCTTGGACTAGAAGGTGCATTCTTCATTAGTTCATTTCAACGATAATCATGAAAATCATCCATCAACCATTTCTAAGCCTCAATATTCTTACTAGGTTAAATCCTAAATCATGGGGGGATTATTGCACATTTTTACTTGCATTTTTGTACAAAAATATTGTTTATTCAAATTCATCAAATTGGTCATAAAGAATGGTGGCTTGGATGAATGAAAAAATATTTGGACAAAACATTAGCTTAAAGCATTGTGTTTTTCATCCCACATATAGATGTTGAAGCACTTTGGAGTGAGTTAAGCAATCTTGCAAGTACTGATCTAAGTTTTGTACCTTATAATAAATTTTAATCAATTTTCTATGAATGAAAAGGAATAATGAAGAAAGTGCATTTACTCCACTTTGATGTGTATTTTCACATGTTTATTGAATTAGTTAATATTAGGTACATTAAAAATTCCAATATGTATGGTCCATGTATTACAAGACACTTCCTAGTAAAGGTAGTTAAACTATACACACTGCTTTAATGGTTGTAAATGTTAACATCTACTTCCAAGGCAACTATTTGAGAACGAACCTAGTTTATACATTCAGCACTATGACTATTTGCACATTTCTTGGATCTTTTTGAGGATATCTAATATTGTATACAACTTGAAATGAACAACATTTTTATAATTAGCCAATTCATTTAAGAGTGAAATTTAGAAATTTATTGAAGCCATTGTTGGTTGTCTTATATTCTCAACAATGCACCACCTTCTAGTTTGTCAAAAGAGGGTTATATCATTATAAGGCATAAACAAACCAATAGATGTCAAACCCTCCAATTGATAGTTGATGTGAGACTTAACATCCATGATTACATGTATATCAATTCCTTATATTCTATTACTAAATGAATAGTCTACTAGTCCTTGTTTAATTAATTATAAAAATTTCAACCATATTACGTATCTTAGGGTTTAGATTTCATTACTAGAGAATAATAGAAAATGGAAAATATCATATTGAAATTCAATAATAAATTTTGTTAAATTAGTAGTTTTTCACTATTTTGTCATTTTTGGAATAGGTGGCTTGAAATGTAAACATAGATGTGTCCTAATATTTTTGAATACTGTGCAGATGTGTGTCATACTTTTTTGCACCAAAATCTCACCAATTTTTTCAACTAATTAAACAAAATTGACAATGAATCCTTCCCAAAAACCTTCTCTCAAAAAAAAAATATTCATTCTAAAAGGTACAAAATACATACATCAAAATTAGACAATGATTTTAAAAAATCTTGGGCGGGACACTCTATGGAGATTTTGTGTACCATGTGTGGGGAGGGGTCATTTTTTAGGAGGCTATTTACCTTCAAGGCAAAAATAAAAGGTCCTCTATAATTACTTAATTTTCTAATATGGCCTATCTTATGGCACTCTATCATTGCTTATATTGCCCATGTCAATGCAAATTTTTATAGGCTATATTCTTTATAAAAAAATAATTAGAAATCAAGGTAAAAGCAAACATGATAGGGAAAAAAGAACAAAAAGAAAACATACATGGAATACAGTTTATTTTCATACATCCTTTCAGGTGTGTTTTCAAACAATGTATGATCACAGTTCAACACAATCATGTGTTTAGAAAAAAAAAAACTAGAAAGCATTACAGAGGTTGAATAACATATACAAGGGAATAACAAATATGAAATAACAAAACATGAGAAATGCAAACAATCGGACAACATTCATTATGCTTTCATAAAACTATTTCCTTTACTTGTGTTTACAAACACACCCTCCTAGAAACAAATTACTCCTCATACATCCTTCAAAATTCAAATGTATTTACAAGCACAAAATTAGCACCATCACTTACATTACTTTGATGTTGTACCACATCTACTTCACACAAGGTTTGCAACAAAGTAAGGTAGCATGCCCTTAAAGCAACCTTTTAAGGGTTGATTCGCCTTTTTCATAGGTTTCTATGGACAAAATGATTTTTAGTTCATTTTTCAAAGAAAGAAAAATAGATGCAGAACACAACACAAGTATTTTTGTATTTTTTCAAGCATTTTTTTTAATTATTTATGAATTTTCAAAGATTCGGGTCATAGGCACCTATTTGTGACCATAGGTGTCCCCAAATCCGTCCCCTTGTGACTTGTAAAGAAATGTGCAAAAACCAAAGACAATGATTGGCTCTTGCAATTAAAAAAAATTCTTGAATTCATTAACGAACCAAAGAGGTCCAATCAAGGATCATCTTGCATCCACTCTACAGCTACCTACAGGATAGTCTGAAGAAGAGGGGTGCTTTAAGGCCATACTACCTTAAATTGAGCTTGCTTCAAACCAAATGCTTTTAAGTGACCTCTTCAAGTTCAAAAACTAAATCTTACACTAATGTATAAATTTTAGTCTAGAGTACACTACAATTTTAATCTTTTACAATATGTTCAAAAATATCACGTACTTATATAGAAAAACATAGACCACATAATAATAATAACAATAATAATATTTTGGTATTGCTTGTAGGACCATGTTGAAAGTAATTGATGAAGTTCAAGTACCATTTGGGGATTTTATTTTCAGTGATTAATTACTTAGAAGTCATACAATATTTCGGGGGAAATCATTAGGGGAGATTTGGGCTTATGGAGGGCTATGAGTTCTTGGGCTTTGGAGAACCTAGAAACTGCATTGCAGCAATAGATTGATGTGGTCAAAAGACTGCCATGTCATATAAAAATATTTTTTATTCAATTTTTTATTCAATTTTTTATTTTTATTTTTATTTTTTTCAAATAATTTTAAAAAGATTGACAATGAGTTGTTCTTTAATTGCTAGGGAAACAACAAAGGGAACGGTTCTAAAACAACCTTCCTAGCCCTCCAAAAAACTTCTAATATGTTGCAATATTTTATTTTTTTCAAATGTATAAAATCATTAAATTGCTACATAATCTTTAGAAAATATTACTTTATATTGGATGAATGTATGTACTCTTGGATAAGTTATTATCTATAATTTGCATATTTCATCCATTTTTGGGAAGTAGGTTGCTTTAGAACCAATTCTAGACCCAATAGTCTACTAGTTGTATTGGTGCATTTATTGTGAGATAACAATCTAGGACTTTTGAAAATCTCTTATCATTGAAGTGCCTTGAAATAAGAGAATTTGAACAAACTTAGATTAGCATTCTACAATGACATAAGATAACAGGCTCGAAAATCGCACACACACACAAGATAAGAACCATCCCTATAAATGACTATGAAATGAAAACGAAGTGGTTCTAAAATTGACCCCTATCGTCATTGAATGAATCGAGGAAAAAAGCATTATTAATTGCAAGAGCCAATCATTCTCTTAGCTTTCCCCATCTTTCTTTAGAATTGCAAGTGAACAATTTATGGAAGACCTAGGGTCATAAATAGACACCTCCAACACAACTCTTTTGAAAATTCATAACTAATTCAATAATGCTTCAAAAATATGAAACCACTTGGGTTAGATTCCTCACCTATTTCTCTATCTCTGAAAAATGAGCTAAAAATATTCCCATCCAAGTAAATACGTGAAAAAGGCAGACCAGACCTTAGGTGAGCGGTGGTTTCTGAGCCTGTTACCTTACTCTATCAGGATTTTGAGCGCATTGGTTGTGCAACAACCTAAAGAGCTTCATGACTCCACTGAAAGATCGCTTTCTGCACTACCCAAAATAATAAATTATAAAAAAAAGGCTTTGTCATGGCACGTGGCGATTGGTAAGCTCCATGGAAGGATTAGTTTTATTCTTCCAAGAAGCGATTGCAAAGCTAATAACTGTAGCTCCAATCATCACAGTAAGGATACCATTGCTTACGCAATGAGCTACGATTCATAAACAATTACAACGATTTTTCCCTCATGGGCCCATCTTCAGTTCAGTTGATGAATCTGAACTGAACTGCAAATTGCGAAAGCCCAAACAATGGGCTGTCGCTCAAACTTTTCAAAAACTGCTTTAAAAACAAAAAATATTAACTTAACTTGGGAGCAGTACTGAGGTGGGTGCTTTGAAAGGAAAGTTATGAAACAAGACTGAGTGTTCAACTCTTCACTCTTGTAATTTTTTATAAAGAAACCAATAGGTTTCGGAAACGGGACCCTCGGCCTGCCGTATAGATCATTTATGCTCTTCAATCTTCAACTCTTTCATCCGTTACGATAACATTTTACCCGACAACTACTGTTCTGCTAGTGCAAGGGAATCCATCACCAAAGCATGCTGCTCAGAGGAGTGGAGTGCTAACTTTTAACTGTTGAAAACGAGCTGGTTCCATGATGCGGTCATCCCAAGGCTACTAAAGGTGTGTTGGCACTTCGTATTAGAGGTGTTGTTTGGAATGTGAATTTGGTCTAAAAAGTAGGTTTGAATTTGTTCTTAACCCCTGAGCGCCTAGACTATATTTGCTAAAATTCAGACCCTTCTCAATTCATTCCAATCAAACTATCATGTAAAATGAGATCCACATAAATTGACTGTACCGATTGATAGTAGAGATAGGGCCGGAGCTATAGGGAAAAGAACACGTCCTTTTACCGTACCGTTAAAAAGATTATAATGGTCAAACAAGGAGATCTTTGAGTTTTGAGAGGCCATATTTGAGGCATTGGGGCGCTTAGGGGTTAAGATCTGTAGTAACAACACCTCATACATCAAGTGTGAACATACCTTAAGGTAAAAGCACTAGTAGTCGATCATTTAAGGGATTTTGGAGCACATGCTAAAGAGTATGAGGTGGTGGAAGTCTTTTCCATGTAGGAAATATGGGAATAGAAAAATTTTCAATCTTGTTCCCAAAATTGAAATTACTGTGGATTTTGGGGGCCAAAAAGTACACTTGTCCAATAGACAATATCTGGAGTCTTCTAATTCCAATCATTCAAGAACTAAGGTAGGAAGTTCTAAAAACGCACAAGCTCTAAAACCGCCCACCTTTTCAAATGTACATTACTTGTTCATGTTGCTTTTTGTAGTTTTCAAAAATATACAAAGAGTGTACATTTTAGGAGGTGGGCAATTTTAGAGCCTTATGCCATTTCAATTTCAAAATTTCATAACTAATTCTACAAAGCTCTAAAAAAAATATGAAATGACTTGGATTAGATGCTAGTTCCACTTGTCTTTCAAGGAAAATTTATTGAAAAATATTTCAAGAAGTTCACCTCACCAAAATTCTTAAATAGTTGATTTATGGACCTTCTACCTTACTTTGCTACTCACTACTTCCTACTTTCTTGCTCACTATTTCAGGACATGTGTCATAACCTAATTAGTTTCAACCTTGAGTTCTAGTTTAAGGTTGGAAATAGTGCACCCTACAGGGTTAGGTACTAAGCTTGGTTAACAACTAAAGCTTCTACTTTAAGTATGCCAAATCCATAAGAACTATGAAGTTAAGTGCCTTTGGGTTAAAATAATACCAGGATGACTAATCTCCTAGGAAGTCCAATATTGTATCCATTTAAAAAAAAATTAGAATATATATTGGCACAAGTAAAAGAACCTTTACTATAAGAGAAAAAAACCCCAACCATAAGCACTCTAGGAGGGCAAGTGACTAAAATAATACAATAATCTACAACCAGGTAAAGCTCATAGGGATGAAGATTGTTCCTCTAGGACCTTTGCTGCCTAAGGTGGTCAAAAAACAAAATTGGCTAAAGGGCCAAAGAGAATCCACTAGGGAAAATGTCAACCATCTTTGAAAATAAATCGCTAAACACCCACCTTTAAATGAAATGATTATTCGTAGTCTCCCACTTGTCAAGATACCGTTGATGTTATAACTCTCACTAAGTCCCACTTGGTGTGCCCATAATCAACCAACTATATGAGTTTGGTTGGATGCCACCGAATGTCGTTCAATGTTGTGTTGTTGCGTTTGATCCATAACTCCTATAATATGGCAATGCAAAGACCCACCAAAGTATTGCTCATCTCATCAAGCTCGCAAGGAATGTACCCCCCCAAAATACCTTATATCCAAGTGAAATGCAACTATGGGTCCCTAGCTTCTTTGTTAGTGAAAAGGATGCTCATGATATAAATACCCCATTGCTAAGTTGATTGCACTAACGGGCATTTCCAAAAACTTGTAGGGCATGAATATGTAGGTTCTTAGTGGATGTACCAAACAATCCATATCAATTGTATAATAAATGTGGTCTCTCCAAGCATTTGTGGGAATCCGGAATCCGGAAACAGATCAATAGTGCAAGGAGTAGGTACGAAAAATAAATAAAAAATAAAAAAATAATAGTTAGAGTGTGATTTTTGGACCAGATAACTTGAATTAGGAAATAAGCGTTCCGGCACCACCCGTAACCGGAACTTATCCGGATCCGGAATCCGGACTCATCCGGAACACAGGAACCTACCGTATAGGTCCCGTAGCTACGGAAGTAGGATACCGTTGAGGCAACGGACCTGTAGCCGTTGTCCTTAAGACCGTAGAGAGACAGTTTAGTACTTAAGCCGTCTTCCTAGGGTTTCCTCTTTCCTTTTCTGTTCGGTGTACCCGAAACTGTTTGTGTGAGTAGTTGAGGGAAAGAGTGGTGAGTTAGCGACTGAGGTAGGATTACTTTCTTTTCGTTCTCACTAAGATCTTATGGCATCCGGACCAGTACGGAGGACAGCGGTATCTGCCCGGGTTATCTCTCCGGCCATTCCGGATAGTCCGGAACTATACAAACAATTAGAGGAGGACTTGACTAGATTAGGATGTGTCGGTTTACTACACCGACCGTGGAATCTCAAGAGTGAGGAGATGATTCAGGAGCTACTTCACGGTGTTCCGAATCAATATGAGCTTACTTTGAGAGGGCGGCCAGTCGCGTGGACCGAGGACATCTGGGCGGATGTTTATCAGTTCCGGAAGAGTGGGAACGGTTTAGCATCGAGGACGGACCGTTTTGTAGCCGGGAAGTTCACCGGGACTGCAAACCCTAAGGATGGCTTTGCCATCAGCGAGTGTAAGGACGAGAGACATAGGCGGATCCTAGAATTTCTAATTCCGATCTTATATCCGGAAAAGCCAACGCGGGTTACCATTACAGTGGCCAACACTATCTTTGGGGCTATGGAGAACCGGATAGTACACTGGGGTAGGATCATAGCCGGGATAGTGGCTAAGTTAGCGAATCACGTGACACGAGCTAAGGCAAGTCCGGTTAGTACATATTTGTTTCATCTGTACCATCAACAAGAGCTTTTGAGTGCGGCGGAAATAATTCAGTATGACACCGGAAAGACCCTCTTATCATACGGACTTTCCGGGGAGGAAGCGGAGGATCCGGTCGAGTCTGAACCGGAGGAACTTCCCGAGGAGCGTCTGACGGACCCAAGGACCAAGAAGAGGAAGTCAACAGATCCGGGGTCGAGAATCCAGCCTCCGACACTGGAGAGGGGGGGGTCCAGCAAGGGACTTGAGATGGAAACGGAATTCGCATTCTTCAATGCGGGGCTCGATTGGATACGGGAAGCCAAGGTACTTCATGACGGATTGTCGGATCTGGTGATAGATACCGCGGAAGTACTGAAGGTGGATCCGGATCAGATCGTGGAAGCTGTCAAGTGACTGCCCAAGCCGGAGGATCTGAAGAAGAGGGATGAGCGGATCCAGGAATTGGAGGCGGAACGGAATGTACTCCAGGCTCGGGTGAATTGGGCGGAAGGAGAAATGGTAGCTGCGAAGGAGAAAGAGAAGGAGGCCCTTGCGTTGGTCAAGAATCTAACCGGGGCAGTCAACATCAAAGCCGATATCATCATGAAGGCTGCCTTGTTTGACTCCAAGATGATATCCGAAGGCCACATTACCGGAACCAAGGTAGTTACCATCCTCGTAAACTTCACCGCGAGAATAGAGCGAGTTTTCAAGGAGATCCAGAAGCTGCTGGCGGCCATCGACCCAAACCATGCGATGGATTTCTCCACCTTTCCGGAACTTCCTTTTGTCGCAGGTACCCTAGGAAAACCAATGGCGGATCAAGCAACCCGGATGGAGGGTCTGAGGGGGATACTCACACCAGCCGAGCCTTCCGCCAGTAAGATACGGATGACAGAGTTGAATTTGAGGCCAGCCTCGGAACCGGAACCGGAGTCTAGCGCGAAATCGGTTCCGGTGCCATCTAAGTTCTCAACTCCGGAAGTTCCCAAGGCACAAACAATGCCAAATTTGATGGCCGGAACATTCAAGGTTCCGGGACAACAGGTTAGGGGAGATCTCATCAACCGGATCGGTGGGATGACCAATCCGGCTCGGACCAATCCGAAAGGATTTGTGCACATGCAAGAGACCACGCCAGAGAAAGGAAGCGAACCCGCGACGTTGGAGGATACAACACCAGAGAAGGAGAAGGAAGTTCAAGTTATTGAAGATTCGGATGAGGAGAGTGCCCACTCCACTTCCGGAACCGAAGACGACAGCGGTCCGTCGCCAGCCACGCGCCATATCCAGATTCGGGCCACAGCAAAAACTACGCCAGCCAAGAACCCGAAGGGGACGCCTACCAGCCAAGCAGGGAGTCGTTCAAAGAAAGGACGGAAGCCAAGACATTAGTATTGGTAGGAGAAGAAGTATAGGATCCGGAATGGGGTTCCGAGCTTGGACCCGGTTTCCGGAAATTTAGGCGGATAGTGAGGAAATCCGGTTATCTCGGACGACTGTTAGCAATCTTTCCGGATATCCCGGGAGGTTCAGGGATTGGTGGCCTGGATTTCCAGGTTTCCTTTTCAGGCTTTTAGGAGTTGACTTTGGGTTTTTGTGTTAGTATTTTAAGGGAGGCAAGTTAGTTGTCATTCCATTCCATCCTACTCCATTCGATTTTAGTGCTTTCACGTATGTATTACAATTTTCTTTTTTTTAATCTAAGTCAGCCAAGTTACCTTTAGCTGCACTTTTTGCTTAGACAGGATCTTTTTGAGCTGGGTGTATGCATGGGTGTATGATTTGGTACTGGAGAAAGAGAAGGGAGGGAGAGAAGGAATCCGGATCTTGAGCTACGGATCATCTGGGAGTGGAGCTAGTGAGAAGGAATGCAAAGCTGAGTAAGGGAGTGCAAGTGCAACATGCTTTTAAACTGCTGGAACAGCAATCCGGAATAGAGGGTAGAGGTCCGTGCGAGTCCGGAACCAGGAGGGTTCTGTGCAGAGTTAAGCAACCGCCAAAGGAAAGGATCTCCCGCTACTTCGGAAAGTCTGCCAACCTCCCCCTTGGTAAATTATCTTCTCCTTGAGATTCTATTCTTTTGGATCTACAAGTTCTGATCTGTCATTGTAGTAAGTAAGGTGTGAAAAGTGCTCTGTGTGACCTGATTCCGGATCGGCCAATCCGGAAACTGTGAGAGAATACTCCTCCCTCCTTCTACAACTGTGTTGTCTTGGGTGTGTTGTTTAGTAGAATTAGAGTACAGAGAGGATAATTGTACAAGTGGTGAGTCCCTACCCCTTTCTAGATCAAGGGCGGACCCTCTGAGGGTAAAACAGAGGCAACAAAAACCAGTGACGGAAGAGAGACAGAACTCAGATCCGGGTGTGTCCGGATCCGGAACGAAATCCGGAATGTACTAAGTTTCCGGAACGAGATAGGATAAGTGAAATAAGAGGGATTAAGTAAGTAGTCACAATCCGGATACTTCTCATTCAATCGATATCATACTAGAAGTTCCCTGGACCGATAATTCGTGTCATCTTGCAACAATCTGCTGTTGTCAGGATACTTACGGCTAACTGCGCGTACGACAGCATTAACTACCACAACTCAATGTTGTAATAGTCACAAGAGCCCAGCTTCATTTGGTTTACAAGACTTGGCCAACACAATTTTCCATCATAGGTGTTGAAAAACCAAAAAGTTTCCTTGCCATTTTCTCTTTACTACATTGAAGATCTCTTGCTTATTTCAAAGCAACTTACAGCCAAACCATGCATTGTAATTCATGAACAAAATTTATCGTTGATTACTCTTCCATTGAATTTTGTAGGGGTTCTAATCAAGTTGATCAATCCTACCAAAAAAACATAAGGATCTCCGTCTTCTTTGAGCCACATGTAGCACGGATGACACACTAACATGCATTCTATGGAAAATGCCAACCACATGAAAACTAATGCTACTAGCCACTGGTAGTGGACTTGAAGGTCATTGTGTAGTTAGGGTATTAGAGGAGATTCAAACTTCATATAATCTCTCTACTGTTGGTAGGAACCACAAGTTGACCAAGTTTCTTATTTTGATAATAAACTACTACCAACTTGAACTACAAATAAAAAGATGGTATACATATCATTGTTAGCCTTGAAATACCCTACCCATTACCTATAAGAATTTAGGATGGAGATATTGCAATAGAGAATCAATTAGCCAAAACAACCTGAGTATTTTTGGTACAAAGGCATTGGAGGTATGTTGAGCAAGGTTCTATTTATCTTGGCTGATTCAAATTTGTCTCATTTGTATGACCGAGATATCATCTACACTTTCTCCAAATCTCCATGAGTTGAAGTTGATGGGCTAGGAACAACTCCATTTGAATCAAGCTAAGAATGTACAATGTTTCGCTCTCCAACTTGGACCATCATTGTATCACCATCCTCAACACACATTTTTCTCTCCATTTGACCATCTTAACTTACAAATAATTCTTATTCTTCCTCTTGATTGGATAGTTTTTTTTCGAAGAAACCAAAATCTTTTGATAGATAGTTCCTATGTTGTTTGACTATCAAGAATTGGAGGTCATCTGAGACCTTTGTGGCTAGACCTTCATAGCCTTGGGATTGTACTATTCTTGTATGTTAATGTTCATCAACATGTATGCATGAGCTTGCACTTGCTTTATCAATTCTAATTGTAGCTTTGGCTCCATTAGCCTCACTCATCTTGGTTGCAATTTTGGCTTCATTAGCCTTACTCATCCCAGTCACTAAACCTCCATTACTTTGGTAAGTCTATTGGCTTTCTTATAGACTAGATTAACCTTGATTTTGGGACCAACTATTGTATGGGACCTCTTCCTCCATTAACTTTGGCTCTCTTACTTGGTATAGAGGAAGATGGTTTGGGACCTGAAGAAAATACCGAGACCCCAACTTTTGATTGGAAAACAATTGACATAGAGGCTTTTCATTGGCTAGTTGCAACCTTTGCTATCATAATTTGGTTTGGAATACTAGATCCTCTCATTTTTGGTCCCCTCATTACCTTTTCCCACCCATTCCATTCATACTTTAGATTTACCGATGACCTAGAAATGCACTAAGCACTTGTTGATGATTTTATTTCCTTATTATGAGATTCAATTCCCCCATTCAAGGTGTATAGAAGTGACTCTGGGGCAATCTCAATTATTAGGCATGTATGTTGTACGGTTGGTCAATTATTATCTTCTCGCTTTTTGGAATGGCTTAGGCATTAATTGACCCTTTTGGAGAATTGCCTTGTGGCAAGAGGTAGTGGTCGTGGCAACTCCTTTGACCTTGCCAAAGTTGCCAAATCATTGCCATTGCTACCATTAGTTGGACAAGACTCATTGCCAATGCCTACTTTGGCTATCAAATCCTTGTCTTTAGTCTTTTCAACCTAAACTAGACAATCCTTCACAAGGTGTTTAGTTGATAAACAAACTTTGTAGTAGATATAGAAAGATTTCAATAATCTACCTTGATGAGTGTTTCTTTCCCTATAAAGTTATTAGCCACTACAATTTAGGTTTTTCCAATCAATACTAGACACAAGCCCAATGCAAAATATTGATTGGTTGTAAACTTATTGCATTTGGGCCATCCCTAACAATTCTCTAAGCTCACTCCCTATCTCGGACACCACCCCAAGAATTTTTTTGGAAACATCTTTTAAAGTCACCCAAATAAGAATCTGAAAGCCACATGGTTTGTTAGTGTTGAAGCCAAGAGCCCATGTTTGGAAAATATAGGTGAGATAAGCATTAACAAATTTTGGGTGACTGCCTATTGCTTACTAAGGGTTTGAAAAAACCCGTGCTCTAAATCCCACCTAATTTGATCCCCGCCAAAACCTAGAGATTGTGAATCCATAATGCCCTAGCCTCTTTGAGGTTTTGGCTATTTGTCATAGAAAAACAACATTAATTAGGCTATTTTGATTGGAAAAAAATGAAATTTCTTCCACATAAAATAGCCAACATCTTTTGATTGTAGCCAATGACGAAAAATTGTATATAAAAAAAACTTTGATGGAGTCCACCTACCATTGTAAGTTCACAACCATTTCAAAATAATTGGTCCCTAGGTGTAGTGCTACTCACTTGTATGAGTGAACTTAGTTCAAACATGTATCTAATTTCATCTCCAATACCTATTTTCCTCCTAAGAATGTTATTCTTCACACTAAGTTCAAATGAACTTTCATTTGAATATTCTTTAAAACAACTTTAAATATTTGAATTACTTTTCATAGGTTGAAGTAATTTGGTGGCTAGGAGCACATTCAATTTTAATGATAAAAATTTATTTGACTTGTTACATGTACACAATTTGTATCAAAATGTGGAATGATTTGTTAAAAATTGATTTTGAATCCATCCAAGTCACATTCCACCCATCGTACACCAATTATTCTTTACAAATAGACATATTTTTTTGAGATCATTTTACTATGGGGCAAACTTCCATGAATATAAATTGGTTGAACTTTGTAGGAAAGACAAAGGATTTTCCAAAATTCTACATAGAAGTGTGCAATAGTTGCAAGAAGAGAATTGGAATTGTTGGCTAGCACAATTATAGGGTGTGGTCACTCTATGAAAGGTGAGGGAGGCAACTTTCTAACTTCAGGAAAATTAATTTTAACATTGAACTTGAAACTTTGGATTGCTTTTAGTTTGACAACAAGACAAAATTACTTCTGAAACATAATTTCTCCCTAGTCACGTCCAAATATAAATATCATGAAACTTAACACAATCTCATTTTGTAAAACTTGAAAACTACTTCACAATTTCAATACAATACGAAAATTTTGCCTAAGACTTCTTAACTTTGATCCTCTCTTCAATGACATTTTGGAGTATCTTGCACACTTGCCACAATACAATTGATTGAAATATAATTGTCTATTTACTCTATTCAACCTCTATTATGAATGTCTTCTATATTAACCCCAAAAGACCAAGTGGTCATTGTACAACCAATTAAAATTTGATTACAATAGGTTTTTACAAAGTCAATTTTGAATGGATTTTTTTGAATGTTGACACGAGGTCACATTCACCTTGTTGGGAATATAACTTTTTTTCCAATTGGGTGCTTGGATAATAAATTATAATGCCCAAACTTTTTCAGGTATGTTGGACATTTTCAAGTAGCATGTATAAATTCCTCCTCTACCTCTAAAATTTGGTAGATATGTATGTAAAATAGCATAGAATACAATTGTAAGAAAAATCCCATATATAGTATAAAAATATCACTCTAAGAGTAAAAATTTGTTGACCTTGTCAAGTAGGGTCAGAAAAAAAAATTCTAATTTCAAACACTAAAATCTTTCAATCTACAAAGGGTCAAAGTTTTTGAAATTTTTTCCATTCATTCATGTAGTAGTCTAATATTAGTTTGTACAATTAAATTTATTTTAAATTTATTTTTTCCTTTTTTCTCTATGTGCACTATAGAGTGGCAGTTTTGACAATTTTCTATCTGAAACTCTGATTATTTATGAATTAAGATGGTTGGATTGTATTGTATAATACATGAATTTGTTTGAACTTGCGAGAACCCCAAACACAAAATACCCTAGTTAGTCCACCCTAAGTCCCGGTAGTCCAAAAACAATCACAAAAATTGAATTTTTTTTAATTTTTAATTTTTTTCTCAAAGATTTTATTTTTGTCAAAGCCTTGATTTGTTCTATTTAGAATAGTGATGAGAAAGTTATGAACAATCTTGTTTATCACACAGTTTAAGCATCTTTTTGAAAAAATAACTTATAGAATTCTTTTTTTAATACAATTTTTATAATTTTTCAGAAAAAATTGTTAGACATGGTTAAATTTGCTTACTAGAATAATCTCATAGTTGGGATTATTGTATTTTGATTCCATTTTAGAGCTATTGACAATTTAGTCTTCCCTTCAATCTTGAATGTATTTCTACTTAATAATTTTTTAATGAGTGAAAATTAAGTATTTTTTGTTGAGTTTTTAAAATTAAAATTCAATTCAATTCTTCACTATAAGAAATTAGAAAATCAATATTAATAGCAAAAAAAATTTAAGTTAAAAAGATTAAAGTCAAAGAATCTAGTCAATTAAGGTGTAAACAATCTTGTTTTCTTTACTTTAAATGCAAGTATCTTGCAATCTACATGGTCAAAGATTCTGAAATTTCTTCCATGCATTCTTATACTAGTCTAGTGCAAGATGATATAGTTACATATGCAAAAAAAGAGTTTAAAAAGTTTTTTGCTTTTTGCAAAAAAAATGACAGTTTTGAGTGGGTTTTGATGGAAAAAAGACTTTGGAACTTTAGGAGTTAAAATAGTCTCTCTAGTTGACCCTCCAACCCTGCAAAGTTAAAATGCAAAGGTTGTAGGCTAGAGGTCCAACCAAAGGGGAGCTTAGAGCATCACCACCTGGGAGGCATTTTATAGGCTGATTTGGCCTGAAAAAAACAGGCTCAATTAGGTATGGAAGCTAGGTGGGAATGGCCGCCCCACCCATGGTCTCTTAAGAGGCCATATGACGTTTCAACCAGAGTAAGAAAACAGAAATAGTTACAACGTTCTTGGTTGTCATTGATGGAGATCTGAAATGATATTTCACTAAGAGGGAGCCTGACGGTGAAAAAATTCAACGTGAACCACTTGCCAGAATCGCGGAGAGCAACACGTGACTTGTTTGTTCCTGTTTTGCACTCCGAGTTGAGGCCCCAAAACCACCCTCATATGGAGGCCAAAGTTCATTTTCAAGAGGCGCTTCTTAAGAAACCATTTGTTTTGGAGGACGGGTGGGGCGAATTTGGAGGCCCTTCTAAGAGGCCATCCATAGGCCATCCATTTTGGAAGACGGGTGGTGATGCTCTTAGAGCGTGTTCAACTAAGGAGAGCACATGGAAAGTATAGAATTGGCTGAATTGGAGGTTAGGTGGCTCAATGGCAATTGGCTCTAATGCATGACTCCATCATAGTTGCAAACAACCTAGAGGTCTTAAAATTTTGTTTTAATCTTTTGCATTTGATAGCCTCACAATTAATGTCCAAGAAGTTATCTGGAAAAAAGATGAAAATTCTCACACAAGAGTAAGGTAGGAACACCCATAATCGTCAGTTTAAGGGTTTAGGATATGATGTCTATTAATGGACATCCAACAAATCATTGGACCCTACTAATAAGAGAAAAAGAATTCATGTGCGCTTTCAAATGTATTATTTGGACAATGTAAAAATATACCTAATACCCACACTAGGGTCTGATGTTCAGATGTACTACATCCTTGTAATCACATCTATGCACTTCTCTAGATTTTCTAAGATTTTAGAGATGACAGTTATGGGTGCTGCTACCTTAAGTAATTGGGTCTTCAATTAGAAATGACGAATTGCTGACAAATGAACTACATGAAATTAAGGCACTTCTCAGTACAAGTTAAAGGTATATTTGCACTTGGTGTTAGAGGTGTTGTTTGGAATGTGAATCTGGTCTAAAAATAGGTTTAAATTCATTCCTAAGACCCTCAATAACAACACCTCTAACACCACCTAGTGCAAACATACCTTAAGTAGAGTTGGTTGTTGTTATTTGTCTAAATTTTGCTTCATTTTCAGCCGCCCGTAACATGTTCAGAGGAGTGATATCTAAAAAATTTCCAAGCTATTGAGAGATCTTTGGGTACAAGGGTGAAATCTATTCAGACAGTCAGGATTCTTAATTATCAGCATGAATGAATTTCCTCAGCAATTTCAAAGGGAGAGGGTGAGGAACACTCCTAACACAAATAAAATAAAGCCGTTGACAGTCTCTTTGCTGAAGCTTTTTGACACCACAGCTTGCACATGCCTCAGACTTCTTTCTCATCGACTGCTGCCATTACAAGTTCAGCCGATTCTGGATACTGTAACGTAGCAGCACCCATAACCGCCAATTCAAGGGGTTTGGACATGATTTCTAGTAATAGACATCCAACAAATTATTGAACACTACTTGCAAAAGAAAAAGAATTCTTTCGCACTTCCAAATGTATTTTTTGAACACTGTGAGTATAAGTTGTGAGTTTTTAAAGAGCTGATTATAAATGCACCTAATATCAACACTAGGGGTTTGTTATTCAGATGTAGTACATCCTTGTAATCAAGTCTATTCTCTTCCCAAAGATTTTCCAAGATTTTAGAGGTGATGGTTATGGGTATAGTGAAGGTTATGGGTGTCGCTACTTTAATAGAAGCTACCAAGGTAGTCCACTTGTCAAGCAACCTTTTAAGAGCTGATTTCAATTGGGGAGAAGCTAAACTCCTTGAGAAAATTTCCAATAAATTTTTGTAATAAGAAACATGGAATTGGCATCTAACCCAAGTCGTTTCATATTTTTTTGAACCTTTGAGGAATTAGTTACAAACTTTTGAATTGTAAGTTTTTTTGAAGTTTTTTTTCTACTTGCCAGATTAAAAAAAGGGCTTTGGGGGCCATAACTTTTGTTCTTTAACTTTGATAGAAATAAAAATTGTATTCTTAGAAAGCTAATGTGTTCTCTTATCTTTACAAAAAAATTCAAAAAATCACAACAAATATTGAGACCAATGAGCCTGCCCAAAATCCATTTTGTCCCATGAAGGGACAATGGGACTTTAGAGGTTAAGTTAACTTGGGTACTTAAAATGTTCAATTAGAGAGGATTGAGAGTGCTAACCCCTTAATAGTAAGTGCAAATTACAACATTTTCATAATGCATCCATTCTTGCTAAATCCTAGTGACATCCAAACATTTTCTCAATGAAACTTTCCTAACTTCACAAAACTTTTCTAGTGTAGTTGCATTGGAACGAACTTCATTGGAGTTGACATTAATTTCCTCAATTCAACTCCTGTCTCCATTTGAATTTACTTAAAGCTTCTCATATTAATATGCTGATCCTTGAATGTTTTGAAGCTTCTGTAATGTTCTGTTCTACATTCTGGAATTGCATTTTAAACCTCATGTAGGTTTCTGGGGTGCAAAAATACCTTCATTGCATAAAAGAGCATATGGAATCTTTCCATAGGAAGCAAACGAAAGACTTTCAAAACAAGTGAGAATAAGTGAAGATTTGGTAGTCATAGAAGACTCATTTGCATGGCAGCATATAATTATTCTTCTACATGATCGTTTAATTTAGGCTTCTATTCTTCTTGCCATAGATTTAAACTTGAAATTCAAAATCTTTCTTACATGGACATCATGTTGCTTGTTCAAATGACCAATCAATGATGAGCTTCTACTTTATTAAAGGCCATGGGCAACCTCAAACCTACTATTCAAATTTTTTTATCAAACTTTCCAATGTAAAACTACAAGTTCAAATTGTGAATCAAAACTCAAACCTTAAATTCGTAAATGCATCTTATGAGGACAAAGAGAATGATATCACAAAGTTCACATACATGTAGTTGAGTATTGGAAAAAATTTCATAAAGATTCTTTGAAAACCAACTTCGTTTTTCTAGATCTGTCGTTTAAGGTTCGAGGCGAGAGCAGCCCTTGTAGCTGCATGCTTCTTCTATCACTTCCTCACTTTCTCCACCATGGCTTCTGCATTAACAGTACAATCCAAATTTTAGTGCAATTGGATTTGCACTCAAGCAGGATCACTAGAACCTCAAATATACTCGATGTTAATCCCAACACATCCTCTGGAAAACTATATAGGGTGGCCAAATACTTGGATTTGACGAACAAAGCACATAATTTGACAACCACACCCAAAAGCATGAGCACAAAGAACGTGCATGTCTTCAACCAGTTTTTGTATTTTGTTTTTTGAAACAGCGTCTTCAACCAGTTTGGACACTTCAACTTCAATGGCAGGTTAGGTACTGAAGGTGAGATCGACGATGTTTCTGCATCTGATGTCTCCGATCCTAGTAAAGCGTCATTAGATGCTGCACTTACAGGCTAGCTCCGAGGTTTCTTCTTCCGATAATGGTAGAGCACCATTATTTTCTTCTTCCGATTGGGACAGAAACCCATCCTCAACGATTGACCCGGACAAAGTCAGTGACAACTGTAACTGTACTGTCCACAGGGAGCTTCGATCTCCTGGATTGGAAGCTACTGAGTCCTCGATGAGTGTTAAGTTAAGTTAGCACACAAAGACCACGATTGTAAACTTAGCAACTCTATCAAAAAAAAACATCAGATCGTCAATTTCTTGCTGCTTCGGTAACTGGGAGAAACCAATTACAATGAATGGCAACCCTGCAAATCCTCGATTAGGTAAGAGGTGCTGAAACCACCCATTTAAGAGCATATTGGCTTAAGATCTCTTCTATGCAGGTCAAAGAATTTTTTTAACAAATTTTTAAGGAAAGAAGAGAGGAAGACACATCCATCACAATTTGATTCATAGTTTTTGAACTTAAATTGAATTAGATATAATTTTATAAAGCTTGTAGGAGGAGGAGTCCATAGGTAGTGCCATTAAATGTCACAGAGCTATCTAACAATGGTGCAAACCTTAAACTTGAACAACATGGTGAGTGCATTTAATTGCCTAGGATTGTATAAAGTGTCCTGACCACTCATGACTCCATATTATTTACCGAGTTATTTACACTAAAATTGTGTGTACTTCCAAATCAAACTCAGTCCCCAACTACTTATTAAATTGTGCACAAGAATCCCAAATTGTCACCAATTCATCATTAGATAGTTTTCCATTTTTGTAGTATCAATTCATGGTATAAAAGTAGGAACAATTCTTGGAGCATGGGCAAAATATGAATAGGCTCCCTTACCTACATTTTCTACAACTTGGTTACTGTACTTTCGTTCACTCCATTGATAGCATTTAATCCTACTATAGTTGGGTGGATTGTGGTAGTAAGTACCTTGTCACCCCTGAATTTGAACTCATAAGCACCTCACTGGTGTGCCAAGGTCAAAACCACTAAGGGCTGCTTTACACCTAGAGGGGCGACCAATTTCTTCTGTGACTTATTATATAAGATTTTAGCCCTTTGGAGGCTAGAGGCTGTCTTCAACTACTCATTAGAATGGAGACCAATTCTTCCATATGTAAAGGCCTTAGGGCAAAGAAGCCAGGTTGATTAAATAAAACCTAGAAAAAAGAAGAGAGAAGGTGTAGATTGACAACTAGGCTTTTGTTGTAAATATTTTTGGGTTAATTTAGGTGTCTTTTAGGTGGTTTTTGGTAATTGGTTAGTGAAGTTTTAAATCCAATTGGGTGTTTTTGCCAAGTAATTTTAATCCAATTGGTTTCTTTTGGTTGTTGTGTACCAAGTTGGATGAGAATTGATTATTAATTAAGTCAATCCAAGTTGGAGTGATTAGAGTGTCGTGCAAGAATGAAAGGATCTGTCCAATTTAGTATGTCCAGGTGGGATGTGAGAGGTATCATGTGAAATTCCGTTCCTAATGGGTGGTTAGTTGGTAGTTGGATTTTTCTTCCAAATTGATAACGATTTGTTTTTGGAGTCCTATTAGGTTGGCTCTTCCAATTGTCTTTGTACCCATTGTTGAAAGTGCCAATGGAGTCCCAGCCCAATGTTGGTTGTGTTTTGTTTGATTTGTTTGATGATGATGAGTGCATGGTTGAGTGAGGAGTCTAGATGTAATTAAAAAATTTAAGAATTGAGATTTCAAGTTGGTGATAGAAGTTTGGATTGAAGTGAGAGTTTGAGATACTAGTTGGTGAAATGGAGATTTTATAAATACAAATTGGAAGTTGTGATGATGGAAATGGAATAGAAATATTAAATACTATTTGGTGGTAAATACTAGCCAAGTTGGAGAATGCCTTAAGTTAGAAAAATTTGAGTGATGAAAAATTGTGTGGAGATTGAATTGTAATATTAGAAATATTTGGATACCTGTGACTTGATCACCAATTTGAATTAATGTAATATATTAAAAAGCCAAATTGGTGTCTTGTGATTGTGGGGCATGTTGTGGGGTGGGAAAGCAAATTTAAAGTGAATGTATATAAGTTGAAGTGTGCAATGTCGTTGTAGTTTGAGTGATTGTCAATTTTATAAATTGGGTCACGATCTTCTATTTTGGGATTGTATTACCTATTATAGGAATTTGTCTCATTAGCATTTAATTTCCTACTTGACCGTCTCCCTTGGAATGAACTTATTATACTAATGGGTAATTTTTAAGTCGGTTATTATCCTTCTTCAACAGAAGGGTTGAAATTTTTAAGTCACTTTACACCTAGAGGCCAAGCCAATTCCTTTTGAGGCCAATTGAACAACATCCAACAGATCTGATTTATTAAAAAATAATATTATATAAAAAATATTTTTTAATTGAAATCTAACATTGGTCCCTAGGCCAAGAATTGGCCTCCCATTTTGGGTGCACTCAATTGAATAAGCTCAGGCCATGTCACATCATGTCTTTTTTGAATAAAAAATTCATTCCACCAAATTGGTCTGGCCTCTATGTGTAAAGGGATGGAGATTGATTTCAAAGTTTTGTCCAATTATAAATGATGATTTTTGACCTCTGACATAGCAAATTGGCCTAGCTTTTAGATGTAAAGCATCCCTAAGCTAAGGCTATAGGCACAACAAGTAAGTAAAATAATTTGATAGATTTGCTCATATGCAAAACAAGTTCTCCTTCACATAAAATATATCAATCATTCAATCAAAATATATGAGGTAGAGAATTGCTCTTGAACACATTCATAATGCTATTGAAAAAATACCAAGTGTTTTAATGTAAACAACTATGATCCTTGTAATTCAATTTGAACAAAAAAATTTCATGAAGTACAATCCAACATTTCATGAAGTACATGGATTTTGTTGTATTCATAAAATGTTGTTCTACTTCACCAAGACAAAGGTATGATAATCCTTTTAGGTGTAAGTAAGGAACATCATACAAATGGCTTCACTAAGGCAAAGGTATGATAATCCTTTTAGGTGTAAGTAAGTAACATCATACAAATGGTACAACAATTTTGTTGTGCCATTTGCATAGTTTGCCAACTTTAATTTTTGTCACTTAGTTTATTTTTGAAGATGTTTATTTTGATCATCCAAAGCCTAAATCCATATATTATTGTTTCTATTTGAAAGTAATTTTTGATGCACTTCTAATGATGGTAATTTCTAATTATAATTCTACATCAATCAAAAATTGATCTTTTAATTGCTAGGGCCCCTTTGGTAGTGTAGACAATGGATGCCCTTTAGGTTGTTTAGGTTGTTTACCCTATACTATTTGAAGAGGAGCAATAACTTAAGGTAACAATACCTAAATGCAACACTTTTTTTAGTCCCACTACCACAAAGGTCAAATGACCCAAACAATTTGATGAAAGTATTAGCATTCTCTAGAAGTAAAAAAAACCAAGTGATTTTGTAACTTCCTAACATTTTAGTGATAAACTAGCTGTTGGCGCTTGCTATGCTACGCATTCACCATTAAAATTTCATTAGAATTTTTATGTATTAGATAGAATGCAAAGCAAAAATTTCAATAAATCTTTAAATAAAATTACTAAAATCTTTATATAATTTTTTTAATAAACAAGCATATACTGAAATAATAATAGAAATTTAATGAATGATGAATGAAATACATGCAATGATGAATATGGTAAAAGATATATATACATTAGAATGCATTAGAAATTTGACTCAATTGTTACAAACAATGGCAACCCAAATAGAAGAATTTAAAGGAAAAACTTGTAAATCTCAAAAGCTTCATGAACAATTTAATTGTTGTGAAATCCAAAATTGGTTCAATCTAATAAATTTCTCAAATCATTTGGTAGTAGCAATAGAAAATTGAAATCAGAAGCTCAAAGCTCACAAAAGCACAAAATCATAGAAATGCAAAAGAAGTATAAAGCCAAGAAAAGCAATGAAATTGCTACCTTTATAATATCACCATATTGATCCTCTTTAATATCACCTCAATTGCAATGACTATATTATTTTTATAATATCACCCTTTGTAAAAAATGATATTATAGAGGTGAATGTGAATTGCTACTCTATTTCAATAATATCACATTGTGTGAAAATATGATTTCTATGTATGCATGATTGAAAATATTTTTATAAAATAATTAAAATAATTATTTTAAAGACTTATCAAAATCATTGTCATGCATTCTATTCAAATATATCAAATTTTTACTAATATGTGATACAATGAATGCATAGCATAGCAAGCAAGAGCCCCTAATATTAATGATAGCATTTGTGATATTACAGAGGGAGTTATGATTTTAGTAGTATGATATTTTACAAATTTTCAAAGTTATAAACATAGGGTAGTACAATATGATGTGTATGTTTGGGATTGGGCGTAGTGTGGTACTGGGCAATCAATACTCCATCACTTTAGAGAGGTCATAGCCAATTCAAAGAAGTTCTATTGTATGTACATAACACTACATTGGATACCTTCCTTGAAGCATGAAACGTCCCAACTTTCATTGATTGCTTCAAAAATCTTCTCACCTCTCACTGGTTGCTTTTGAAAAGTTGTGATGGTTTTGAGTCACAAAATTGTTGGAGAATACTTTTTAAGTGTCAGAGAAGAGAAGGTGTTGCAATTAGGTGCTTCTACCTTAGACTGCTTGCCCTGCACTCTTTGAGATGGATCGAATAAGCGAACTTGCTTGGTACCTCAAAGGCTCAAATGTGTCACAGGGTGTGGCAGCCCCAATCATTTGCGGGACTTGACACAACCCTGGACAGAAATTCGAGTAGAAGACGGATGAAACTCCGGTAATGGATGAATGAATACCTCTCATCATCACTCCGTCGTGCTAACAAAATAAGGCAACCCTGATTCTGGCCGAGCAAGGGCAGTCGCGGGGTGCCGTGGTTTGCTTGTGCGATCTGCCGAAAACTGATTCAGGCTCCGCGGAGGAGCTCCCCCGGTGCTGCGATCGGGTTACGAGAGGCACTGGTAGTGCGAAATCATTTTTACGGCAATCGATCTGGTGGAGTGGCGACGAAGCGCGAGCTTGGAGCAGGATTGCCAGGGTTGTTTTGGTGTTTGTGTGTGTGTGTGTGTTGGAATTTGTGCTCTGCTGTAGTATTGTTTTGGATCTCCCCCCTTCTAGTTTAGTTTGGAGAGAGAGGGATTGAAAACTCCGGCACAGCACAATGTTGACCAAGTTCGAGACGAAGAGTAATCGGGTGAAGGGCCTGAGCTTTCACCCGCGCCGACCATGGATCCTGGCCAGCCTGCACAGCGGCATTATTCAGTTGTGGGACTACAGAATGGGGACACTCATCGACCGATTCGATGAGCACGATGGACCTGTGCGGGGCGTCCATTTTCACAAATCGCAGCCTCTGTTTGTCTCTGGAGGTGAGGTTTCCGGTTTTATGTACTGTTTGGGAGTGTTTAAGGGCAAGGGGCTGCTGCATTTGCAATGCATCAGGTTGTAGTGTAGTCACTGTAGTTGTTGTCATCACATTCTCATATTTGGCCTCAGCGCTTTCATAGATTTCGTAGATTTTTCATTCGGGGCAAGATCCCGGCGATGATTGCGAACTTCTGAAAATTCTCGTCAGTAATGGTAGCCCCTGTTAGTCTCTGGAGGTTAGGTTTCGGTGTTTTGCACTGTTTTGTAGTGTTTTGGGGCAAGGGTTTGCTGCCTATCGGCATATTGGAATGCATCAGTTTTTGCTCTAGTCACTGCAGTCGTCACCACATTTTCATATTTGACGTCAGTGTTTTCATAGATTTCGAAGATTTTGCATTCAGGGCAAGATCCCGGCGATGATTGCGAACTTCAGAAAGTTTCTTGTCAGTAATGGCTGTAGTTCCGCGCTAGGGTTCGCATTTTTTATTCGCAATAGAGCTGATGATTTGATGCAAACAACTGTGTGAAATAATTGATCGTCAAAGCAGTGAGTTTGAATGTCTTGTTGGGGCTCTTTTGTAAAGGGAGTAGCCTGCCAGGGAAATTCGTTTGTGTCCAGAATGGATCTGGTAATTTTTGAATTGTATTAACGTGGGAACTTGTTTGGGATGTAGGTGATGATTATAAAATCAAAGTGTGGAACTACAAGATGCGGCGCTGTTTGTTCACTTTGTTGGGCCACCTCGACTACATCCGGACGGTGCAATTTCACCACGAAAGTCCGTGGATTGTGAGTGCAAGTGATGATCAGACCATCCGTATCTGGAACTGGCAATCGCGCACTTGTATTTCTGTACTCACAGGTCACAACCACTACGTGATGTGCGCATCGTTTCACATTAAAGAGGATTTAGTGGTGTCCGCATCATTGGATCAGACTGTACGAGTGTGGGATATTGGAGCCTTGAAGAAGAAGTCCGTGGCTCCAGCTGAAGATATGCTTCGCCTCACGCAGATGAATACCGATCTTTTTGGAGGAGGGGATTCTGTAGTGAAGTATGTGCTTGAAGGCCACGACAGGGGTGTCAACTGGGCATCGTTCCATCCCACCTTGCCGCTTATTGTATCTGGAGCGGATGATCGTCAAGTGAAACTGTGGAGAATGAACGGTACCTGCCTTGCCTGAAGCATTTCCTGTCAATCCATCGATCGATAGACTGTTTTTTCGATTATCTTTGTTGTACAGCAAACACTTCGATTGTTGAAGAATTATTTTCACTATGTCTACATGGATGTACACTCCCTCTAATTTGAGTTCACCGCAAATGCTGTGCAGACACCAAGGCATGGGAGGTGGATACGCTGCGGGGTCACGTCAACAATGTCTCCTGCGTCATGTTCCATGCACGCCAAGACATTATCGTTTCAAATTCTGAGGACAAGAGCATTCGTGTGTGGGACATGTCGAAGCGCACTGGTGTGCAGACTTTCCGAAGAGAACATGATCGGTTCTGGATTCTTTCGGTTCATCCAGAAATGAATCTTCTTGCAGCTGGTCATGACAGTGGAATGATCGTCTTCAAGTTGGAGAGGGAGAGACCTGCTTGTGCCGTTCAAGGAGGTACCCTGTACTATGTGAAGGAGCGCTATTTGCGCACTTACGATTTTGCTGCCGCAAAGGACAACCCTCTTATTTCTATTCGGCGAGCAGGTGCCATGGGACTGAACCAGGGACCTCGGACCCTCTCATACAATCCAGCAGAAAATGCGGTCTTGCTCTGTACAGATGTTGACGGTGGTTCTTACGAACTCTACCTTATCCCCAAGGAGAGTTCTGGCAGGAGTGAGGCGGCTCAGGAGTCAAAACGTGGGATAGGTTCATCTGCAGTTTTTGTAGCGCGAAACCGATTTGCTGTGCTTGACAAAAACCAAAACCAGGTAATTATCTTACACTCCAAAGCCGACTTGGGGAATATTTGAGTTAGTTTAATATTGCTTCTAGGAGTTGAGAGATTGCTTTAGCGAGTGCAGCACGGAAGGTTTATTTGTGGAATATTGCATTTTTATAGCTATCCTGATTACTGTGAGATGACAGTTTCATCCAAAATCTCGAGTTCTTGGGAATTCTAGTCGTCATCTAAGAAGTGCGAATTTCACTTATTCTTAAAAAAATTAGACGCCTACATCAGTCATCCTAAATAAACACTGAAGTTTTCGGACTGATTCTATCAGGTTCTTATCAAGAATCTGAGAAACGAAGTGACCAAGAAAGTCACTCTACCATCTCCAAGTACAGATATCATCTTTTATGCAGGAACTGGAAACCTGCTCTGTAGGTCAGAGGACAAAGTTGTGCTTTTCGATCTGCAGCAACGCACCACACTGGGAGAGGTCAGCACTCCCTTTGTGAAGTATGTCGTGTGGTCAAGTGACATGGAGCATGTTGCACTGCTGAGTAAGCATGCCATAGTTGTGGCCACCAAGAAGCTTGTGCAAAAGTGCACAGTTCATGAGACTATTCGCGTGAAAAGTGGGGCATGGGATGAGTCTGGTGTATTCATTTATACAACACTCAATCACATCAAGTACTGCTTGCCAAATGGAGACAGCGGGATAATCCGAACTCTAGATGTTCCTGTGTACATCACGAAAGTTAGCGGAAATTCAATTTATTGCTTGGACCGGGATGGCAAGAATCGGGTTATCCAAATCGACGCTACTGAGTACACATTCAAGCTAGCACTTATCCAGCGCAAGTTTGACCAGGTAAGCTATTTGCAGTGTATTTCTTCAACATCATGCTCACATGTAGGGCTCGTGACAAGTGCAGTGAAGATATTCTTCTAAACACATGGATTGTTCTTATCCTGTATGACTTAAGAAGAGCAGAGCACTCTGCTTATGATGGATCTGGTTCAAATACGAATTTTTCTCTTCTTTAAGTATCTTCACTGGCTTGAATACCTCCACCGACTTATATTTCCCGATTATTAATTGTGATCAAGAAACTGGTTCTTGCTCTGTAGGTGTTACAAATGATCCAAAGCTTGCAGCTCTGCGGGCAGTCCATTATTGCATATTTGCAGCAGAAAGGTTTCCCGGAGGTTGCTTTGCACTTTGTCAAGGATGAGCAGACTCGCTTTAACTTGGCTATCGAGTGTGGGAACACCGAAGTAGCGGTGGCGTCAGCTAAAGAGATTGACCAAAAGGATTGCTGGCACCGCCTTGGCGTGGAGGCTCTACGCCAGGTAAATAACACAGCCGCAATGTGTAATGTTGCTTGTTCTTGCCAACCGTCAGTGCAGAGCTCTAGAAACTAATCGGCGCTTTCATGTATTCCGAAAAATAATGGGCCATTCACTGCAATATTGTCTCAACTGTTTCTCAGTGGACGAGAGAGAGAGAGACAGCAGTTTCTACACCGTTTTTATTTTCCTACTATGTGGTGTAAATAGAATCTTTTTGCTCGGATCAAATGAAATAAACATGAAATTTGAAATTTGATGACCCTGTCAAATGACAAAATCAGTGGTGTAAGACTTTTAAGCCTGACCAAAAGAGATAGGGCTTTGTTGGACTGATCGAATTTCAACTTGATTTCAGGGAAATCATGAGATTGTGGAGTACGCATACCAGAAGACAAAGAACTTTGAGAGACTTTCTTTCTTGTATCTTATAACTGGCAACGTGGAGAAGCTTGAGAAGATGCTGAAGATTGCAGAGATGCGCAACGATGTCATGGGCCGGTTCCACAATGCACTCTACCTTGGGGATGTTCAAGAAAGAGTGAGGATTTTGGAGGAATCCAGTCACTTGCCTTTGGCATATGCCACGGCTAAGGTCCATGGATTGACTGAGGTAGCTGAAGAGTTAAAACAGCAGCTTGATGACAATGTTCCTTCTCTTCCTGGGGAAGACAAATCAGTTTTGTTAATGCCCCCAAGACCCATTCTTCAAGAGAATAACTGGCCGTTGTTGGTGGTCAGCAAGGGCTTCTTTGAGGGTGCTTTTGCAGAGACTGCTGGTCCAGCTGATATGGAGGAGGAGGATGGAGCTGCAGGAGCCTGGGGAGCGGAAATAGATATTGTTGAGCCAGAGGAGGGTCTGAATGGAGATGGGGTGATTGTCGTCGATGATGAGGACAGAGGTATGTTAATATACGCTTGCTGTTTGTCGTGTGTGTATAGCCACTTCTTAAATTATGGATAATTCCTTGTATTTTAGATCTGCTTCACTCCACGCTTATACTTCATCTCGGTGCTTGTTGACCAGGTGATGAGGAGGAGGAGGGAGGTTGGGAAATGGAGGATTTGGAAATACCAGCTGATGCGAATGTGCCAGAGGTTGCACCCGAGGCTGCCTACTTTGTCACTCCTACTGTGGGAGTTCCGAAAAGCCAAAGCTGGATTCAAAATTCGTCTCTTGCTGGAGAACATGCAGCTGCAGGCTCTTTCGATTCAGCAATGAGACTGCTAAATCGCCAGCTTGGAATTAAAAATTTCTCACCTCTGAGAAATGTTTTCTTGGACCTCAATCTTGCTAGTCAGTCTCTTTTGCCTACTCTAGTATCTGTACCAGTTCTGCCTCAGTTTCTGGAGCGAGGATGGACTGACAGTTCTCCTATCAATGCAAAAGGATCACCTGCTGTTTTGATCAAGCTTTCTTCCCTTGAAGAGAAACTCAAGGTTGCATACACAACAACCACAGGGGGAAAGTTCACAGAGGCCCTTCGGTATGTATTCAGACTCTAATTTTCCGGTTAGGTTTTAGAGTCCTATATTGCAGTTATACTTGCGTTTTGTAATTGTTTTGCCTTCGAAGAATTCTTCGTATGACCATGGATTTGACTGGGCTCATCTAATGATGAGGTGAATCTTCAGGTTGTTCCTTGATATTCTGCACACAATCCCAGTTGTGGTAGTGGACTCACGCAAGGAAGTGGACGAGGTGAAAGAGCTTCTTGGGATTGCCAAGGAGTATACCTTGGCACTTCGAATTGAACTGAAGAGGAAAGAACCAGCATTGAAAGATGATTTACAGCGCCAATCTGAGCTCTCTGCTTACTTCACTCATTGCCAATTGCAATCCACTCATTTGAAATTGAGTCTGCAGTCAGCTATGTCGATATGTTTCAAGGCCAAGAACTACAACACTGCTGCGTCGATTGCACGAAGACTACTGGAGCTAAACTTGTCTCCACCCGTGGCCAGCAAGGCGCGCCAGGTCAAACCCCGTACCATTGTCCAAATGAAGATTCTTATCATCATATTGATCGGGGTGAAAACTTCTTGGGGTCAAGGAAATCTTATCATCTTTTGATTGCCAAATACTTGGATCACCACTATTGTACTGCGCAGAGTACTTCCACACTTCAGAGTTTTCTTTTGCTCCATTGATTTGTTATTTCAACGTTAATAACCTTTTTTCATGTGCAGGTCTTGCAAGTGTGTGAGAAGAATCCAAGGGATGAGATAAAGCTGAACTACGATCCCCGAAATCCTTTTGTCGTCTGTGGGGCTACTTACACTCCAATTTACCGTGGCAGCAGGGATATTTCCTGTCCATACTGCAAAGCACGTTTCGTTCCAGAAACCGCAAACAAGCTGTGCCCGGTTTGTGATCTTGCTGTGGTTGGGGCTGATGCCTCAGGCCTGCTTTGCTCTACGTCGCAGATGCGGTAACTTCGGAGTCGTGAGCAAGAATAGAGGAGGGTAGAAGCAGGCTCACGCCTCTGGTGAGTCCGTAGATGTGCTTTGAGAACAGTTTTGGAGAGAACTGCAAGGACGCTTAGGTCTTAATTGCATTCTGACATAGTAAATTCCAGTATAGCCTACTTCGATTCATTTTTGTACTTTATGTACAAACAGTATAAAATCATCTATTTTCAACGTCTTTGGGGCAATGAAGTTTGATTGCGTTTCTTCCTTCAGGAATTGCTTCCAGGCTCGCCGTTGCCATGAACTAGTTTTTCCTCCTTGTTTTCTCTTCTGCAAATGATTTTCGTATTACGTTCTGAATCCCAGTCAGAAGCTAACGTTAACTTGTGCTTTGGTGCCTCCCTCAGAGACACAGTATCGGTTTCAATTGCTTTTGAATTAAACTAAGATCCATGTTTATTTCATTGTCACTTTCAAGTGTTTCAACTTTAGAGTGTAGCAAAGTCAATGAGATTTATACATCTATAATTTTATTTTGTTAATCAGTACCGTGTTTACTCATCGTAAATGTTTCAAAAACATCTTTCTCTACACGTGAACCAAAGATATATGTTTTTAGATTCATCTTATCATGAAAAACAAATTAAAAAATCTGAAAACAAACTCTAGCATGAACATTTTCATAACCTACTTTGAATCAATTGAAAAATTCATTTACTCAAGTACAAAGTATTTATGTTCTTGGTTTAATTTTGGTATATATTCTATGCAAACCATAGAGGGACGTTGAGACCAAACATTAAGGCCTCGAGATTACTATAAAAATGAAGTATGCGCCTATTGGTTCAGCAATTTAATATTATTTTTATTGGTCCAGCAATAAAATTATTTTTGACAAAGTAATTTGATGATAGGTCTTGTCTTTTCAAGGTTCATGGTGATAAGTCTCATCCTTTCCCTTGCATATAATGTGTCACTTTTTGGCCTCAGTGTCCGTAGAAGAATTTCGCACAAAGAAGAAAAAATGACCCTTCAACAATCCATGGGGTCATTTCGCTCAATGAAGAGGTTAACCTAAGATGCTGGATGCTTTGACACATTGGTATCCTACAGTCGTTACTCAGCCACGAGTAGTCCTGTACAAAATATTTGGGATTGTATATTCCAATATGCGATTTCTTCAAGCCCACAAATCTACCAGCCCTGATCCTCTCCACCGATCATGCATATTATACCAAACGTCCACACCCCTATCAACACGAATTGAAGTCATAATTTTACAAATTGCATCATCTCCTACCTCGATCGATGCAGGAATCGACTGGCTGTGTTAGTTCATTGAATCCATTGTAGTACAGTATTTCTAGTAGAAGTTGCGATCTTCTTCCTTAGTTTTCTAGTAGACTTGCAGTTGTTCTATATATGCATGTATCCATGGTATAATTTCTACTGTAACTTGCTGTTATTGATCAACGATTCCTGTCAATTAATTGCACTTACAACATTTGTTTGAATTGGAGCTATGAAGATTGAGTCTAAGACACCGTCGTCGTCCAATTCATGCAGCCTGTTTCTGAAGCTGAAGGATTTCTTCTCGGTCGATCAGACGAATCGATGGCCGGTGCAGGGCTGGTCGACACCGCGTTCGATTGGAGACGACCATTGGAAATCATGTGAGGACGACGACGCGTCCGGAGCAGCTTATACTTTGGATAAAAAGTCAAGGTGGCCGCTGCAAGGCTGGTGCAAGGGCAGTCAATCGTCGAAACAATTGATGGATCTGGAATTCGACTCTACTTCAAAGCCTTCGACTCGAAGTCGATGGCCGCAAGGCTGGTGATATACGAAGTCTGGCACCGTTGCATGTGCATTCGTAGCAAGAAATTTTTAATCTGTGTAACAGATTTGAAAGGAGTGATCTCGACCCAAATATGTAGGATTGTGAATTGGTTTTGTGGAGGAGACTAGCTTTGTGACGTCGTATGTTACCTGAAGAGTGTTAATTTGGATATTGATTTTCGAGCGCTATCCTTGAAAGTTTTTAAGTATTGTAAGATTTTGTTCAAACGTGGTTGGGTGTATCATCGTACTTGTTGAGATAGCAATATTGCAAGAATTTGGCACTTTTCAGGAGCCTGTTTGGAACCTCATATCTATACTAATCGTATGTTTTAGAGCTCTGTGCACTTGAACGTCACAAATTTGGTGTTGTGAAACATGCCATGCTTACGAATATGCCCCTGTATGGATAATACAATTTGATGAAAATTGTTTTGCATTATGACCAGAAGACTTGACTCTGTTCTTTGATTGAAAAGGTGAAAGAAAACCGTCCTTGACCACTCTGTTTTGCCTTCAGTCTTAATTTGGTGTACATTGATTACATGCCGATTCCTGTTTTGCTTCAAATAATCATGAGTTCAAAGGGTGTGTTTGAGAGCGCCAAAATTGTGAACAAAAGCTCATGTGAAAGGAATGTTTGAATAGGTTGGCACTCCTCGACAAGCTAGCGAAAGTTACAAGCGCAGAGCCTCTCATAGAGTAACTGCTCGTTCCAATTGATGAAACCTCATGTTCGATGAAAGATGGCAGCTTTCAGAGAAATTGGTGCAATTTCAAATCTCTCTGAGTCCTAGTTTTCAAGTTCTGCGCAGCTGAACATCCAATAAAGATTGTTCAGTTGTTCATTACTCTTCTTCACAATATTTCAAAACCCGAGTGTCGAAAAAACGCCTTCTACAATCTTGTGTTTTGTCACCTTACTATAATAGATAATAGTCAGATCTGATATGTTGGAAACATGAAATTAGTGCAATTAAACTGAAGCACGCATCTTAACTGAAGCCAAATTTGCTAAAATAGCAAAGTTCTGAGCCCCTAAAGTGATTAAGTCATCCAAGTGCTCAAAACCCTAAAATTATTCACATGTCTATTTCTGAGGTTCAGTTGGCCAATTCAAGGATTTAGTTGGGCAACCCCAAATTTCTCCATTGCTCCAGTTTCAGTTGGGTGACAGAATGCTATGGCAGTTGCTTACCATGAATGCCAATTTAGTGGAACTCCACCAGCGTAATAAATTATGATCACTGCTTTCCAGGCAGGGATGGTTTCCCAGATACATCTTGACGAAGATTTGCAGAAAGTTTCAAATGTCAGCTGCCAGCAAGAAATACATCTTCTACCAACCTGAATTGACTGCAGCAGGGTTCCTTAAACGCACCCATCAAACAGAGTCTCCACACAAGTCTTGTCACACTTGATGTTTGCTTTGAAGCTGCAACTTTCCAACCATGACATTTGCTTTGTACACTTTCTTGCATCTGATTCATGGCATTTGCTTTATCTGATGGAGATGGTCATATTCATTAAAATGGCATGGTTAGAACTTTAAAATTGTCGCATTAATGTGTACAGAGCTTAAAAGAAAACTAAGAAAACTGGCATAGATTTCAGATTCCAGATAATAGGTGACTGGAAAGTGCCAAGCTCTTGAAAATTTTGTCATTGAAATTAACATGATGAAATTGTAGGCCACTCAGTCTGTAACCAACTCCAAACTTCTAAATGTAACTCGACATTTTTCCACTGCACAGCTCTAGCTAAGGTGTGATTAGTGAAAATACTGGATTTTTCACTGTATCAACTGTGAACATTTTATAGTTGTGGCTCCTTTGGAATATTTCCATTGACCCAAGTATCCAACTTCAAAAACTCATAAGTAAGAAGGCCCAACACACCTATCAACATTTTCATGTGTTCATGAAATGCATACATTACCAGTAGAGAGGTTCCCTTTTGGGGTTGTCAAACAATTTAGACCTGAAATTAAACACCGTTTTTGTTTGCTGCATAAATGGATTTAAAATCATCGATAGTATACCCTTGTCCTTGAGTTTCCATGAGAGGCTAGATGCTCATGTTTTCAGAGTGCCAAAGTTGTGGCACCCAAGTGCAGAGAACAGTCTCTTAGCATCTGAGGTTTTTGGTAAGCTTGAGTGATTGAAACTGTCCACAGATTTCATTGAAATCTGCCATTTGACAATATGAGGTTCGAATGTCTGGAACCACATTCGCCACTCATTGGGAAGTCATAACTTACTGCTGCAGGAAGATAAGATAATGTAATCAACATATGTTTGGTCATAAATTTTAATGGAACAAGTGCACGTACAGAAATACAGATGTCAGTGTTGATTCTACATTCATGAATCATGATGTATTGCAAGACTACTACTTGTATGAGAATTAGACCATCCTATATTTGATGCACTTAACCATGTTTCCATCCTTCATGAAAGACACTCTTATAATCACTAGTGGAGGAAAATGACCACCAAATGATCTGAAATTAGTCCCATTAGTCATGAGGGCATTCTGGTGGGTCAATTTTTCTATAATTCTGTGTACACCATGTATCCACACTAACTTAATTAATGTGTTTCCTGCACCATTGTTGTTTCAACTTGTCTGCACCGGCTTTGTGAAGTGAGACTTGACCAAGTGAAGTCACAAACTTCCTCTTGTTGTCACGATAACTTACTCTTTGATTGAATCAATCCGTAACGTGGGAAGATGTTGTCAAACACCAAAAGAGCCTGAAGATGTTTTCAAATGGAAAGAGCCTGAAGATGTTTTCAAATGGAAAGAGCCTGAAGATGTTGTCAAATGGAAAGAGCCTGAAGATGTTGTCAAACACCAAGAGCATGAAGATGTTTTCAAATGGAAAGAGTGTGAAGATGTTGTCAAACCAAAAACAAGTCAGAGCCTCGAGATGTTCAATCAAGTGGCCACCATAACTTGATATTAATGCCAAGGACTTGGGTGGAATGTGGTTCAATCAGAATCAGCGGTGGTGGGTTTTTTTTACAATATGTTGCCAGTTTTGACATAAAGAAACAAATACCCTGATGTCCCTCCAAATACAATGCAATGGCATGGTGACAGAAACACAAGTTTTAAAAAATAAAAATAAAAAAACTCTTGATCAGAATGTGGAGCTTTGCAATTTTTTTTTTTCATATTTTTTTACACAAATGAATGGGAAATTTGCTACTTTGCATTGCCCATGTCTTGACATTATGATAAGCTTAACTTAACTTAAGCTTATCGGACAGATGCTGACCAGGTTGCCATGGATGATATTTATTTCATTAGACTCAGTCCTGCGACAAGCCAGGCAGCTGATGATGAGTTAGCCTCCATTCCCAGAAATACAGTTATTATAACAACACTCCAACGCCGGCCCTTCAACATTTATAAAAAAATAAAAATAAACCACAGGATGTTAATTTTTTTTTTTAATAAGTTTGCAAACGAACTGCCATAACCTTACTGGCTTCTCTGCAGTGGACAGACAGTCAGTCAGTCTGGCATCAAGTGTTAAAAAAATTTAAAAATTTTTGACATTTTTTGAAAACCGTGTTGGAACTTATGAACTTTTATTTCAATAGCAAGTTGACAAGCTGAATATTAAGCATTCCCAGCCGTCAACATGATTAATGTAAAGTATTATTTCACCCATATTTTATGCTTCTCCAAGTGAACACACAACCTAGGCATGCCAGTTCTAGATAAGCTTTTAAGGGTAGGTAGGATAACATGACATGCAGTAGCCTTGCCTTTCCTTCATGCACCCTGTTGATCAAATCAAGCTTCCACCTCTTCACTTAGCTACTGATGAAGTACTGTTGGGTGTGGAATATTTCATGTCATTCCTGTAGAGCCAAGGCAACAACTGTTGAATGTTATGAAGAGCCAATAGTAACTTAACTAAGGTAGTCTGCTCTTAAAGCAACCATTTAAGCCTACCCAACTCATCATTGACTATAACAGATATTTCAAGCAACATGCCACCCATTCCTAAATAGGGATTGCATTTAGAACATGGGCGCTTTTAGAGCAATTACCTTCACCCTTGACATATTGAGAATTCATGATTTTAAGTTGCATACTTTGATTGTTTATATTGTAGAACATATAATGTAAATGAGAATTTTTACTATATCATTAGCTTGAGTGAAGAACATTGTATGCATTGGTTTAAGTAAATATTTATTAAAATAAATTTTTAAGAATCTATATAAACTCTTCAAAATTGCTTAAAAAACGTGAGGCCCAATTTGGGCTTCTTAGTCATTAAAGGGTTAATCGCAATAAGCAGAGAAGGCATTCCGATACTAGTGTCACAAATTGGTCAAGTTTGTCCATGTGGTTTGTGTTGTGGTTATCTTGGTTCTCTCTTGCTAAGCCACTTGTGAATGGTGAATTTAAGGTAGAAGTACCTATTTGTGATAAGCATTTCAGCCTATAGGATATAAGAAATTCATTGAGAAATTGAGTTCAATGTGTGCAAATATAAAGACGAGGAAGTACGCAAAAAATAAAGAATTTTTTTTCAAGAATGAATATTTTATTCAACATAAATGTGGATTTTTCATTCAAACCCATTCCAATCTCATAAATTCACCTATTACAATTAGCTTTGGCACTTCTCTTTAATAAGGAAGGAAGGAAGAGAGATGTGTGAACAAGAAGGTACAAACAAAGAATCTATTTCAATGAATAATGCATCCAACTATTGTCCACAATAGGTCACCCTATAAAGCCATCACAAGAAATTGATTGAAATAAATACTTTTACTACTATTTTTGCTCCTTGCGATGAAATCCCATTTCATTTGTTAAAAAAAAACGTCACAAATTGAGTAATGGTGACACAAGGTTATCAAGTAAGCTGAGAGACCTAGCTCAACATGATTGGGAACCAATTTTTCAACACATTCCATTAGAAGTCAATCATAGTAAGGGCCAATCGAAGGTTGAGAGGCCGTGGGTTTCCACCAATCACATTTCAAGAAACCAAGAGTTTGGCCTCTCAACCCTTTACACTAGAAGGCATAATCCAAAGGCCGTCACCCTCCAAATTGCCTACATGGCAAGAAAAGTGCCTACAAAGTGACAGACTCTCAAAGGAAGTTTGGGCGGCCAAACTATAGAGACCCAGATTATGGTCGAGAGGCCGTGGAGTTTGCCTATTACTTGCTCGTTCCTTTGGACTCTCATCAAAGTTTGGCCACTCACTCCCACGGCCTCTTGGCTTGGACGGCCATAGTGTGAATTGGCCCTAAGCTCAAGTGGCACAAGAAACCAATGTTTCTAGTCTTCAAGGCTATCTGCTCCCAGAAAAGATAAACCAATGTATGACAACCAAAATGACTCGGTTGCCTTATTGGCATTGATTAAATTTTTCTTTTAAATTTTGATATAAGGTCAAATGTGAGAAATGGGAAGAGTATTTGAAATTTTGTTTTTTTGACAAAGTATGAATTTGTTATGAATATTTGAAATGTGCAACACAATTGTCCCTAAAGAGTCTCTAGATGACCCTAAAATCAACAAAAGGTGTAGTCATAATGGTCATCTTGTTCACCTACAATAGTCATAATATTTCCTAACATGGTTAGAACTTATGAAGGCATGAGAAAATCACTTCACGTGATGAATTTACAATCAAAAGGTGAAAGTTCCTATTGTAGTCACTAACCACTCCATCACCATCACTAACACATTGATTGTGGCTACTAACTCAATCTAATGTAACTCATATCTTATTTATTGGAAAAAGTTTGTTTTAGGTTGATGCAGGACTTTAATGGGCCTTTGCATGTGATGAGTTGGTTTACCTTAGGTTGGACGAGATTTGGATTAATCCAAAAAAGATTGAAAGTTTTTGAAAGATAAGGATAAATGATTCTAGTTTAGATAAGTTCCTACAATCTCAATTCTTGAGGTGATTTTTGAATATCTTAGTAAATATAGGGGAGCAAATTTGCTTCAAGGGAATATAATTTTTATTTCAATTGGTTCTAGAGAGAAAAAGCTATGCCACCCAACAAAAATAGTTAAGCTAGGGTACCAAAGTAAACGGAAAATTCGATGTAAATTTTTTTGCTTTTAAAAAAAAAAAAATTTGTGTCTATATCACAAGATTTTGAATTATTCCATTTGAATTAGTGATGTGCAAGTTATGAAGCAATCATATCATGTTTCTAAAAGAATAGAAAGAAAAAATTGTTTATAAAATGAATTTTTACAATGTTTCAAAAAATAAGGTTCATATAGTTTTAATTGCTTTCTTAAACAATCTTACCATTAAGATTGACATGTTTTAATTCCATCAACGAACTACTAGTGTTAATTACTTAGTGAATCGGTGTTCAAGTTCAAACAATGGATGAATGCAAACATGTCCCGAGTACATAAAATTTTGTTTTTTCATCCATCTACAATAAATGTTTTTGAGATTCTTGTATTAATTCTCTTAAATTTGTGCAATATACATTCTAATATTTTAAAATATTGTATAAATCAATGGAAATAAGTATGTTTCAACTAAAACACTTTTCTTGTTCAAAAAATGACCTTCAATATACAAGTAATATAAAAAAAATTAAATGTTACTATAATTATAACTTATCATTTTAAACTTTAAAGATAAAACATCTTGCAAAAACTATAAATATCCAATCTAAAATCAATTTTAGAAGGATTTTTAATTTTTGGTTTCAAATATTATGAAAAAATATTAGCTTGTATAGTACTCCCTCCATCCCAAAATGATCTCCTTATTAGTATTAATTTTTTGTCCCCAAATGATCTTCATGTTGTACTTTGTGACATTATGAATTGGTCAATTTTGATTTTCAATTGCTATTTGGGACTAACAAAACAATTCCAAGTAGTAGTTTTCCCTCCATCCATGCAATCATTTTGTAGTTATTGTTGTAGTTGTAGTCATTGTGGACAAATCATTTATATCCTTTTTGTAGTAAAATTTCCATAGTATAGATTGCAAGATATTAGCATTTATAGTGACCAAAATTGTTTCTTTGACCTTGAAAACCCCTCAGCAATTGCACTTCACAAGGTCAAATCATTATAAAAATTGTTCAAAATGGTTTTGATTCTTTGAATTCATTTTTCAAAGCAAGTTGGATACATGCTTAAAAATTTTCAGATTATTTGGAATTGTACAACATATTGAAAAAAAATAACAAATAGAAGGAATTAGAGAATGATTAAAAATACTAAATTGTTAACAATTTATTTATGAAATTGAAAAATGCCTATCCCAATGGTTGCAATGTTGTAGTAAATAGAGTACACCTAAAGTTTTATTTTTCTTCCAAAATATTGATGATTGAATTAAATAAAGGACTTCATATCTTAGAATAGAGAATCTACAACTACCCGCAAACTTGCCCGCAAACTATTCACAACTAAAACTCCTCATAACTTTCAATTCATTAATCAAAATGGAATGATCCAAAGATTTATACATATATAAATCTAGAGAACCAATTTCAAATTTTTATTTCTAAATAAAGTGATTTTTAAAGAAATTTTTTTAGCTGCCCAAGTTGCCTACCAAGCAATGAAACATATATATTATACAATAAATTTTCAACCATGAAGTCAAAATTTCTGAAAACTTTTAGGCCTTAAAATCTATCCCTTGGGCATATATTGTGTGAAAGTTTCAAAGAAAAAAATAGAAATGCCATTCGTAGTGAGCTATCCAAAATCACTATATTGCCAAAAAAAATGCAATTTGGTCCTTTAGGGGTTAAACGAACAAACTTTTAATGTACGCCAATCATTAAACATGAATGGAATTAATCTCTCTAAAGGTTTGAACCAATGCCAAATGTGACAATCATCAAGCATGAGCATGCATACTATTGTTTGGACTTCATACTAGGGAATATCTTAGTAAAAGGTTGTTACACTACGTTGAGAGTGTTACAAAGTTTTTATCATGGCATTTGAGATGCAGAGTATAGAGTCAAACACAATAATTTGACTTTATAAGACTTGGCTTGCAATAAGAGTCCATTCTGCAAAATAAGGATCTTTTATTTCTATACAATTATCAAACAAGAATGTTCAATGATGTTCGTTTGGCTCTTTTAATTCTTGACACGATTGCAATTGTAATCCAATAGTGTCCCCTACGATTGTGGAATGATGAATGGACTTTTAGCAATATATAGACTCCACATATTGGTGTTCATTAGACTCATAAACAACCACTTCTCAATCCAATTCCAAATCTTTATCCAATTCCACTTTGAGTTGGCCTAATGTCTTAGATAGGTCATCGTACAAAAGTATTAAAAAAACATGTGAGCAAAGATTGGATCTTTTTTATTCAAGAACTCTACAAATATCAACTACTTTGATAAATAAGTAGTTCCAATACAACCTTCAAAAAATTTATTTTCAAAATATCCCTAAAATATTCCCTAATGTTTTAGTTTATGGAATATTTTTAGAATATGCTTATTATTTGATACCCCATTTTAAAATACAATGTACCCAAACGTGCACCATTCAATTACTATATGCGTGTCTTCCTTGAGCCTAATGCATACTTTAATACAATTTCCTTAAAACAAGGGGGCAACATGGCAAAATGGTTATAGTATTAACAAGGGTGTACAACTAACATGCGGTCCATTTGGGGGCCGCCGACCTTGTATGTGAAGGCCTTTGAATAGGACCTTACTCGAAAATCCAAGCACGTGCTACAAGGACAACCCCTCTTGCACTTGTACGTTCACAAAAGCACAACAATCTTCAACACTCCAGCAACTAGGTGACAAAGGACCAATATTTTATTCCCTCTGTCGAAAGGACAGAGACTATGGCACTGACTCTTTTGGATTCTGAATCCGAGTTTCCAAATCCTATCTATAACCACATTCACATTGCACGACGTGGTTAGGGTTTAGTCGAAATGAACTAAGCTTTATGGTCCTGTTGTTTTGGTTTCCAAAATTTTTTTTACTCTCTTCCACTCCAACAATTGGATCAAATAGTTTATTGACCCTGTCCTTTGAACAAAGACAAGGACATCAACTCAAGTTTCCGAATTCAAATTTCCAAATCCTATCTACAACCACGTTCAACACTGCTCAACGTTGGTTGGTGTACACATAGCCTCACAGTCGCACCATTCTTGTTTTTTTGTTGCAACTAAAGATAGGTACACCCAAAACCGTCACTTTTTGCTACTGAGCCTATTTTCGATTATTAAACTGGTCAAATTTTCATATGTTCTTGTTGGCAAGTAAAAGGAGGTTCTAATGTGGCATTTGGATATTGTATGTAAAAGTCATTAAGGAATTTGGTTCTAAAAGTGTTTCTTCCACACAGGTACATAACTGATTTTGGAGATGTACGTAAAGGATAGATGGCAGTTTTAAGGTCAGTGGCACATTTGGGTGTACCTGCCTCAATAGTCTCCGAATATGCATAACAACTGCTTTTGCTAGAGTAGAGTGTACAAGAAGGACTCTCATTTAATCAATGCAACTTAATTTATCTGAGTCACCACGTCGCAGGCAACTCCATGCAGATTTTTGTAAAACTTGATACTCTGTATCCCAACACCACGACACTAACTTCAATCCTGTTTGTCTTTACAGGGCAGCAAATTATTAGCTTCAAAACACCCGTACCACTTCTTCAAAAAAAAAAACCAAAAAACCCAAAAAAAACACCCCCACCCCCCACCCCCCAAAAAAAAACATACCACTATTGATTCCAAATTACCAACCAGATTCGGCTTAAAATTAAGCCAAACGAACTTACTCCAAACACCCAAAATGATATTGGACTAGTTCGTTACCCGCAAGTTCGTTGACTTCAATCAATTCAATCGACCAACAAATGCAAGGAAAGAATTCAATGCGTTGAAAAGTCACCATGAAAATGAATTGCCCGATTTTCTTGGAACATTCCGGGCGGGGGTGGGATTGAATGTTTGGTCGAGATTCTTATTTTTTTTTCCTTCTTCTAATTTGATTCCCCTCCCCAATCCATGTATGCGGTTGCTTGCGATGGGGATCCGACCCCCCACCCAACCCGACAACGGACATTGTCAATCGGCTTCATGTGGCACATGGCCAGGCGTGCGTTGGACTTATCAACAAACCATGACTAATCCACAAAGCCTACGTTTTAAGGTACTCGTGTTTTTAAAGTTTTATAGTTTTAAAGTTTTATAGTTTCGCAAGTTAGTGAGCGGTGGGTGAAAAGAAACGGTATTCAATTGGGACCTGGTCAGAGGGTACTTGTGTTGCGACAGTTTCCACATTGTAAAACAACAAGAAAGGGGTTTCAAAAAATTAAAAAACTGAAAAAACCCTGAAGAAAGAGGTTTCAAAAAAAATTTAAAATTAAAAAAACACACAGATAAGGCTGGCGGGTGTAGTCAGTGAGACTTTTTGTTAGTTTTTTTAAAATTTTTATACTTGATCATCCAACTGTGCAGGCAGTGGGTGGAGTTGTGGGTCAGTTCCCAGCTGCATAAATGTGTCATGGGAGTTGGAGTTGTGTAGGTTTGCCAATTTTCATGACCATTGAAGCGAGTCCATAGTGCACTTGCGGAAGGGCGTCCATTGAAGGCAACCCAACCTCATCATTACTACAATCAATTCATCCATTGAAGGCAACTTCATCATTGTTACAATTGATTCATCTATATCATAAAATAATAAAAAATTCTATGAGCGTCTCCAACCATTAGGATTTTTTTAAGCAATTTAATGTACAATTGCCTAAACAAATAGGTAGCTTTAAGCTTGTAGGAAGAAAGAAAAGGATGAATGTGTTTCAAAATGATACTAGACTGTAGTCATGGCTTTGTACACTGTAGCTAGAATGTTTCACAAACCTCATTTCAAAACTACAAAATAATCGTATAGTTAAAGTACATAATCTGTACGCTATTGATATTCATTGTTTTTGTACTGATTTAGTGCATAAAAATGCACATAATTGATGCGATTATAGTACGTAGTGATGAAGGCACTGAATCAGTGCAATATTTGTTAATAATCTGTTTGTCCTTAAGTTTGAGATGATGTGATGACAATATCAAAGTGTAAGATAAGAACTATACCAAAATGTAGAATTTTTTGACATGATTGAAGTTGCAGATAGAAGATGAAAAAGCCATGTATGTGTGTAATGGAGCATTATGGTGAAATCAATTTACAAAACTTAGCTTAACTACTTTGAAGTTCATAAGGCAATTGTAGGGTTTTTAATAAGGCAATTGTAGGGTTTTTAATAAGCCCATCACCATTTCTTACATTGTGATCTTACAATATCAAAGTGCAAGGTAACATCTATATGTAATTATATCAAAGTATGAAATTGTTAACATGATTGAATTAGATCATAAAAGAAGTTTTTTTTGTGCAAAAGACCATGTGCAATTGATGCACATGGTCCTAAATTGTAGATTCTTTTTTTGATATTTTTTTTGACTACATGATGTTGGTGCATCTTTTTCAATGTCATGATTTATTGAGTTTCCAATATATGACAACAAAAACATATTCTATCTCTTGATTTTATTATAGAGAGACTTTTGCCTTGATGAATAATATAATAATAACAATGTTTAGTAATTCAAGATATTTTCCACAATAAATAGCTAGAAATAAAATACTCTACAAACTTTTAATCCTAACCCAGTAATACACAAATTTTTTGAACAATGCATTACCTTATTAAAGAACAAACATTCATCCAATTTCAATTTGTTGAAGCAAATTCATTCTATGATTCTATTTATATTTTTGTAAATGCAATGATTTATATGTTCATAATTGCTTTAACCCCTAAAAGATTGGTGTGTGTATCAAGGAGACATCATCAAAAACTGTGAATTTTTGGTATGTTATTCAAAAATGAAAATTGAATTTTGTTTTTGAAATCCACCAGAACTTTTAACTATATGAAACTAAATTAAATTATTTACCAAAATGTGAAAAAAATTCAGCCCATTTGATCATGTGGGTTAAAAGATTGTAATGTTTCATGTTTGAAGTGAAAAAGGAAATTTTTTTTTGTTTCTTCAAAACAAGGTCAATAGACTTTGGGCCATTTTGGAGTAAATTTTTTGTTGTACAAAAAAAGAGGATTTTGAAAATTCATAAGTGTATGATATTAGGTTCACTCATGAAAAATTTTAGAAACAAATATGAAGTCCAACTTATTTCTAAATCACCATGCAATGCAAGAAGGTTAAGTGAATTGGTAGTCATTTTTTGATGATTTCTTGTGCAATAAAGAATTTTTTTATTTGAAATACAAACGGTGAAAGTTAGAGACAAGACTTTGAAATATGTAGAAAAAATTTCAAGAATTTAGACTTCACAAATTGCAAGAAGAATTCTTTTTTTATTGAAACTGCCTCAACATAGCTAACAAAGTTTGACTCCTCTTAGAATGTGATTTGAGAGCTAAAGTTTTTTGGGGACAATTATATGCCATCTTTTACAAGTTACATACATGCCAAATTTCAAAAGTTGATGAGCTTTCTTGCAAAAGATTCCCAAAAGATTTCAAAATTGCTCGAGCTGCCCCTAAAGTTTAAGGTGGCATAACTTTTGATCTCGGCACCCAATTGAAAAAAAAAAATTAGCTTTTCACCAAGGAGGTACATCCAAAGAAGAATAACTTTTGTGAAAACCTACTTGAGATTTCTTGCTTATGTTGAATGGACGGTTGGTCTTTTAGGGGTTAATAGTATAATTTTACTCAGATGGAATCCAATATTCGTGATCCATAAATTGCAACAATGCATCCATTCTTGATGCATAAACACTGAGATTTTGACAATGCATCATGTCATTTCAAACCTTTTTTTTCACTTTACCCAACAAAATCTTTCATGTATAGTTTTGAGGATCTACCTATGTAGTTTAGAACCTACATTTTGAATCACATTATTGGCTAGTAAAGTCAAGTCCTTCATTTGGGTACCTCTGAAAATTGCTATTGACATCAATTCACATCAAAAGATCTAAATTTTCGGGAAATTCATTCATAGAACTGTTTGAGAACGTACCCACAATGTCATAGAGTTGGCTAAGATGGTATATTTTTCAATGCTTAACTTTTGAGCTACAGTATCAGAAATTTATTAAAAAGTTGGGCATTCCAACAGAATGGGACAAGTCTTGAGTGTCCTAGTAACACTTATTCAAATAAAGAGACCAACAGCACCAAAGATTCAAAGCAATGGAAGTATCAACCCACTCATGCAGATGGTTGTTGATGCGTTTCCGCAATTGAATAAACAAAGCTTGACAAATTCAAATACAAATAGCACAGTACTATCTTCTCAGAAATTCATAAGGTAGTAGGTACACCCAAATGTGCCATTGATCCTAAACCGCCATCTATACTGTATGTAAGGTTAGGGGCTGTAAAAGTAATCTGTCTCTAAAAGCAATCTGGTACATTTTGCCTCTAACATGTACGGTACCAGAAGTGTACATTTCAGGAGGGGTCGCTTTTAGAAACCACTGTGTTTTCAACTTCAAAAATTCATAACTAATTCCATGAAGATCCAAAAAATATATATGAAACGGCTTGGGTTAGATGCCAATTCCATTTTTCTTACCACAAAAATTTACTGGAAATTATTTTAAGCAGTTCAGCTTCCCCCAAAATGCAAATCAGCTCTTAAAGGGGTCGGTTTTACAGCCCCCTACCTTACATCTCCAAAATCAGTTCTGTACCTATGTGGAAGAAACGCTCTCAGAACCAAACTTTGTTCCTTCGTAACTTTTGCATACAGTATCCAAATGCCATGTTTTTTGGTGCATTGGGAACCTTCTTTCACTTGCCAACAAGAACATGTGAAAATTTGACCAGTCTAATAACAGAAAATAGGGTCAATAGCAAAAAGTGACGGTTTTGGGTGTACTTAGAGTATAATAAAGTAAAAGTAAAAGTAAAAATGTTTATCTAATTTTTTTAATCCATAATTTTTTGAAATTTGATATCTTTTCTACTTTGAGTTGAAATTAGCCACGAAACAAATTATGCACCCTCCTTGCTAAGGGCTTTTTGACAGTACCAAAGACACGACCGGGGATGCACAATTTTGGAGATCTTATCATAACAAAAATCTTATATCTAATTTTTAAAAAAATTATATAATTATATTTAACACACTTAATTTTAAAATGATTCAAAAACACTCACTGAAATAGATGGATGGATAGATGAAAAGAGATTAATGGATGGATAGAGAAAGATAGATTGATGGAATGAGATTTAATCAAAGATCATTTTTGAAGAGCTCATGAACTCAAGAAATATTTTTAACCAATTTTTGAAATCATACGACACATCATCATCTATATGGTAACCATAAAGACCCTACCGTTAGAAATTGGCAAATGCTTACAAAATTGTTCAGAAATTAACATTTTCAAAGGACATGGTTTTTAATCAAGTCTTGTTCTTGATTAGTATTAAGAGTCAGATGTTAAAAAAATTAAACTCCAAGAGCAATGTATAAAAGAGAACAAAGCTTTCAAATTGGAGTCAAATGTTTTTTTCTTAAACTACACTAATTTTTTATAAGAGGACTTTGCAAAGGCCTCAAAATTCAAATTTTGTTTACAAAGAAGATTTAGAAACTTTTGATTTGTATAAAGCCTCAAGTTAGGAAGAAATATACAAATTTTCAAAACAAAATGATGATTTGCTACTTGAGTTGAGCTCCCGAAACAATACAAAACTCATAATCTTTTTTTCCATCTATTGAATCTTTATAAAAATCAAATTCTTTGGAATTTTTTTTATATTTTTTAATATTGAAAAAAATACAATATCTAATGTCCAATCAAAACAATACTTCATTTTAGGTGTTTTAATTTCTAAAACCCCATTTTGACTTGCAAGGAACTTTGGGGAAAAAAAAGAAGAGATAAAGTCTTATTCTTATTTGAATCAATCATGCTAAAATGTGAAGGATAAATAATTGATAAATACAACTTTACCAACAATGTTTCACATCAATAGAAATGATTTAAACATATTTAGAAATTATGTAATTTCAATTCACGGATAGAAGATTTTGTATTGTTTCTACATGAAAAATGCATTGAAATGATAAAAATTAAGTATTTGATGTATACTTTATATTTCACATTCAAAGTGATTTGAATCATTTCTAATATTGTCGTATTTCAAGTATAACATTGTCATTTATATATATACTTACTTATGTATTAGTGATCATCTGTTATTAACTTTGTTTGAACACTAATTTTCATTAACTTGCACATGAATGGCAAAAGAAGGCATTGTATACTTGCTAGTGATGGAAACCATTGAAAAAAATCATTAAACATATGTTACTATTTGGTTGCTCATTGTATTCTTTTCAACATATGCATGTGCTTGATTTATGGGTGATCCTACTAAAGTAACAACATTTAAAATAGTTGAACTAAGGCTTTGAATATGGTTTCTATTATTAAATTATAAAATATTTTATTAATTCTTGTTGATAGTCATAAGGGGATTCTATATTTTTTTAGAATGCATTTTTTAGACACCATGTGAATAAATTTTGAATTTTCAAAGTGATGAACATACGTGCTTTCAAAATTAATCATTGAGGCTTTCATGAATAGAAAGTGTATCTTTTAGGCAAAAACTTATAAGGATAGATTTTAGATTTAAGTACAATTATCTTATCAATTGGTTGTACTTCTATCCAAGTAAACCTCAAAAATGAATCCTTCCATTTTTGAAACAAAGTTTTTTTATTTTCAACAAGTCTTCTTTTTAATTTTTAGAAATCACATATTATTTCTTCATTCAAATATTGGTTGAATTGCTAAAAGCCACAATTATTTGATTGTGGGTGTATATACTTTATAGTTATGTAGTTATAGAATGAAGTGTATAAAACATTTAAATCGCAAAATAGTTATAGAATGAAGTATATAAAATATTTTAATTGTAAAGTAGTCATAGAATGAAGTGTAGGATTATAGAGGTTGTAACAAAGTTCAAATTTAGAATGAATGTGAGCTATTTTCCATTCAATATTCATCACAATTGTCGATGCCAACAAGTCTACTCTATAGAATTGCTTGTGTGTATTTGTAGTCGCAAAAAATGACTAGGAAACAACTAGAAAACAATTGCAACTATAAAATGACAAATGACTAGGAAACGACTAGAAAACAATTGCAACTATAAAATGACAAAAATTATTTCCTAGTCCATTCTTGATTGTTTCCTAGTTGTTTTGTAGTTGTTTCCTAATTTGTTTTAGTCACTTTCAATGTCATTTCCCGATTGTCTTATATCAATTGTCCTATATCAACTGTCAAGAATACCATTAGGTTAGAAATATTGGACTTGCAAGTTATTATACTCTTGTGTAATGAATTTTGTTAATAGAATTCTAAAATTTCTACATTTTGTAGTTTTCTATAATTCATAGATATCTATAATTTGTAAATTTCTATAGTCTAAAAAAATCTAAAAATATTTAAAATCTAAAAAATTATAAAACCTATGAAATTGTAAAGTTTCTTAAACCATTGAATCTATTACATACAAATATTTGAATTTTTGAACTCTAAAAAATGACTAGATCTTAAATTTCAAAATCTACAAATCATTGAAATTAGAATTTCAAAATCTAAAAGTCATTGACAAGTTGCAAATGAGTCGCAATGAAGTCGCAATGAAGTCACAATGAAGCCATAAATGAGTTGCGATGAAGTCGCAATGAAGGCATAGATAATTTGCAAACAAGTCATACATTAGTCACAAACAAGTTGCCCAATAAATCACACAACTCATTGATTCAATGACCGACCTCACATACCATATAAACAAACATGTTAGAAGAGTTCATTGATGAAGTTCCAAGTAGGTTGTCACATGAGAAACATCCCCTTTGTCTTTTGCAACTATAATTCTACATGTGACTTATCCACAATGACTGTGGATCTCCAAATTATCACTAGTTGCAAAATGTCCTATACAACTCAAAACTAGTTGCTCTTTGCAATTGTAAAACTCTTCATTTTCTTCTAGTGGAAGATGTACTAGAAGATGTATATGTCTACAAGTGGATCTTTCTTGCTTTTTGTTTTTCATGTGCAAGTTTGTTTTTTATTCAAAGATAGTAAGTCAAAAAATTTCATACACTTAGTTAAACTTAGCAAAGGTTATACCACATCAAACCTTGTGGAATTCAAAAGCTTACCTACTTAATTTAACTTGCTCAAAACTTGACTACATTTGGTCTTATGGAATTTTGATTCAAATGAAAAACATAGGAATCTTTATTTATCCCAAATGCTAAAAATTTAAAAATTTTGAATTCATATATGAAATCAAGGATCTAAAATATTAGAGGGAGATTGAGAAATTCAAAATTGGCCTAACTTTACAATAGGGCCAAATAATTGAGAATTCTCCCTCTATAAGGCCCTCATTTGCCACTAAGAAGTCTTCCTTTGAAGGTCATGACCTTTGGATTGGTGTAAACTGCTAAGAAGGTATGAAATGGCCAAATTATAATAATAATTTAAAATTTTTAATAAAATTACAAAAATAGTACTCCCTTCGTCCCAAAACAAATATGAGGTTTCCTAAAAATGGCTACATTAGTGCATGAATAATTCCTATTTTAAAAGGATTTTAGAGTTGTTGGAGCTTTTACTAAACCCCATTAGGTGTGAAAGAATGGAAGTTATCAATGAAGTGGTGTATGTTGAAAATGACAAATTCTTACCCTTTTTTAGAACTGATCTAGTGGTATTAATTTTGATCATTCTCCATGCAATTTTGGTGCAATGATGTCTATTGAAGTCCTTTGTATTCAGTTTTGACAATGTCTTGTGATTCAAGTCCAAGGAAATTCTCAACAAGGGATTTGTTAGTATCAATTTTTGTATAGTTGTAGGGTGAATTATTTGCCTTTGGTTGTTTGGAGGTTGCATTTTGATTTCCTAAGCAGAGATTGAATTGCTATATAGTCTTTAGAGTGTGGTATCTATGAATTCTTTTACTTCAAGGTGTTTGAACTAGTTTTAGTTGTTGTTCGTCAAGTTGTGGAGAGCCAATTTCGAATTGAATTTGGGACAACTATATTTGAAAATCTTGGATTTATTTCAAGATGGAGGGAGTGTTTTTTAGTGAGGACCCCTGAAATTTCAATCATACCCACATCCTTTAGGTGTATCTTACTATAATTACAATGGGCTTCAAAATTCAAGGACTTTTGTTGTTACATAGGAAAAAAAAGTGCACTCCATGTCATTAGGCCTAATTAAAAACTTGTAACCCCTCATTTCATGATGTAAACTTGTTTTTCAATCAATTTAACCCCTAAGTGGTTTAGGCTATTTTTAAAAACATTTATACATTACCACGCAACCTTGCATGAGAATGATGTACTAACCATTTTTAGATAATTTTTTTTGGTGAATGTATGCCAAAGTTTTCTATTGAGCTGCACACTTCTTTGCATCAAACATGTTACTAATTTTGACACTACTAGAAAATTTAGTTTTTCTGTTGTTTTGGTCGCGTTATCCGGTCAAAATCTGACAAAACTTTGTAGATTTCTACAAATTTCTACAAATTTCTGTCAGATTTTGACCGGATCAACGCGACCAAAACAACAGAAAAACTAAATTTTCTAGTAGTGTGAAAATATTCTGAAACTTCAAGCTCCTTGATTTGGAGGCTCTCATACATATACACCATATTCAAAGTATCAAACTCGCTTGATATTGTTTCACAGTGACCCTCATTCAAGCTTCACATGGTTAGACAATGACCCTGATTTACATAAGGACAAGAAATAGGACAATGTACTCCACAATGGTCACCACTAGTCTAATCATCTTCCCCTTAAAAAAACCTGCACAATTAGTCACATCCTACTTCTTACCCTCAAAAAGGGAAGAAGAAGGACCATTTGAACCTACTCTTGTCGTGGCTGGCAAAGCAACTATAACTACAATAGACCGGTATGGTATACATGTTGTAAAAGCAGTTCACGTATAAGCCTAGAAATACGCACTTCAGCATGTTCGGCAACTTCTCATGTCAACAGGGAGTGTCACAATATTTTTTTTAAATATGAGAAAATCAATGGTTGTTTTATCTTTAATTTTTTAGTTTACATATTTGACCAATTCCACTAGGAATTTGGAGAATAAGAATCATGTACAAATCTACAGGACACAATGTGGCCTTCAAACTACTTGGGGGTTAAGCCAATCAAAACCTTCAAAAAATTTGGTCTCCTCACGGGGCCTAATGCCTAACCCTCTAGAATACTCTACCCTGTCCAGAGTCAAAGCGAGAAAAAAAGAAAAGTATTGGTGAGAGCATGGTGCATGGTCTCATGACCATCAAGGTCCACAGTGGCGATAGCGTACAGTACATATTTTGCTGCCTTGAACCGCCATAGCCAAAGCAGCCAGGTTTCTCTTCCGGTTTGTCTCGCACCTTCTGCGCTCCGCCACTTCCACCGCCTCGCAAATCAGAAACCTGATCATCCCTGAGGTACGTGAAAGCTCCATTTTCCATTCCCTTATTCAATCGAAATAATTCTTTCCGTGTCTGATGAATCTCCGCCATAGCGGAGCAGAGGATAGGGCAGGCAGGATGGACGATCACACAATACGATCACAAAATGTGGACTTAGCACGGAGAAAAAGTATTCTGGAATCTCTCTAGACTGTTCGAAAGTCATACTTGATTTAGATGAAGCACGACGTTTCGACGTTTGTTCCAATGGTGAGGAATCTTTGGTTTCCGTGCTGGTTTGTTTAGGAGGAAATCGCTTAGAATATCAGCTTTTTAGATTCTTGGCAAGGTTGTCTTGAGACCGATTCCTGGAGACGAAAATGAAGAACGGGAGGAATCTGTATAAGAAGAGTGGACACTTGCGTAGAATAAATGGACGTAGACACTTCTTCTGCTTCTTCTTGGTGACAGTTTTGGATTGAACATGTTGAAAAAGTAATGCAACTTGCAAGTCGCATTGATTGCAAGAGTACGCGACGGGCGCATGATTGAATAATATCGGATAGTTCGGGTAGAGTCTACTATAAGTTGTTTTCGTGCTTCGTCACCGTTTCTTGCCGGACTCTGGTTCTGCCGCATTGTTAACTGGATGCCTCAGTTCTGGAGAACGTGAAGTTGTTTGGAAGAAATGGATCTCGATGCTTCCCCTGCTTCTTCTTGGTGAGAGTTGTTGAACATTTAGATAAGTAGAGCAACTTGGGAGGCGCGTGTTGCGTGAGATTTTCAGAGGTGGTAGCCTACGATTGATTAGCCTTTGGTAGGCGTTGTAGAATCTGCTGTTGATTACTTTCATGCTTCGTCACCGTTTCTTGCCACAATTTTGACTCCACCGCATTGTTACCTGAATGTGACAATTCTGGAGAATTACACGAATTTGCTTAGAAGAGCAGAAACTTGCTGTTAGAAGATATGAATCCAGACGATTTTTCTGATTCTTCTTGTTGAGAGTTCTTGAAGATTTTGAAAAGTCACGCAGGCTTGCAAGAGTACGGGATGGTAGCCTCTCATGTGATTGATTACTCGCTGTACAATCTGCGTAGATTTATTTCATGCTTTATTAGCGCTTCTTGCCACAATCTGGCTCTAATGCATTGTTAGCTGGATGTTACAATTCTGGAGAAGTACACGAATTTGTTACCAATTGAAGTTTTCCTGTTAACCTGTGAGCTCATGCTTCTCTCGTGTGACTACAGATTGACAATGATTTCGTACAATTCAGCAGGCAGATCGCCATAGCCATAGCCTTGAGCCATTGTTCTTGGTGAGATTCTACACTTCTCCCAGCAAAGATGACGGAAGCAGGGAAGCCGTTCAACTGTCCAATTTGCCTCGAGCTAGCGTACAAGCCCGTCGTCCAAGGATGCGGCCACCTGTTTTGCTTCTGGTGCGTGCACAGATCAATGAACACTTCCACAGTCTCTCACTGTCCTGTCTGCCAAAAATCTTATGTTCACCTCGCCCGGATCTCCCCGCAGCTTCACCAGCTCCTCCAGGTCATCTACCCGCGTGATTACGAATCTCGCACGCTGGAAATTTCAGCCGAAGAGAGCGACCAGAATCTTTACTCCCCCGAGATCGCGTCCTCTTCCTCAAAGCGGAGCCCTAGATCGGCCCTAAACTGCACGGTCTGCAAGAATCTTCTCTACAAGCCCGTGGCGATGAATTGTGGGCACCTCATGTGCCAGGCTTGTGCAGCCGGCGGCCCAGCCAACAGCTGCCGCGACTGCGGAGTCCATCATCCCGGTGCGTTTCCACTTGTTTGCGTAGAACTGGAGCAGTACATAGAGAAAGAGTTCGGGAAAGAGTATAAGTTGCGAGGCCAGGAAGTGAAGAACGGCGACAAGATGAGAGTTACAGTTGCGAAGTCGTGGAAGTCCCCGCCTGCGGATGACCCTCTCGACGTGGGCGTGGTGCAGAACCCCATCCACCCCAGCATTGGCTGTGATGGTTGTGGCATGATGCCCATTCTGGGAAGACGGTTCCATTGCCTGGACTGTCCGGAGACCTGTGGCTACGACCTTTGCCAGACTTGCCACGATCGCGGGAATAGCTTGCCCGGGCGGTTCAATCAGCGCCACGGGCCACGGCACCGCATGGAGGAACGTTCCTTGCGAAGCCCCTGGGTCTTCGTGTGGGCTTGGTGAACCTTCTATCACCGTGGTGGTCGTTCTTGAGTATCAATTGCTTCTTTCGAATGGCTATGACGAGACTGAGCATTAACCATATTTCACAGGCTCATCAAAATTGTGCGCGTCTGTGATTACAACAAAATTCGCATCATGACACGCTCTGTTTGATAGCTAGTGTTTGGAACTAGATACTTTTTGGGTTGGCGTCGTTGTTGTCTTTATATCTGTATTGCAAGCTTCAGGATTATCGTTCAAGCTGTATAGGTTTTAGTTCTTTTAGTTGCTGTAAATAGAACTTACTGGAGATCCTTCATCTGCTTGCCTATCGCTTGATCCTTCTGAAAGCAGTATCGTTGTACACAAGCTGAACGGCTCTCAACTCTACAAGCTCTTCTTTCAAAAGAAAAATCTTGAAGCTTGCAAAGCACGCAAACATTGTCCTGCATTAAATTTTGTCGCCAAGTACATGTTGATTGCATGATCTTCCTTCAGCAATTGCGACTCTGAGTGGTGAATGTTATCAGACATTAGAAACCCAAATTTGTGAACCTTGAAACGCTGCTGAGGGCGAAAAGTGTCCAAAGAATGACTTTCAGGGTTAGTGACCCGGAACCCTGATAGTTTTCGGCTCACTACACTTACCTTCCAACGTTAAAATTGCAGATTTCAACGAAACTGTTGAGCAATTTCAATCACCCAACTGAAGTCTCAAATCTACACTAATCCTAGTTTTCAAGCTCTGGGCAATTAGAAGTTGCAAGTTCCATAGTTCTGGGCACAACTTTGGCACACCCTCAAAACATGTGCATCTAGCCTCTCATGACAACACTAGGATTAGGTTTTTCAGTCTATGGAAAATTTTAGAAGAGCTTACATTGAAGAATCCACTCTCACCCCATGAAACAGATTTGCCTTCTGCACATATATTGGGCACCTTCCTCATAACTTAGAGCAGGGGCTTGTGATTCATACGGCAATTCATGTACAACTCATTGAGAAATTGGTCCCACTGTATGATTCCAACAATATCTCTCATCCATTTTGTACCCATGGGAAAAAAAATTTTAAAAACTTGGTCCTTCACACTTCTGAAGTGTGGAGTTTGCTACCGTTCAAGTTATTCCAGACTGGGGCCTGTACTGCAGAGAGCTTCTTCATGTTCATGTTCATGTTCATTACAATGGTGAAATTTTCAAAGCTTTTGGCACTTTCCAGTCCCAGTTTTTAGAGTTCTGTCCTCTTTGACGTCACAGTTTTGAAGCCCTAATGATGCCATGTTAATGAGTGTGGCCAATCTTTGTCAGACAGTATCTTGAATCAGAAGCAAGGAAAGTGGTTGAAATCGTACAAAAAGAAGACGTCATGGTTGGAAAGTTCCAAAATATCCAAGTGCAACAAGATCCTGTGTGAAGACTCAGTTTGAGGGGGAGATTGAAGGACCCCACACTACTCTGGTCAATTCAGGTGGGTAGAAGATATATTCTTGCTATGATAGCATTTGAAAATTTCATGCTGATCTTCGTTGAGATGTCTTTCGTTTGCGAAATTTTGACAAAACCTGGGTTAGGAAGAGTCTTCCCTGCCTGGATAGGATAGGGGTGATTCATAATAACAAATTACTCCCTCCATTCTGAAACAATTGTCCACTTTGAATGCCACGTTTTTCTGAAAGGTTGTTTTGAGTAGGTCAAGAAGAGACTTCCTTGTGGCTAATTTTGTTTAGGGTGCAATGAGCACATGCAATGTTCTTCATTGATTCTAGTGATATAAGTTTTGGAACCTTTCTTTAATTATTTTCTTCACAATTTGATCAACAGCAAATAAAAACCGACAACATTGTGGGCAATCGTTTCAGGACGGAGGGAGTATTACATTGATAGGATTCCGTGAAATTGAAATTGGCATCCATGGTAAGGCTCACAGGAAGGAAGTTAAAGAATTGGTTGTGAGTCACCCAACTGAAACTGGAGCAATGAAACAATTTCCCTTAAAATTGCAAATTGGCCAACTAAACTTCAGAACTATTCTAGTCAAAGTTTTTGGGGCTTTAGGTCACTTGGACGGCTCACTTTTGAACTTTGCTGTTTTAAAAAACTTGGGTTCAATTCACATGCCAATCCAAATCTCTTCGCACTCTGAACTGCACCAATTCAATGAATACTAGGTTATGGTCATACTAGTGGACAAAATATTTAAATACGCAGATACATGCAGAAAGAAATGGCAAAGTTTAAAGAGAATTGGCACTTTCTGTGGCGCCCATCTGAACTTCAGATCTATTGTAGTCCTAGTTTTTCAAGTCCTCAACGTCAATTTGGTTATATAGGCGTGATTCAGAGCTCCAAAATCGTGGCACACAACTGCAGACAGCTTAAAAAAAACTCGTAGAACTTGTGCAGATTCAAGTTTCTGCATTTTTGTCCAAAAAAGTGCCAATGTATGTGAATTTCTGCCAATTTTATGAGGAAACTGACATTTTAGCTTAGGTGCTCAGTGTGCATGCAGAAGTTGAAGTACTAAAATACCACCTGTATGGTGAATGGCATGTTTCGAAGCCCCAAAATTGTGACTGAGCACTTTCAAGTGCACAAAGCGCGCTCAAAGAATAATTTTGGACTGATATAAATTTGAATTCCATTTGCGCAATTGTCTTGAAAATTTGCCAATTTCTTGAAAATTCGCCAATTTGACGAGTATGATGATGAGAGGCTGTAGCATTGACAAGTAATCAAACTTCAATCGGTGTATGCTCACCCAATCACGTTTTCGAAAGATGAATACCCCTGGCAAAATATATGCCGTGTGCAGCATATAAAACATACCCTTCTTCGTGAACAAAGTGACACTCCTAGAATTTGGAGCGTTTTAGCAACGTTTGTAGCAATTTTTTGAAAGATGCTTGAGCAAAAAATGTTTTTTCAGCAATGAAACTTTGGAATGTGCTTCATTAAACATGCAACATTTCAGCAAACATGTTCAAAAATACGTTCGCGTAGCAACGTTGAACGTTGAATGTCAATTGTGGAATCACGTTTCAGTTCAAACGTTGCAACAGACATTGTTCTGTGGAGTGAATTCTACATGCCACAACTCATGCCATGCAGAAATTAAATGAAAGTCCAAATTAAATTCTTCATCGTCAATTTCGTTAAATTGTTCGTGAAAGTGGCGCCTAACATTGAGACAAACATCATATATACAAAGCTCTCAAAACTAGGACCGGTACAGATTTACATTTCAAGCAGCTTTTGCAATATGATCTGGGAAATTCCAATATTCCTGTAAGGGAAACAAGGATCATCTCCCTCTGAATCGATCGAGCTCCGCCGTCAGAAATTCTGAAGCTTGTTGACATACTGTAGGCTGAGTGAATGTAGTGGACTCTTGGTCGACAAGATTTGCAGTTTATGACTTCGCTTCGGCTTGGATTGTCATCTCGTCACCAGCTTTGCATGGGAGGGTAATTACGTGAGAGTACGTGCGTACCAGAATGAATTTGTCTCAAGAAATTCTATGGTTCTTGGGAAATTATGATCAGGTGGATTTGTGAAATTGGGTCTTCCCCAGCTTGTGCACGAGCCATAGATACTCGAATCAATATGTGGCAGCTTTGCTCATCGTGGATCTGCTTAGGTTTAACCAAACCTAACCAGAGTTTTTTCACGAGGGTGCCTCCAAGAATTTGGTTGACACTACCAATTCTAGCAAATGCTGAACGATGTTATTTTTATACTAGTTGCTACGATGCAGATTCTAGTGATTTACAACAAATCGCTAGACATTCTCTTCGAAATCTAGCTAAATACTAGCACTTCCATGTCCTCCTCGAATTCTCAATAGAATACCTTATAAGCTTGAAGCAAGACAAATAAAAATAGTTGAAATCCGATGATAGTTATCCAGAAACAGACGATGGTTAAGTTGGTGGAGCTAGACAAACGCTCCCTACACCCATTTCGATCATCTTTTCATCGATGACTGGGATTCAGCATGCGAATCACCTGCACTACTCTGTTGGATTTGGTCCATGTTTAAATGTTCCAAGTGGAAGACTGGCGCTCACTTTAGGCCAAGTAGGTTGAAGATTCTTCTAAATCCTCAACCCTAAAACCCCTAAATCTTAACCCCTTAAACCCTAAAATACGAGATTTTAGTCGGATACTGAAATTGCATCGCCTGTTCTCGGTTTGTGGGCTAGGGTTCAAGGTTTTTCAGGCCACGCTCAATCGTGGAGAGCTTCTGGGAGTGCGGATGACATGACCTCTGCTTCACTTTCAAGAGTTTTGCTTTACTTTCACCCATCTGGCTCTTTCCACCACAGAAATCATAGAGCTCCATTAGTAGTGCAACTGCACGGAGTAGAAAGGAATAGAAAATCGAAATTCTGTTCCTTTGAATTAATTGCTGGGAGATTTCACTGTTGAGAACTGATTGACCAACAAAAGCTGTGGTCATTTTAATGAAGAGCATGTGGCGAGTCAACAATTCCGAATCTTTTGAAGGCGTAGGCAAACAAGAGACAGTGCAGTACAGATTAAGACTGATCATTATTGGTCACTCCAATCTGCATGTTCGATTGTTGTGACTCATGTTTTTATTTCAGTTTGTGTGGGGTTGGTGCCGGGATTTCTTCCTTTCTTTGTCTGTCCTGTATGTTATGTCTCTGACCCAGTTCAATCCCCCTTCAGCATGCTTAGCTCTCCAGCATTATCTAATCCATTCTCTCTCTTTTTTTAATTTATAACTAGTGAAAGAACAGGGAAACTTGGGAGCCCATACCCTTGTTGTTCCCTGGAATTATAATTAAGCAGGAACTCTGGATGTTGAAGTGGAAGAAGAGTGAGAAGTTTGGATCACAATGAAGATTTTCAACTCTAAAGTTCATTGGCAGTTAATTGAGCTTGGCATCAATAATAATCCACAGTATGGATCATTCATGAATTGAACACAAACAGAAGTTGAAAAGAATACCAAGAGGACACCCAAATTAAAGGTGAACTCAAATTGAGTGTAGGAGAAAGACATGTTATGATCACCATAGTTATAAAAAAAACAAAAACAGCAGGTTTCAAGGGCCAAAATAGTGGCAGTCAAGTGCACAGAGCTCTGAAAAATTTGGACTGGCATTGATGTAAAGTTCTGGACTAGTGGACGAGTGTGAATTTCTTGAAGTTATGCCATTTTATGGAATTATATGAAGTAAATGTTGAGAGTCTTCTTTAGAATTCACAATTTGAGAAAAATCATCATAAAGGTATCATTTGGAAGAATAATTTGAAATTCATATAGAAACAAAAGTTTTTGTAGATTTTGAGTTGTAGATTCCATCTATACCAATTCTATCACCAAATTTTTTCTGTAAATTTTGAAAGGAAATTTTCAAAATTCCTTCTAAGTTTGATTGCAAGTAAAATCTTATGATTTTTTTAGGACAATTTGTTGGAATTGGATTTGAAATGAGGTTCTCTTCACTCAATGTTTTTCCAAATTTTTTTGTGTTCTTTAAATCTAAGATCTCATATTTTCAAATCTAGTTTTGAACTAGAGTCAATGCAATTTTGGCTTGGTCAACCACTTGACATCCTTCCACATTTATAATTTTAGAAAAAGTTGTATTCCAATAACACCAAATCCAACCATCAAATAGGATAACAACTTGATAAAGTATCTCTACAAATGAGGATGACTTTCATCCAATAAATAATGAGAATAATACCTGAATTTCAATATGTTAGTCATTTGAAAACTAAACATCAAAGCGCTTAACCCCTAGAAGGGCCTAAAAGCCCTTTATAGTTGAATAATCTATTATATTAAATGCAAAGAGCCTGTCATGACCTACTGTCACAAAAATGGTCACATTTTCATCCAATAATTTCATCCAGTTGTTTTCATTGCTTCGGGGTCTTTACTTTCCTGTAAATGCACGACTGTGACTCTACTAACATTACACCAAACCCTAATCGTACTCTAGTCACACTTTCATCCCACTTTCCTCATCCCATTTTTTCATCACGTCCCTATCGTAATGCATTGCCATTGCATTGCAACGGGCTCCATTCTTGTATATTTTAAATACAATGATAATTGACCAAAAAAACATTGATCAAATACTCTTCAGTACAAGGTAAATTAATGATCATGGCAGTATGTAAATAAGAATGTATCACAATTCATATAGTAAACCACAATTGAAGAAGTTGTAAGGCTAATTAAATATGGGTCGTATAGAGGGACCCCATGGGCCTTTCAAGGGTTAAGGGTTTTATTTAATATGTGTTATGGGATGGGCTGTTGAGGTTCACACCCATACACTGTTGTGAGTTGGTGTGCATGGCGCTGTCTTCTAATGCTGAATAATTGCATGCATGGGCCAGCCAGTGGGCCCTGGAATCCACGTCCCCAGGACATTATGCACTCATGCATGCTTCGGAATATCCACCAAATAGGAACATAGTCTACTTCCTAGTAGGAGTAGAAGACCAGGGAAATGAGAGTCCACATGGCGGGGTCTTCAATTCAAGCTCGTGGGTCATTTCTTTGGTCTTCTCCAAAGACCATGTTGCCACTAGTGCAGGGTAGGAGGTTCTAAAAGCGCACAAGCTCTACAATTGTCCACCTCTTCAAATGTATATTATTTGATTTTTTTTTCATAACCTTCAGCAATGTACAAATATTGTATATTTCAGGAAGTGGGCGATTTCAGAGCCTTATGTCATTTCAACTTCGAATTGTCATAACCAGTTGTTGACTTTTCAGCACTAACTTGGCACCGTCTCATTGGCAACCCATCACCATTGCCATTACAAGTTGCAACTCATAACCTTCTTTCCTTTCAACTTGCTTCCTACACCTTTGGATCATGAAGATCAAAGGTTGTGATTGAAAAATATACAACCAGTTATGTACGATAACCGATTTGCCACTAGCGCCGCTCATTGGTTATCTAATACATAACTGATTTTACAACACTCCCAAAAAATATGAAACCACTTGGATTAAATGCGAATAATTTATTGAAAAATATTTCAAGAAGCTCCTCCTCACCAAAATTCAATATTAGCTCTTAAGTAGGTGATTTTATGGACCTCCTACCTTATTAGTCTATTACATAAGGAATGATGTACATCGTAATCAAAGATTTATGAATATCAATATTGGTTTCTTTTGTTGCACATTCATCTCTGAGTATGAGGTTGTTGAGAATTTACACACGATCATTTTTCCAAGCCAAGAATTCACAACACAACATTATTAACCAATCTAAACCATTCTCCCTTCAAGGAGAGATAATTTCTCCTTATAAACTTAGAGATAAACTTAGTTGTAATGTAGGGAGAATCATTAGGTGGTTGGAAAGTTGCAACACCAGTATCATTGGATGAGTGGGAAATTGCAAGAGAGAGACATTGCTTGGCTTGGAAATTGTCATGTTGGGCCTTCCACTTCCTATAGAAGCAAAAGGGCCCCCATGGGCAACATTAGTTAACAATGTTATGAGTCTTTATTTATATGTGAGTCTCTATACAAAATCTAAAATCTTAGAATGATTGATGTTTTTTTTTTAATTAGTAAAGTTTTAGCTTCCCACTTTTCTATATTAATTCTATTGTTTAACCCTTCAATGTCGACAAGCACGTTTGGCATTTGATGGATGACAAAGAATCCTTCTAATAGGATAGAAGCACAATCATTCATCCTCGGAATTTTATTATGAAAAGAAGAGGTCTTTTCTAGTAGTTAGACTTCCAGTGAGTGCTTTTGTAATTTTGTAATCAAATGGTAACCAAAGGGATGATTTCCATAATCACTAATAAGTCATCAATCCATATTTCAAAAGTTAAAGATTGAGGAACGTGGACATCGTAATTTTAGTGCTAAAAAACACAAATATGATAATAGAATTTCTTGATGTTATACCTTCTCAATGGTCAACACACACAATGGAATTTGATTTTTTTCCTAAGTTGCCATCGAAAGTAGAGAACTATGGGTTTCTAAGTTGCCTATGGTAAATTAAACCTAAGGTTAAGGTATGACATCCATAACTATCACTGTACCATAACTAGTCACTTCTAAAATCTTGGAAAGTCTTGGGAAGTGAATAGATGTGATTATAATGTACTACTTCTAAACATCAACCATGGTGTTGGTATTAGGTGCATGTATAAATGTCTCTTCAAAAATTCACAATTTATTCTCACAATGTCCAAATAATACATTTGAAAGTGCATAGGAATTCTTTTTTTCTTGCTAGTAGGGTCCAATAATTTTTTGAATGTCTATTAATAGACATCATGTTCAAAATCCTTAAATTGACAGCTATGGGTGCTCCTACCTTATGCTTGGTCCCACTTCAAACATTCTTTGTCACTCAAATAAAAGTTTTCAAAGGCACTCACAGATAGATGCCCACAACAGGCATGTAGGATTTGGACTAACTTTGATACTATTTGGTTGCAGTCACCTATGATTGCCTCTAGAGTTGGGGAGGTTATTATCTGGAACAACCAAAGGCCTGCTCTTTGTACTTTTGATTAGGCCTTCTTTCTTCCTCCTCCTTTTGTCCAGCCTTTGGGTTTGGCTGCTTTGTATTGTGGTGTTTTGCAATGAAATTTCCATTTGTTACAAAAAAAAATGTAAATGTAAAAATGTAAAAAGTTTTCGTACACAAAAGTTTGGCTACTCTGCATCTCAGAATGTGTCGGAAATACCACAAATCCAGACTCTGAACAAGATAAGATTGCGCACACACAAAAGGTTCTGCAACTGAGTGTGCACACTAAATAGTACTGACAGTAATTCACTTCACTTAACTTACTCTGTGTCTCTTAGTTCAATAGTCACTTCTACGGCTCACAAACCAAACATGTAAGGGATAATGGCCCTCTGTAGGAAAATCAACCAAGCGTAACGTTTTTCACATATTTTTGGTAAAAAGAGAAAAGAGAAACAGTTCATTAACAATGTAAACAATAATTTTCTGACTTATAATGAATTAATTATGAATTTCCAAAGTGGAAGGTGTATAGGTACTATTGGTGCTCATAGACTGAACCAATCTTCAATCAAAATTAATCAAAATCAGCCTTTGAATGGTCAAACTTATAATTTTGACTCTCAGAGAATGATTCACATCATGCTTTGATTTATTTTAGCCTTATGTGAATGTATATTTTACTCAAAGTGATTTAAGAACACAATTTAAAAGCAAAAAATGCATTGAACAAACTGTGATTCATTTTTTAAACTCTTTGCACTATTTATGACAGTTCTACAAGATGAATCTAAATGCCCACTCACAATTTGAACCTCCTACCTTAAGTTATTTGAGAGCATATTTTTGTAGCAACTTTCAATTTTCCATGTTCAGTTATGTTTCCACCAAATAAAGCTCACAAAATTCCTTACAAAATTTTAGTAAGTTAGTAACAAGTTAATCTCCTAAATATCATTGATGAAGCATCTTATTAATTGTATCAATGGATTTGACTACATTACATTAAGTATACAAAATAGTGAAATTAGGTTGTCTTCCATTAGTTCCATAGAGAAGTTACTTCATGACTCACTACTTGTCCACATGGAGGCATTCTTCCCATGCACCTTCAATTTGCAGCATAACATTTAGTAAGCTTAGCAGTGAAAAGGCTTGCCCTCCCTTGGACACAGTTGAGTGTAAGGTAAAACAACCCATTACGGACCAAGTGGGGGGGGGGTCCTCATGTCATTGCTGAAATTTTCTAATTAATTTCCCACACAAAGACAAGTAATAGAAATGGCAAGAGCAATTGAAATTATTATTTTTTTTGACAAAGTGTGAATTTGTTATGAATTTTTGAAGTGTTCTGCCCATCATGGCCTAAAAGAGTCTGTAGACTACCTCCAAAACCAACAAAAAGTATATCCATAACGTTCATCTTACTCACCTATTGCACTCACAATATTTTCTAACATAGAGGGCCTGAAAAAATCACTTCCTACAATGAATTAACACTAAAAAGCTGAAAGTTCCTATTCTGGTCACTAATCACTCCATTCCAATTAGCTAAGACATTGATTGTGGCCTAGATCTGAGTCACCAAAAGAAAACCATGATCCACTGGAAGAAAACCATAATGGGGTCATTTCTAGGAATCCACAATGGGTCTTTGGTCCGTAATGGGCTGTTTTACTTTAAATGATGTGAAATATTCCACATCCTTCAGTAGCTAAAATGCATGTCAAGAATTGTCAAAATTCTAAATAACAATCAAGCAATTAGGTCAGTAGGATAAGCTTGATTATTTAATTGCAATGGCTTGAGTGTATGCAGTTAGTGGGTTGCAGTCACTCATGCCTGAGTTCATAGAAAAAATAAGTTTCTAAACTTTTATATAAGACTTCTAATAAACAAACACATTTAGTTCCTAAGGAAAAATAATTTCCTTGCTTTGCTTTGCAAGCTATTCATGATTTGTGATGAGAATTGTGTAATCAATCTCTTTATATACATATGGGGTGGTAGGAGGCGAAACAACCCATGTGGGATATGTAAATTAGAATGAGTAGAAGCCTTTGAATCATTATGAAATTGTGTTTGAAGTAGAATTTCATATCTCATTTAGACATAGAAAAACAACTTTTTTCAAAAAAAATTGAACTAAAAAACATCGAGAAATCAAGTTAAATTTCATATCCAAATATTTGTTTGAGAATTTGAGCCTCCAATCAAAAGTTATAAACAAATTTCAAAGAGGGGTTGGGAGGGACATTTTCTATGACATTTTCAAACATTTTTTTGGATTTTGTCTATAACTTTTGATTGAAGACTTGAAATATCAAACAAATTTTGGAGATGAAAGTTAGTTTGATTTAAATACTCTAATTAGTTCAAAGTTTTTGAGAAAAGTTATTGGACTATGCCAAAATGAAGTCTAAAATTCTACTCCAAATATGATTTTTATGTTTTGACAACGAATGGTCAAGCTCTCGTTTTCAAATCATCCCATACCCTTTGAGGACTCATGATGGACTCATTTCAATACAAGAATGATGACTCCACCCTACATTCTTACAAATTTCAATGATGCAATCCCTTCATTTCACCATCAAAATTTGTCTTTGATGTAGATGGTTAAATTGCAATGGTGTTTGATTCAAAGATTCTTTGGATTTTTGGCAACCCATATTTCTTTACAATTATTTGTTTATATGTATGTTTGGTCTTACAATATATAAAAATGGAGCACACCATAAATGTATTGCCACTATCCTAGTATTGAAGCTTACATCAATGATACATGGATGAACTTTGTAGATGAGGGCTTGAAAGAAGAAAAGTCAACCTCTCTAAAGGCTAATGAATGTTATGAGCTCCGATTGTGTTTGCAAATTCATTTACTACTTGGTTGTCTGGAATTTCCTTGAATGTGACCAACTTTTGATTCACTCTTAGGATGACTTCGAGAACTCCTATAACAATCATGATTTGTTAAAAAATTTGGTTTATACTAGTATGCCATACACGTCCAACAACTATTTGTTTAGAAGGAAAAATTTCAAGAGATTGAATGTTGTAAAGATACATAATATTATTAACTCTTAAAAGATTAATTGTCTAGGTAAGTTCTTATGAAGACAATTTTGGTTGGATTTTTTTTTTTGCAAAATTTGACACAAAATGTAAACATGTACATCCTTGGTAAGATTATTATTTTTTTATTGACTACCTAAGTCAAAAGTTATATTGCCCTAAACTTTTTTGGTAGCATAAACAAATTAGTGCATCTTTGGGGCATTTGTTGCAAAAAATTTCATTAATGTTTGCAATTTGGCGTGAATGTAATTTGTAAAATATGGCATGAAATTATCCAAAAATGAACAAATTTTAGTACTTAGATTTCATTCTAAGGGTTGTCAAACTTTGTTAGCTATGTTGCGGTGGTTTTAAGGAAAAAAAACATTTTTTAAAACTTTGAGCCCTATTATCTTGCAATCTTTGAAGTGAAAGTTCTTGAAATTTTTCCCACGTATTCCAAATTTTTGTTTCTAAATTTCCATTGTTTTGATTTCAAATAGGAAACCTCTTCATTGCACGAGAAATCATCAAAAAATGAATAATGTATTGCTAATTCACTTGATCACAGCCATAAAAAACAATTTTAGCCATCAAAACTCTAGGTTATGGAGTATGAAATACAAACTTATCCATACATTATATAGATACAAATTGTATAGATATATACAAAATACATACATCAATTGATATCCCATTTCGTTTGCAAATCAAATAGATTTCAGAAAAATACAAATAGGGGGGGGGATATTTTATAAGCATTCATCTCATTTTTTCAACCAATGGCAAATGTACACCCCCAATTGTTCATGTCTAGTTTTCACAAAAACAAGTATTTCTCTTATTATGCCTATGCACCGAAAAATGCAATCAATGCATCTTATAGATTATTATAATAAGAAATCCATTGCGATATCCCTAACCACGTGGGATTTCAAGGTATATTTTTTCATTGAAAATATTTTTGTTGACTTTTAAATCATTAATAAATAGAAGAGTATAGAAAAAAATTAAAGATTGATCATTATTCAATTTTTAAACTTCTTCAAGAAGAGATTCCATCCAAAAAATGTTAGAATAGTACTAGAATTTAAATGTGCACAAATGTGGTCATTGGTTTTTTTTCATTGCCTATGAAGTTGTCATGGATATTATTATTATTCTTAAGTGCCCATTACATAGTAAATATGATCTTCCTAGAGGAATGAAATACTAGAAGCCTCCTCCAGATAATTAATTTTGGACACTCAAAACTTCACACATCCATATAGCCTTCATGTGCAAATGCAAATTAGAATTTTTAAAAATAATTAATGCTTTAAAAAAATAAAGAATCCCGTTAGAATGGAACCAAAAACTTTCACATTAAATTTCATACCTATCTACTCAATATCTCAAAAGTTATTATACTAAATGCATTAGACTATCAATACTTGATGCCAATGCTCTAAGATATTTGTGATTTGTTAGAAATTAAATAACAAGTTGTAGGGGCACTAAGGAATCTCTAAAACTTTCCTATTCTTTTAAAAAGTAGGATCACAAATTTTTTTAAATAAACAAAAATCTTTTACAATAATTCTTGTAAGCCAGAGGAAACTGAATTTTAGTCACATTTGGACACGTAGTCAACTCATTTCCATTTAGTTGTGAAGAGACAAGTTGTCAAATAGTATAAAAAAGGCTTACAAATTAGATTTGAATAAGGTCGATTTGACAAGATTAGAAGGGTGACAATTTGTCTTAGAATTAGTTCAGAAAGCTAGCCTTCTTCTCCCGCTTCTTCTTCATATACTTGGACAATTTGTCATTTTCACAACACCCTCCCACTTGGGGTTGTTAATTTTTGCCTCAACAGACACATTGTAACCAAATTTAGATGATTTCCAAGAAGACATTTAAATATTTTTTATGAAAAAATTATATGTGAAAAATCAAAGTCAACTTGTTGATTTTCTAGAATTATGTTGTATTTTTAATGTCCTTTTGTTGAAGATTGTGCAATAAAAATGAAAAGGTTACTTGTTTGTCAAAATGACCATTAAAAATTGGAGAATATTCTTATAAAGTACAATTATAAAATAGATCCTTTAACTTATTAATCCAAAGTTCCAAACAACATTTTTTAGCAACATAGAAATTTTAGTCTACTCACTATAAACGGAATTTTTATTTTTTTTCTTTGAAATTCCCACACAACATGTGAACAAGGAGTAGCTTTTAAGGTCCAATAATTTTCATAACTTTTGAATACATAATTAAAAAGTTATTGCATGATATGTAGTTTTTTTACCAAGCCAAGCAATTCATGTAGATATGAAAAAATCATTTTTTTTAGAATTAAAATATTTTAAATTGGTTTTCTCTCTATAGATATAATTGGAAAGCTTTGGATCATTCCATTTTGATTCATGAGATGAAAGTTATGAGGAGTTTTAGTTTGCAAGCAGTTACGGATTTTCTACTCTAAAATAAACTTTGAAGTCCTTTATTTAATTCAATTTTCAATATTTTGAAAAAAATTAAAAATATTAGTTGTAGATTGTTTATAACATAACCATTGGGATTGGCATTTTTCAATTCCTTAACTAAAATTTTAACAATTTTGTATTTTGAATCATTCTCTACTTCTTTCTACTTATTATTTTTCTCCTATATGTCGTACAATTCTAAGTGATCAAAAAAATTTCAAGCATGCAACCAACTTGCCTTGAAGAATGAATCCAAAGAAATATTATCATTTTGAACATTTTTTTGTACAAATGTGACCTTGTGAAGTGCAACTACTTGGTTTTTTAGGGCCAAATAAAGGATTTGTCTTTTCAAATGCTAATATCTTGCAATCTAGATAGTGGAAATTTCTGAAATTTTTTCTACATCTCTTAAATGTACTACAAGAGCCTTTGGTTACATGTGTCCAAAAAATTTGGTACTTCTACTAGAAATGGCAATTTTAGAGTGTTCTTGATGAAAACACAGTAAAAAACCTTTAGGAGTTATGGATGAGGTGTTCAAGTTTTGAGCAATAGATGAATACAAACTTATTTGAAGCACATAAAAATACATTTTTTTGTTCATTGATTTTTTTGAAGATTCTTGTGTTCGTTCTTTCACATTATATGGTACATTTTTGAAGACTTTTCTTTGCAAGTATTTTGTAATTCAAAGGATATGCCAAGTTTGGCCTCAAGAATAGACTTTTGTAGTTAAAAAAAAAATCCTTAAAAAAATCCTTGAAAAATAATCTTTAAAAAAATATTATATTTAGTAATTAATATTTTGAACTTAAAAGAAAAAATTGTTTAAAAAATCACAAATATCAATGTATACATGATTATAAGAGGAATTTTTAATTTTGGGTTTTAATTTTATTGGAAAAAATTGGTTTGTGTAGTTGATCAAATGACATATATAAATATGATCTATAAATCAATTGTATTTTACAACTATTATTTTGAGAATTGTCATTAAATTATTATTATTCTAAGTTGCATTTCATATTACTTTAACAATTTTTAAAATTCGGACTATCCTTTGGTCCTCAAGGGGTTAAAGGAAAATTGGCAAAATCTATGGAAATGTAACTATCCTTTTTGCGGGATTAAAACCTTTTGTTTTGACTAAGTGGTCAAATTGAAAGATATGCTATACAAAGTAATTTACTCAAGGAAAGAAACTTTAATTAGCATGTGGAAAAACCTTCTTATACTTTTGAAATTTGGCAAGTATGTAACTAATATAATATACTTAGCCATTGTAAGAAGAACCTGAAAAGGGATCATAGTCCAAGAAGAGTCAAACTCTATTAACCTTATCAAGCAAGGCTAGAGCAAAATAACTCTTCTAACTTCAATCACTAAAATCTTGGAATCCTTGTTGTAAAAGGATTATAAGATTTTAGTATTTATTTCCATACATTCTGCATGTTCTTGTAGCAAGGTAGTATAATTTTGTACAATTGGTATTTTATTTTACTTTTAAAAAAGACACTAAATTCATTAGAAACTAATTTTGTTTTACAATTTTTCCTTTAAACATCTTCTAGAGATTAATAATTATCTAAATTTATTAGAGCATGTTTTTAGGAACACTATGAAATTTTATTGATCCTTTCCACCCTCATTTTTGAAGGGTGGTAGTTATGAGTATATATTTGAATCTTACAATAGCTCCACTTTGGACTGGTACTACAACCTATTATCATGGAATGGAAAGTTTATGGGGTGATTCACCTTTTTACCCTTCTTCTCACATGTCATTCAATGTTTTTTCCTAGTCATTCACTTATTACCTTAGCTAAGTCATATAATTCAATAAAAGAGATAAAAAAATTGTTTGGCATTTTGGTCATTTTCCTTAAGTTTGCAAAAGCAAGTTGTTAAAAAACCAACAAATAAAATTACAACTCAGTTCAAATACTGAGTTGAAGGCAATTCATCAATTTAAGGCAATTTATTTGCCCACTACCATACTTGGACAGTAAGTTTGGCTTAAATTAAATTTCAAAGAATTTTGAATGTTTTTGCTAATTTTGGAAGCAAATAGACAAATCTACAAATAAATGTAAAGATGGTTTGTTATAAATCCAAAGAATGTAATAGCAATTAATTGAATCAAACACCAATTTATCATTTGACCACCTACCATCAAGTAATTTCTTGATGGTCAAATGATGGAATTACCTCATTGATATTTAGTGTGAATGAAGATTGGAGAGGTAATCTTTATAATGAAATCCATTTTCTATCATCAATCCTCAAAGGGTATGGGATAAGTTGAAGATAAGAGCTTGACTGATCATTGTCAAAAATTCAAGAATTGATTTCAAAGTAAAATTTTAGATCTCATTTGGCAATAATAGAATAATTTTTTTCAAAGACTTTAAACTATTAAGAGTTGTTAAATCAAGTAAAATTTCATTTTCAAAAAAAACTTTTGAGATTTCAAGCCTCAAATCAAAAGTTATGGACAAATTTCAAAGCGGGTGTTTGAAAATGTCAAAAAAAATGTCCCTTCCAACCCCTCTTTGAAATTTGTCCATAACTTTTGATTTGAGGCTTGAAATCTTAAACGGGTTTTTGGAAATGAAAGTTAGCTTGATTTACCACATTGACTTATCTCAAAAAAAATTGAAAAAATTTATTTTACTATACTTAAACAAGGTCTGAAATTCTACTTTGAACACAATTCCTACTTTTGACTTAACTATGAGCGGTTGAACTCTTATTAATTTTAATTTATATATACCACATGGTTTGTTTTATCTCCTACTACCCCATTTGTATAAAGAGCTTGTCTTTTCAAGTCTACATACAAAAGAAGTGACTTTTGAAGGTATGTGAGTAAGTTGTCTAATATTTTTTATTTTTTTAGTTCAATTTTGAACTTTTTAAAATATTTTTTCATGAAGTAGGGGAACATTTTCATGCTCAAGGAAAATGTAGGTGTTCAGAGGAATGACATGTCTGAAACTTATCGAATGTCAATGATTCCTGATGAATTAAGCATAGCAAACCTTGACTTGGCCTCTTCTTGCTCAATAAGTCCAACTACCATTGAGTTCAAGTTGGATGTCTCAGATCAAGCTTTCCATGGCCACAAAATTTGAGTTATTTTTTTCCTTTTTTTAGAGCTAATTTAAACCTATAGTTTTACCATTAACATTTTAAAGAGACTATTGTATGCGTATCCAAAAATTGTTGAAAAAATGACTTTGTACGAGAGTTTTCTTGAAGCTATTCCCCTATTGGAACTTTTTGGTACATGTTCCTTAATTTGAAATGCTATGAATTTTTTTGAACATGTGGCCAACTTCATCAAAAAAAGCAAAATAAATTCAATCAAAACAATGAAATTAACTTGTGCAAAAGCCATCCTAAAATAGAGCTTCTTGGAATTTACATGCCCCACCCCAATATTTTTTTCCAACTATAAACACTTCAATCTCGTAATCTATATAGTAAAAGAAAACATTTTTTTTACTACAAATAGTGTAATGAAGTAGTTTACTACTAGATTTTACAGTAAGGTGCAACAAGATTTCATTCATCTTGTGGAAAGGCCTTTGCCATCAAAATAGTGCATTTTGAATGTTTTTTTGGTAAAATACAATAAAAATCTTAAGAGGGTTGATTGTACCTCCATTTGGTCTCTATAGAACAAGGAAGACTCTCACCACATCACAAAGTTTAGACCCTATGGTTTTTCAATAGTTATCACGTGGTTATCATTGTTTCATGAATTTGTATGTTAACTGCAATTTATAGCATCGTTACAATGCATTACTTCACATCATTATCACATTGTTACGGGTATCGTTACAATGCATTACTTGGAACTGCATTGTAACGATACGAAGTAATGCATTGTAATGATGTGATAAATTGTAATTAAGGTGTGAATCCATGAAACAATGATAATGACATCATAACTCTTAACAAACCATAGGGGCTAAACTTTGTAGTGCAATACATCTGAAGCGTTTTTCATTGTTTTACATAGATTCTTTCCAAATATAATTATTTATCCTATCCATTTCCAAAGACTAGGTCTTCGGAAACGTGAAGTATGCTCAAGCAAATCTAGTGCTCCTCATTAGTGGAGTCTTCGTTGCAAGAATAAGAAGTGGATTTTATTGTGGCACTGTACCAAAAAGTGCTAAAAAAGAACCACAATCAAAAATTGAATGTGATTCTTTTTTACCACTTTTGGATATAGTAGGATCATGGTGAGTAATCTTGGACTTGGTGTGTGCTTGGTGTGTTCTATTATAGATGCAAAACAAAGTGGCAAAGTGTTAAATGTGACCCTAATATACAAGGGCGGCAAAAATGGCAAGGGTTTGTAACAAAAAATTGGTTTCCCTTTCTAATTCTCCCAATGGCTTTAGGTGAGTAAGATGACCATAATGATTACACGCTTTTTGTTGTTGGTTTTGGTATAGTTTAGAGACTCTTTGGGGCCAATTGGGCTGCACACTTCAAAAATTCCTCAAAAATTCCTACATTGTCCCATAAAGAAAAGTAAAATTTGGATTGCTCTCCTCAGCCCGCCATTTCTCACACTTGACTTGTCTTTTTATCCGTTTGAGAAGTTTAGAAATTTTCAACAATGCCAACAGAGCAAACGAGTCATTCTGCCCTGTCAGTAAGCTCATGTACACTTTACTACAACCTCATTGGGCAGCATCCATCCTGTAAGTCTGTAACTATTTTCCCAAGTACACGCACTCACACCCACAATAACATATCCCTGCAGCTGTACTTTGGGGAATGTAGTAGTTACATGACAAGGTTTGTAAGTAAGTTAAGTTCCTCTCCCCCAAAACCCCACGCTGAGTGAATCAGTGAATCTCTGAAGGCGGTTCCTAGAAACCAAAATAAGTTAATAAGTGAAGTTCCGCTTAAGTTACACACCTTACCTTAGCAGGGAGTGCACACTGAGACGTACACTCAAATCTTTGGCTCCAGTTTCATTTGTTTCAAAAAACGAAATAAAAATCTTGGGCTCCAGACGCGCGCACTGCAGCAATCTACCCTCTTGCACTGGCAGGCTCAGAGCTTCTCCTGGAAGTTAAGACAACAATGATAAGGCCCGTGATGGATCGCGTCCATGCCTTGCCGTGGCAGACGCCCCTTTTCACAAAAATTTCCCCTGGCAACACGGGATTTTGCAGCCAGTTCAGTGGGTCTGCTGCCTGCAATCTGCGTCAGAAAATAATTTCCCCCAAACACCCAAAAAATGGCAATCTGAAACGACACAAGAACCCATGAAGTGTCCAAATCTATCGCTGAGCAAAGTCCATTGCTGGAACCAAAAGTTAAGAAGACAGAGGAACAGACAGAGTATGAGAATGAGATCTCCGTCTCCAGGGAAAAATTGACTGAGGGCGTCGAGCTGCTGCTGCAGGTTTTTAGGGTTTCAGTGAGGCCTGCTCTTTTCTTCTGTTGGGCCTGATTTGTGTGCAGAGGTGCACATCCTTTTGGGTGGCGCTGCTGCGGCGGCATTCACTGGGTGCACACCAGCCGTACTGTACCCATATCTTTTGCATGTCCAAATCTTTGGCAAGGTTCTGGTTTTCGTATTTGGTTGTAATAAGTTAAATCTAGGTGATTTCGTGTCTGCCTGCAGCGAGGAGAGGGAGAGGGGGAGGGAGCTTTTGTGATTTTTTGGAAAGGGAGGTTCGTTTAACGTATGTGGGAACTTATGCATTAATGAGGAGACAGTCGTAACAGGAAGCCGTGGCATTGCACTGCAATCGGCTCGGGTTTCGAAGGAATCTGCCTGTGGCTTCTAGAACGTTCTTCGGCTTCTCATCTGACAACCGACGTGAAAGGGGGTTCTGTTGCCGGTGCCTAGAACTGGGGTGACATGAGAGCAGCAGCAGAGCTTCTTGCATTCTTCTTGTCAAATGTGCACATTTAAGAGCATCTGCAATGAGACTCAGCTTGCAAGCCCTGTAACGGCAAATGGGGGGCAATTCCACGAGGCCCGCATGGTGGACAAATTGACCCAATGCAATAGCAATCCAAATGTAAAATAGACTCTTTTTTGCATTATAAGAAGAAAGAAAAGAATTTACATTAAAAAAATATTTTTCATGAAAATAAGGGAGATTAGCTCACATAGCAATGGTTGAAAAGCATTGACAAATAATGACTATTCTTGCAACAAGTCAACTCGCAAGCCCTTAACATTTTGCAAATTAGTCGGTCTGGGGTGGTCGCATGCTAAGGTTGTAGAATTGTAGTCCCCCATAACCGATAAGTCGGTCGCATGCCAAGGTTGTAGAATTGTAGTCCCTCATAACTGATTAGTCGGTCGCATGCCAAGGTTGTAGAATTGTAGTCCCCCATAACCGATTAGTCGGTTGCATGCCAAGGTTGTAGAATTGTAGTCCCCCATAACTGATTAGTCGGTTGCATGCCAAGGTTGTAGAATTGTAGTCCCCCATAACCGATGCATTGGAGTGCAAACTTAATTAGAAATCAATCAGCACTCGACATTAAGCCAATACTATCTTTGCTACCAGAAGCATTGCACATGCTCTAGGCTTACCTGTAAATTATCAGATATTGTAGTTAAACTCAATTTAGTATGAGATACACTAATTGTTTCATATTGCATGTTTCTACGAGGAATTGCTTTTGCGGGTTGTTTTGGTGACTACGAGGAGGAGAAGGAAGTGTCTTCTTTGACGTGGAGCCAATTACCTTGGAAAGATGAGACGCATCAGTAAAGCAGTTGCTGCCTCTATTCCTCATTTCTACAGTTCCTTTCCTCCGTCTCTGTGCTCCACAGCACTGGCTGTCCATGTTCAAACGTTGGAAATACTCGTGAGCTCGCCAGGGACGTGTTCCTCTGCATTGTTTCCTTCCTTCAATGGAAATGGTCCATGTGTTTCAAGGAAAAAAGACAAAAACAAAAACAAAAATCGCACTATTTGAGTTGAATTGCTTCGAGTGCTCAGCTGAACTTATTAGACTTCCGACTGTTCCTCCTCCTAAGAGAGGATGACAGCCCGTTCCGTCCGTCGTGAAAACGAAGCTGACGTTATGATTAACTTATTTTTGGACAGGTGGTGTTGGACAAGCTCCAAAAATTCCACTGCAACGAGGTGAGGGACCTTTATGGAGTTCCGAGCCACAGCTGTTCCCATCTGGAAGTATGTTAACTGTGTTGGTTTTGTCCTCAACGAACTGCTAATGGACAAGGCAAGCCCACCAGACAAGCAGCTAGACCTGGACAGACTACTGTAGTTGGGCGATGCGAGCGGAGCTGACGGAGCTACTCCACTGTCTTCTTGCAACAAAAACAACTTCAAATCTTTGCCCGAATTAGACCCTCCCATTAAACAATTGCAAACTCATTGACCCTCCCATTAAACAATTGCAAACTCATTGACCCTCCCATTAAACAATTGAAAACTCAAACTCACTGACCCTCGCATTAAACAATTTTAAAACTCATTGACCCTCAGGGTCGGCTAAATCTCATCTGGTCTTGTGAACCTTGGGAAACCCAGGTTTCAACTGTTTCTTAAGAGCATCGCCACCCCACCCCCCCTCCCTACGCAAATTCACACTCCGAGGGTCATGTGGCGAGCTGCAGAGCAGGGGGTGGCAAGCCTAATCTCATTTTGGGCCCCCACTGTCGAGGCTCACCAAATAACAAGGAATTTTTTTTAAAGAAAAAGGAAGGTAAAATAAGGCTTTCTTCTCTTGGATTCGCTCTCTTATCCTCCCAAGGTTGCACTTTCGGGGCTCCGGGGACAAAAACATGGTAGCGTACATGCACCCAAATGTAGCACGAGTCGATTATCGACACTTAGGATAAGCCCTAAACTAAAGCGTGGTGGATCCAGTGTTGACAGGTGAGTTCCCATGAACGAGGCACAATGATGGGGCTAGGTTTTGCATTGGCCACTAAAACGATTATGATACGAAGCTTAGGGTGTGTCGCTTTTGGGTGTTTCCATGTCCGCTTTTGTAGTGGTCTATTGTCCACAATAGGTGCATCTAATATGCATATTCATACAAGCTTCGAAAAATACAAATCCAATTTTGTTGGTTTCTTTAACCATTGCACATCGTTTTATTCTATTCCTACCCTCAAGATGTGCAATTCTTAAATAAGTGTCACATTTAGGTGCTTCTACTACACAACCAACCTCAATGACAAAGAATGGCCTTATTCGTTAAAATGAGACAATCTGCACATTTTGAGACTACAACCCTAAAACAGTTATAGTGATTTATCCTTGAGTCGAGGATAAGATGAGCCTGCAACCTTTGGGAAATCAAAGGTTTTTATATATATTAATACATTGAAATCTCAACTTACCAAATAGTCTTAAAATTGAACAGTTATTATGATTTATCTTCGAGTCGAGGATAAAAATGAGACTACCAAAAGTCTCAATATAATGAATATGGCCTTAAGAGGATTTTCACAAAATGGTCTCACTCAACATTCCACAAGGCCAAATTAAATTGTATTGAAAGCTTTAATTTTTTTGAGTGGGGTCAAATAAATTTGGTTGGTTGTGTAGTAGTGGAAGAGGTTTTGAAGCTTGGCCTTTGCATTAGTTGTCCCAAGCTCATTGCATGTGTTAGTGTGGCAATGCTCTAAATACTCTAAGAGCAATTGCAATGCTAAGCCTAAATTCAAGTCCTAAACCAACATAGACTCATGTTGTATGAATATTGGTATCTAATGGTAGCCCTCTATTAGGCCTTTCATCTCAATGCAAGTCGCTTTGTAGAACCCTAATCAACCTTTTTGTCTTATATGATGGCCATCAGAGCATGGGAGAGAGTACCTTGATTGAGTCAAACAATCATGGAGAAGTAGAAGAGGGAGTTGCAACCTAGTGCTAGCCATAGTAAAAGGAATCAAGCTTGTTCCTAGTAGAGTTGAAGGCAATCAAAAGCTCAACGAAATTCTAGTATGGGAACATTTTAGAAAGAGAAGGTGAAGAGCATGTAAGTTAGTTTCACAAAACCATTGGCACCCATTTAATATTCCTAGATTTGGAACCATTCAACTAATAATGGTCTATAATGGCTCCATTAGAGTTGCTTAGCAATGAATAGGGTAACTACAACTAAACCTTAAAGTAGTTGTATACTAGAGGAATACCAATTGGGGGGTGACTTCTTGGAATATTTTTCAAGAGACTTTCCTTGAAAAAATAATGGAATTGGCATCTACACAAAGTAATTTAATATTTTTGAACCTTTGTGGAAAAAACAATATGTCCTTTTATGTAAAAAAAACTTTTAGAATAAGGTTGTTTTACCTCTATAAATGTATCTATATAAGCAATTGTTGAATATTGTTCCTATCATTTGATTGCCTATTTTTTAAATAGATCTTGTTGGAAATCTAGAAATTATTCCAAATTTACCTTTTACAAAGTTTTAGGACACCACGTGAACTTTTATGGTTTAGAAATTAGACTCTTTTCTTTGCAAAATATCAATGGAGGAACATGTTGAGAATGCCTTGCTAGCATGGGAACATTCTTTTATTTCCAAAGGGGGATATGAATGGATCAAGAGGGAAGTTCATGAGGAGAGCAATGGGTGAAGTTATTAGATTGAATATGAGGCCTTGACACAATATTGACAAAGAAACTTTGAATGCAAGTTGTGAGAGGAGATTTTTTTCAATTACAACATGTTATGTACTATTGGAAAATTCTTCAAATTGTGCTTTGAATGTTATAAAATATGTCTTTTTATTCAAAATTTATGAAAACAAAAAAACTCCTAGGTGTGTTGCAAAGATATTTACATTAAAAACTTTGAATGTAGATTAAAATAACAATGTTTCTTCAAATCCAACATGCTATATATTTTTCCTCAATATTTGATTACTAAAGGTTTAGAATATTTTAGTAAATTGAATGGAAACATGATGGGAGCATTATAGAATCCTATAGTCAATGATGTTCAATGTCGTAACACTCAACTATTCGCATTAGAATACTAATTTCTATACATATTTGAGGATTTGAGTTTTTTGTTTTTTTTTGGTGCTTGGGAAGAAGAAATCACTCTAAATTTGTGTGTACATGGAAAACTTTGAATCATTCCATTTTGATTGATGAGATGAAAGGTATGAGATGTTTTAGTTTGCGGGCAATTATTGATTTTCTACTCTAAACTTTGAAGTCCTTTATTGAACTCAATTTTTAATAATTTTTGAAAAAATTAAAATTATAGGATGTAGATTGTTTATTAAAATATTGCAACCATTGGCACTTTTCAATTCCATAACTAAATTTTTAACAATTTTTTATTTTGAATTATTCTCTACTTCTTTTGACTTACTATTTTTTTTCCTATACGTTGTACAATTCCAAGTGATCATAAAATTTTCAATCATGCAATCAACTTGCCTTGAAGAATGAATCCAAAGAAGCACCACCATTTTGGACATTTTTTCATACAAATGTGATTTTGTGAAGTGTAGCTTGCTTGGTTTTTCGCAAGGCCCAAAAGAAGATTTTTGTCACTTCAAACACTAATATCTTACAATCTATGTGGTGATTTTTTTTGAGATTTTTCCACGTCTTTTCAAACTAGCTTACTACAAGATCCTTTGGTTTCATGTGCCCCCCAATTTTTATTTGTAAAATTTTGTACTTGTATTAGAAATAGAAGTTTTGGAGCGTTTTGGAGGAAAACATAGTCAAATTGTGCAAAAAATTCCCCAGATGGAACTGGCCACCATCTATAAAGGAAGTGGATTTGCAAACTTTTAAAAAATATTCATAAAATATTATGCATAAGATAAAATATCAAAGTCCTCTTTTACATCACTCCCATGTACTAATGCAAACAAATCTTGTACAACCATTCTTTCTTAATGCCAATGCATCAAATTTTGTTCTTGGATCTATATTTTCTCATTATGGAAAAGATGACCTACTCCACCCCATTGAATTTTTCTCCAAAAAAATTTGGCAATAGAAATCAACTATAAAATCTATGACAAAGAACTGTTGACAACCATGATACATTTGAAGAATGGAGACATTTTCTAGAAGGTCTCGACCTAAAATTATAATATAAACTAAGTATAAGAACCTTCAATGGTGCAAAAAAATTCATATATTGAACTCTTTCCAAGTTAGATGGAGTTTGTCATTTTCTCAACTTGGTTTTGTCATTACATATTGTCCATGGCACCAATATGAAACGCCATATGCTCTTTTTCAATGCCTGTATTTGACTCCAAAAATAGGTGATGTGATCTTAGACCAATAGAAATCATTTGCTACTTGGATTTCAAAAAGATTTATTTTCAACTCTTCCCAAATTGTTAGATTTCATTTTTCAACCTTTTTATCCTAAAATTGTTTAATATACAACAAAAAAAAACATTGATAAGTCCACAATTGAAATTATTCCTTTCAAAGAGGAAATTCAATGGGCAATGAAGACTAATTTGCTTTTAGTAATTATGACTATGAATCAATATTTAAAAATAAGTTTATGAATGAAGATACAAGATTCCAATTTCAAAATGTTTCTTTATATTACAAAGGTCTTTTATGTGTTATTTTAGGATCTACATGACTTCAAATTTTACAACCACAAATTGATTTTCCAATGGCAAGACCATTTTGAATTCAATAAAAGTTTGGATTTAATATCAAGGGATTATTGGTGACTTAAAATGTGGAAATTAGTGAAAGAACTTAAATGGTCATTTGGTACATGCACATGAGCAAAAGTGCCAAGACATCAACTATATATCACTTTCAATTGCAATGGATTTAATTTTTGTAACAATTAATTCATAGTGATGACGCACTTCATTATCGATTGCAAGGCAATTTCTAAACAAGAAGCAACTAAAATTTTCATTGACAACATCTACCGCATCCATAGACTTATAAACAATATTATTTTAGACTAAAGAATTCAATTTTGTATCAAAAAAATTTGAGAAGTTTGTTTTAAATTTTACAAGTGAAGATTAATTGACTTATAACCTCTAAACTTGTGGACAAACAAAACAAATTAATGAGATCCTAAAGTGATATCTATGATGTAGTGTTAACTATGGATGAGACAATTAGACGAACCTTCTATCATTGACCAAGTTTATGCACAATGATATAAAACATTCTTCAACAAGGCAAGCTCTTTTTTCTTCAATCCAGAGTACCATTCTTGAGCACATTCCTTCCAAATTAAAGATGTCAAAAGTCTTGTTGTAATCAAGGTGATTTGTAAGGAGTTGAGATTTCATTTAGAAAAGGCCCAAGGTTTATATAAAGAATATGCAAATTTACATCACAACGTTCAACTAAAATTCAAAATAGGAGACCACATTTGACTTTTTTGGCAACATGTACAAACAACTCCACCTTCAATGAAGCTTGATTATCAAAAACATGGGACCATTTCAATTACCTACAAAATAAGACTCTTAATAACTTTCACACCAATAATCAAAATGGAATGTATCGAAGTCTTTTATTTAGACATACATATATTCTACAAGGACAAAAAATCTTTTTTTTTTAATATATATGTTTTTTTGTTGCCTTATCTCGAGCATTTTGTGCTTTGAAAGGAATTATTTTTTCTTTGTAAAAATTATATTTCTCAAAAGCTAGTACATTTTTTTACCTTTGAAAAAAAGTTCCAATAAATCTAGCTAAATTTGGCATTATAAAAACTACATGAAACCCTTTGAATTCCATTTCCATGACTTTGAACCTTTAGAAGTTTAAAAAAGATATTCAAATCAATTTTAAATATTTATATATTTTAAAACAAGACTCATTTTAAATGGTTGTTCACTAGAAGAAAGCATTGTCCTCCAAAACTACTTAAACAAAAACTAGATGTTTTAAATGACTCATCTACAACTACAACGGAGCTTGTTAGTACTAGGGCAAATCTATAAAATGGAGGTGTTGTGTGATATTTGTAGAAACAACCAATAGATGACAAGTCAACGAGAAGCAAAATGAAAGTTAATTATGTAAATATCATATCATAGATCTACTAAACCTTACATTACTTGATGTATGTATAAAATAATGATGTGGGTTCAAGAGTATCATTCAATAGTTGAATGATAAACAATTGCATGTGAGGAATGATTGGAAACCAACTTCTAAACAACTCACAATTTCCCTCAAAATAGTGTCATGGAAATTTGAATATTTCTATACTTGTACTCCAAATTAATTAGGTAGGAATAAAAAAAAATTACAATCTCATCATAATGAGTTGTAGAGTAGTCGTAAAATAGTCATAGATTAATCCAAGAATAGCCATAAAATAGCTATGTAATAGCTATATAAAGATTGGAATTTTGGCATTGCAACTTTAGATCTCAATTGCACTTTCTAAAGATGGACTTGTCTATCTTTTTACAATTAAGGAGTCCTATAGTTGCTATTGCATTCTAGAATAGGATTTGCCATCCTATATAACTCAATCACAAAGTAGTTATAGATTAGTTACAATCGTTGATAAGTAGTGGTGTAGTTATAGAGTAGTCATAAACCACATTATATTAGATTTTGCAATGTGGCAATTGCTTTCTTGAACCTCAAAACTTTATAGTCCAAAAATTTCAAATCTAGAGGATTCAAAGTCTGAAAATTGAGTAAAGTAAAGTGAAAAAAGAAAAGAAAAACACTTTGCTTTTCACTTTGAACAATAATATCTTCTAACTTTATTTGGTCAAAGTTCCTAAATAAAATTCTACATATTTCCATACAAGTTTAATGCAAGATTGTACGGTTGATGAAACAAAAGAAAGATATTTTTTCATCTTTGTTAGCTTTTTGCACCAAATATAGCAATTTTGGAATGTTCTTTTAATGAAACAAACTTATGAAAATCTACGTGTTAAAAAGCATCAAGAAACCAACATTGTTTTTAAAAAAAAAGATGAAATTCAAAATTCAAAATGATATAAAAGTCATTATGGAAGTTCAATTAATAGTCCCCACTGTTAGATTTTCCACTTTCAAAAATATATGATTTCCAACCATTTATTCTTTTTCTTTCCTTTTTCTTTTTCTTCTTCTTCCAATTTTTTTCCTTTCTTTTTCTTTCAAGTTTTTCCCTTCTTTTTCTTTCAAGTTTTTCCTTTATTTTTCTTTCAAATTTTTCCCTTCTTTTTCTTTCAAATTTTTCCTTTATTTTTCTTTCAAGTTTTTTCTTTCATTTTCATTCAAGTTTTTCTTTTCTTTTTCTTTCAAGTTTTTTTCCTTTTTTCTTTTTTTCTTTCAAGTTTTTTCCCCTTCTTCTTTTTCTTTCAGTTTTTTTTTTCCTTTTCCTTTTTCTTTTCTTTTTTTCCTTTTTCTCTCAAGGGACAAATATTCCAACATCTTTCCAAGTCTGAAGTCAACCGTTGAGAAGGTGAAGGGAAACAGTCAGTTGGGGGACAACCATTGAAATTCCACAGAGCTTGTCCAGCCCAAATGTTCCCTTGATCCTGTGCAGCAAATCAAACGGAAGAAGATAATATAATTTCCCTTTTGCTGTCTGAGCCCTTCCTTGCAAAAATACCGTATTATGGTTCACAGCATTTCCCATTTTTTTTTTAAAATTCTTACGCAAGCAAAGGGCACTTCCTCTTTTCAGAGATGAAATCATATGTCTTGGATCGCCATTTGTTTTTAAAAAAATAAAAAAAATAAAAAAATCACATGTCTTTTACCTGTATAAAAGTTATGGAGTAAGGTAGTATGCTCTTAAAGCAACCATTTAAGGGTTGGTCTGCCTTTTTCATAGGTTTCAGTGGATAGAAATATGTTTAGACCATTTTCCAGAGAAAGAAAAATAGATGTAGAACTTAACACAAGCGGTTTTGTATTTTTTCAAGCATTTTTGAATTACTTAGAAATTTCCAAAAAATTTGGGCATATTTGTGACCATAGGTCTCCCAAAATCTTGTCCACTTGTTAAGAGATGTGAGGAAATCAAAGACAATGATTGAGCATGATGATTGACTCTTGCAATTAAAAGAATAATTTTTTCTCAATTCATTCAATTGCTAAAGTGGTCCATATGATGATTGACTCTTGCAATTAAAAGAATAATTTTTTCTCAATTCATTCAATTGCTAAAGTGGTCCATTCAAAGATCACCTCATCTCTATTATCCACCTAATAACAGGGGCAATTTGAAAGAGTGGGGTAGTTTTAGAACAAACTAACTTATAAGAAATTAATTTTTTTTAATAATTTGAATTGTTCTAAATTTGGGAAGTAATAACCAAGAAAATTCACATCAAATACAATATGTGCTTAAAATGTTCTAAAATTTTCAGCATATGTATCAAATTGATGGAGAGAATAAACTTCATAAATTCCATTCCATTAGTAGAGCACAAATTCAAGAAAATATCATTTTAATAGCTAAAATTAAGATATAGAACAAAGAAGTACAATAAAAACACCCATTTTTGTCCTTGCACCCAATTCCATCGTAATGTACCAACATAGTACACTCTTACCAAGAAAATGTACACCCTTGGTACATTATGACGGAATTGGGTATAGTGATGGGAATGGATGTCTTTACCTTATATGTTAACAAAATGCATAAGGAGGCATCTTTTGAGATTCATTTCTTAAGCATCTTTGATGTAGAAAAGTCAATAATACTTCAATGAAGTAATCTCTACCACCATCCTTTACAAACACATTAAAAATACTCAATTTGGGGGGGGCATAAAATTGCATTTCATCATCTTGTATTTCATTTGAAATTGTCCAAGTGCCACTTTGTGGCATTGTGGGTTGTAGAAAACCATATATATGGTATTGTCTTTGATTCTTAAAATACAAACAATATACTAAAATATGGCAAGGTATAGACTATTGGACTGACAATTCAGGATTGAGCTTGAAACCCGATTAGAAAATCTATTGTCAAGCCATGAAGGTGTTTCATATTGGTACGTCAATGGCGCGCGACATCCCAATGTAACTAATCCTTGTGTGAGCTCTTCATGATAGCATACACTATAGACAACGTTTCATGTTACCCCGACAATGTCAATTTACATTGTCTTCTTGATGAAGGCACATGTATGGAAGTCCTTTAACAATGGGAGCTTCACTCTGTTCTTCAAGGTTGATAAAAACAATCATTCTTTTGAGGATTTGATATTTGTGTGAAAATGCATAAAACACTAAAAATAAAAGAAAAAACTTAATCCATTTGAACCATATCTCTAATATTTTCAAACATAAAATTTAGAAACCTTGAGTGGATTGCCATTGGTAGTGATGAGAGAGACCCTAGTATATATTTTTTTGTTTGGTGTAGAATTAGAACTTATAATTACTATTATATCAATGGAAGCTCATAAAAAATATCTTTAAATAGATGCATTCAACTTTTATTTGGAAATTGGACAACCAAAGTAAATCCCATTGAAAGCTAGCTAAAAGTAAAAAAAAAGGGAGCCTCTTCAAATCATTCTTCAAAACAAAAAATTAAAAGAATAGCTCTTCAAATCTCTTCAAATTGCCATACCATGCCTTGAATTTTCCTATCTCAAATCATCCCCTATTATATATCCTTTTAAATTTTGGACCTAAATTATGGTTTGAGAGGCCTTCTAAACTAATTGGTTAGTGGGTTGACTTGAAGAACAGTTGGGGTGTAGCTTAAAAGTTGTGACACCCAAGGCAAATGAATTTATCTAATTCAACTACACTTCCCTTGTTTTTCGAAAGCGCAATGATTGGAATGCACTTTCATTGTTTTTTTCCTCTTAAACAAGTGTTCCAAAGAGAGCCCATATAGCAAGCAAGAGTTTGGACTTTTGTGTACCTACAATATGAATGTGTTGGTTATCAAGGCTCAAATGATTTCATTTCTTGGCAAAACTTGATGGACCACGAAATTAATACTCCAAGCAACCATTTCAAGGATCATAGGGGAATGTTTTTAAGCATGAATTTGCGGATTTTTTGGGATCTTTTATCTTACTTTCAATGAGGTGTACTTTGATGGTCCGTAATCCAAATTAAAATATTTGTATATTTAATTAAAGTGGTGCATGAAGCTTTTTTCAATTATAGTAATTTCATGTTCTAATTATATAACAACCAAAAGTTAGAAATGATTTAAATTGAGGATGCTCTTACAATTGCCAATATCATCACTTTTAAGACCCATTCTGTTGGTCTCAGTATAGCAAGCGGCCGCAATCACCTTTTTCTTTTCTTTTTCTTTTTTTATAGAAAAAGGAACACCGCCTTGTCACATCACAATTTAGTATGGGTTCCTGTATGGGTACTGTAGCTCAAAAACAGAAATTTAAATAAGGCATTCCGCCCAAGCCTGTTTTTCTTTACTTTTCTTTTTTTAATTTAAAAGAAGAAGTGCAGCCTAGTAGTGTATTTAGAGGAGTGAAAATACAATTAAAAAGGGATCCCAAAATTGGCAAGATATGGGTCCTATCCATTCAAAGTCCCTTGCCAGTGTTTGGAAAAAAACGCCGGCTAGTTCAAAGTTAGCCTGAGGAATTGGGAAAAAAAACGGTTGCAATTTGAAAACACCAGGAAAAAAAAATCAGTGCAAAAATCTTATATAGAGAGTAAAAAATAGAGAAAATAACTGGACTCAGTTCTCCAAAAACCGGTTCAATATGAGAATTGAAGGAAATTACCCATTAAAATTCAAAAAGTTTCCTAAACTATGGTCCCTTCCAAATGTTTTCAATTTGTCCTTGTCCTTCTTGTTTTAAGTGAAGCAAAGAATGCCCTTCATTTCCAATAAAAATTAATTTCATCTTGTTTTCGTAAAAACAAAAAATCAAATCCAATCGTGCTTATGGATAGTCCTATTATCTTTTACAATGGATGAGAGGTTGTTTTTTAATCCCTAAAGTTTTGTGGTGTATTGAAATCAAAATTGCTTGACAATACTCTTGTCCAAAGCAAGGTTAAAATGTTCACCTTTAATCTTTAATTAAAGGGGTGAGGGTATTCTTCAAGAGAAAGTGTCAAAAACTGCCATTTTTTTAGTGCACTACCTAAAATTGAAAATGAATTTTTTTTCTTGAGCTTGGTAGCATGAAAGTGTAGTTGATTGCTATAACAATATGTTGAAAAAATTCCAGCCGATTTGACTATGTGGATTTAAAGATTATAATGTTTGAAGTGAAAAAAATTATAATTCCTACAAAACAGGGTTAATCAAAAGACTTCAAGCCCTCTAGAAGAAAATTTATTGCTCTTCACAAATTTGAGTCTCTCCACTATTGATTTTTAAATCTTGTTAGGTACATTCATGCAAAGTATCAAAAGCAAATATGGAGTGTAACTTATTCTAAATCACTATGTAGTGCAAGGTTAAGTTAACCAGTAATATACCAAGTCATTTTTTTGATGATTTCTTGTGAAATGATGAGATTTTATATTTGAAATTCAAAATTGAAAAGTTAGAGAAAAACATTTGGAATATAAAAGAAATTTTTTCAAGAACTTTAACTTTACAGATTACAAGATTATAGAGCTTGAAGTTAAAAGGAAACTACCCTAGCATAGCTAACAAAGTTTGATTGTTCTTAAAAATGATTTGAAAACTAATTTTTTTTTTCTAAGAAAAACTATGCCATACTTTATCAATTACATACATGCAAAATTTCAAAAGTTGATGAGGGTTTTAGCAAATGATGGCCAAATTGCCTAAACTACCCAATTTTTTTGGCAACATAACTTTTAATCTAGATACCTAATTGGAAAAAAAATTCCTACTAAAAGGGTACATTGTCACACCTTTATTTAACCCATAAAGCCCCAAGGGTGTTTTCTGTCAAAAACCACTTAGAACTACCACTTTTGTTACATTCACCTAAGAAAACCAAAAAATTATGTTTTTTCAAAATACAAACGTAGGATCTTGTACTTAACTTATTTGAGAACATTTGGTAAAAATTTCATCAAATTTGACCACATAGATTGCAAGATATTTGCATCCAAAGTGAAGAAAACAAGTTTTTTGGCAACTTGCTTGACTAGATTTTTTGGCTTTGAATATTTCTAACTAAAATTTTTGCACTGTTGATTTTGATTTTTTAAGTTTTTATGTTGAATAGTTGAGTTGAGAATATAAGGAAAAAAATTTAACAAAAAAAGCACTTAATTTTCACTCATTAAGAAATTGTTAAGTAGAAGTAGGTCAAAGATTGAAGGAAAAACTAAATCATTAATAGCTTTAAGATGGAATTGACGTACAATAATTCCAATACTGAGATTGATCTAAAAAACAAACCTAACCTTGTCTAACAATTTTTTTTGGAAAATTGTAAAAATTGCATTCACAAATGAATCCTATAAGTTATTTTTTCAAGAAGATGCTTAGATTGTCCAAAGAACTAAGAGTGCCTATAACTTTCTCATAAACAATCCAAATGGAATGAATCAAAGCTTCAAACATAGACAAAAATATAAGATTTTAGGAATTTTTTTTTGACTTTTTCTAATTTTTTTGTGCTGCCCATTGACTTTTATTTTGGCTTATTGTGCCATACTTTTTTTCCCCATGCACCAATTGAAACAAAAATAATATATTTATAGAGCTCTTGGCAAACTCCACAGCCTCAAAAAATCTCAAAATCATTAATTACAAATTGAGACAATAGGAACCTACCCGAATCCAAATTGTTCCCCAAGGGGACAAACAATCCTTTAGGGGTTAAAATTTCATAGACATCCGACCCAAATTGACTTTGTAGGAACCTACCCAAGATATTTTTGCATAAACATTTAGTCCTTTGGGAGTCAAATTATATCAAGGCATTTATCCAGTAATGACACTTTGAACAATGGCAAGAGTTTTAATCTCTTAGAATTCCTTAAAGGAAGGCGGATATAGATTTTGAGTTATTTTGGTGGAATAAACCCTAAATTATGGAAAGATCCAATTAGAAACCTCTATAATACCTAAATGAAGAAGAAATAGACAAACAAGTAATTGAAGCGTGAATAAATGGTTAAACAACAATGAACTAGATAAAACCAAATTTAACAATTTCTGAAAACATAAACATCCTTAGAGTCAAACACCATAAAGAAATCCAACAACAACTAAAATAACATCAATACCGGAGAATACATACACAACCATTACCCTCTACACTCAGCTCATGATACTAGTTTATCTTAGCAATAGTGATAGAGTCTACCTCCAAAAGGAATCAACAAATATAGCCAAGGCTATCAATGCCGTAGAGGCATGGACTCTTCATTCATGTAGGTCTTAAAAGACCAATGTTATTTAGTAGTAATAATAATAGTTGTGATTCTTCTTCTTGCCAATCCCACCCCCTTTTTTTTTTCTTCTTCTCCAAAGTCACAAAATAATCGATATTTGATTACCTTATTACATTCCCTAGTGCTAAATGATTTTTTTTCCTTCTAAAAAGGATTCAATAATGATGATACATTTTTATTATTGGTCGAAAATCCTTTGCAAAAACAGACTTTGTAATGTGGCCCATACAGTAATTGTGAAAGCAACACTCATAGTATTAGTAAGAGTAGTAGACCACGTGATCTTCAAACACAACAAATAGTGCATTTTCAAAATAGTGTCTATTCATAAATCGACACCCCCATGCTGCAGTCCAAATGGCAAATTCTCAGTCTTTCCTTGTGAAGAAATAACTTAATATTTTTCAGCAAGACACCATTCTTCCTGGCCCCAGAAACACCATTCTTCCTGGCCCCAGAAACACCATTCTTGTAAGTTAGTTTGGTCTGTCATAGACCCTTAAAAAAACAGTCTTTTTTACTCTAGGGTTTTTGGATTGCAAATTAGCTACCCGGATTACATAACTTCACTCCTAAATTTATTGTCCGTGTATTATATTTGTGTCACATGTAGTTTCTAGATGTTGCAAAGAATAAGTCTAAGCAAGGTCTAAGCAATCGCAAGGAGTTATAGAATAACAAAAAAAAAGTTCATTTATGGATCCCCTCAAATTTCCCTTTTTCCTTGCAATAGTTGAATGGAGGTTTTGGGTACAAAACTTTAATGCATAGGGTTTATGAACTAGCCTTCTTGAGGTAGAGATTAATACTTAAGGCAAATGTACCCATATCTAATCATTTAAGGGATTTTGCAACAGATCATCAACAATTTCGGATGCAACAAATTTTCTCATGCAGAAAGATAGGAAATATGGGGATTGCAAATTTTTCATAATTTTATTGTTGAGATTGAAATTATTGCAAATTTTGGAAGCCAAAAGTGCTTTTAGCCCATAGCCAATGTTTAAAATCTTCCAATTTTGATCATTCAAGAACTACTTTCCACTCACTACTTCCTACTTTGTTGCTCACTGCTTTGGGACATGTGTCATGATCTTATTAGTCCCAAACTTGAAAAAGAGATAAAAACACATTCTAAGCTTTATTTAGAAATGTGATCCAGCCTTGGTTGAAAACAATGCCCCTTACATGTTGGGTGTGGGTCATGTTTGACAATAGATACATTTACTTTAGTTTGGATGAAGTAAAATTTGCTCTAAATTTTGATGAGACTTGAGAATCACTATTTGAAGTTGAAGCTATAGTTTTGATACATGGTTGGAGATGCTTTTTTCTCATACTCTCTTATTTTTCTACCAACCATTTTAATACAAGCACAAATCTTTGCATAATGTGTGTTCTTTTTTCATTTTTGAGGAAGGTTACTTTTTATGAGAAGAAAGGAATTTTGAAAAAATCCAAATGTCATTAGCATATGAGTAGATTTATCTTTTTCATACTATGATTTCAAATGTTGATTTTTGAAATGATATTTTTGGTACTTAAACCTTGTGTGCTTCTGAGGTAAACTATCATATTATGGGCAGAATGACTACTAGTGCAGTATGATACTACTATTTGAAAAATGTGGGAATAAATTTCAATGGCAAACAATCATCTCCTTGCCTAGTAAGCAATTTTTCTTTCATTTGTATGTTTTGTTTTTCAATATATGCAATATGGAATGGGACTTCTCCTAATTGTGTTGAATGGGAGTTTGGAGTGCCATAAGGTGTGTTCTACTTTCTACCTTCTACCTTCTACATTATCATTCTCATTTTCTTTTTTACAACCCCATTTTTCTATGCATAGTATAACTCATGAGTTGACTCCAAGTAAATTGCACATAGATAGAGTGTCCTTGTGAGGATCCTTGATCTTACTATCATACGTCCCAATCTCACAAAATCACAAAATCAAACCAAAACCATGTCATGCAAACACAACCTATCTTTACAAGTTATGAGTATTGCAATTTGCATTTCCTTACCAACCATGAAATCAATCAGCTCCTCACAACTGAGCTGAGCATGAATGTATCCCCCCCAAAATTAATGCTTCATCAATCACTTCTTCACAATTAATTCATGGGATGAATGTCCCTCAAACTCCTCAACCACTGAACTGCATGGCAGTAAGTGAAGTCCATGCTTTTGTTGTTGTTGTTTTCCATTTCCTCGGCCTCCCATTCACCTGCTTTATCACCTCCTCGTCACTCATAGCTTGTGTGAGGTTGTTCACACAAACCTGCATTGCCCATTTCTCATGACTTCGTGGCTACAAACTCATACAACTTTGGTTCAATTGCACCTCTAAGGGTGAATGTACCCATTGTCAACCATGACCCATACCCAACCTGTTTGTAGGGGGCACTGTTTCCAACCAAGGCTGAAATCTAAATTTCCAACCAAAGCTTAGATTAAAGGCCGTATTCCTTATATTGAGACTTTTCATAGTCTCATTTTTATCTTTGACTCAAAGATAAACCACTCGATCTCTTTATTAGTATATTTCTATAAATAGATAACAACATCAACTAATAATTTTTTTATTTTAGAATCACTATTTGAGCATTATTTATTCTTAATTTTAATTAATTTTTTATAAATGAATTTATAATATCTAGCATTCTATTTCAAAATTTGCAAAAAGTCTCAATATAATGAATATGGCCTTAAAATGTGTTTTTTATCTCTGAAATTGTTGATGATCTGTTGCAAAATCCCTTCAGTGATTGGGTGTGGGTACATTTACCTTAGCAATTCATGCTCCAATCTGCAAGTTCTTTGGCAATAAGTTAGTGATTGTTACTACGGTACACAACCATCACTAGGAATCCTTGAACCTATTGCAATTTGAGTTTCAATTGTATGTTCTGTTTTGGTAACCCTTGCTTTGAGAGTGACATTGATAGCTTAGTCACCGTATTTTCGCTCATTGAATCCATGTCTTGTACTCAAAATATGACTCGCGTTGTATAAGGTAAGCCACCCTATTATGGGCATCAAATTGTTATGGCCACTTTAGGAATGGCCCCATCTTGGGCATGCAAGAAGCCTAATTGTGTTAATTGTTTTTCTTTTTTTTATAAATGACACTACAAGAAAACCTGTCCAAAATGACAGAAACTCGTCCTAATTGATAAAAATCAGCCCCTCCTAATCTACAGAAAATTGACAGATTTTTGTCAATTTGAACAGTTTTTTGTCAATTCGGACAGTTTTTTGTCCTAATTGACAAAAACCTGTCAAATTTCTGTAGATTAGGAGGGGCTGATTTTTGTCAATTAGGACGAGTTTCTCTTGTAGTGTGAAGTTATGACTAGTTTTTATGGGTAGTGATTGAATGTTTGTGAAATGGACGTTTCAAAACTACTGTTACAATGCAATATTCACATTGAACTAAATTCCATGTCTTCTAATTTTTCATAGGATTTTTCATTGAATTCTAAAGTAATCAATCACACACGGACACTCGATGAAAAATAAATAAAACATTGGGATCCCAATATTTCTTGTGTCACTTTCCAAGTATGGTCATGACTAGTGTTGGGTGCATATTGTAAGGTCATGTTTGGATTGAAAAAAAATACATTTGAAATATGAACTTGAATATATGTCTAGAATGAGTAACTACCATAGTATTGCATTATCATGACTATGAATTGAACATTAAATTATTGTGCACTATCAAATTATTTACTACAATAATAAGGTCGTCTTCAATCCAAGATGTAGACTATAGTAGAACTTTTAATAAACAATACTTTCTAAAGTAATATTGATTGTCAGGCCCAACTCAACTTGCATATAAATGTCATGAATGCAAATGACCCTCTTTAATGTAATAAACTTCTCTAATGTAATGTGTCAGAACAATCCTAGCTTAGCTTTTTAATATAAGTTCTATTGTATAGGAACATTACATTGTCAAATTAGAAGAAATATAATATTTTGAACTTATAGTAACCAAAAATTGAAGACATTATGGCCTTAAAAAAGAAAATTTACTTTGTGATGACCCCTCTAGTATAATTTTAGATGCAAATGTAAAAAAACTCAATGTGTAGTCCAAAAATCTCACTCTAGGAAGAGTTAAAGTTTGTTGGTCCAATTGTGTAGAGGTTAGAATAAAAAAATTCTTCAAAATTCAAATGATATAAGTTTTCAATTTTTTTTGTCAAAGTTTTTGAATTTTTTCCTACACATTCCCTTGGTAGTCTAATATGATTTATATGGTTGATTTTTTTTAATTAAAAAAATCTTATTTTTTTAGAATCCAGTAAAGTGTTACGAGAATTTTGTAATTTATTCTCACATATTGCATTACAATGTCTCTTATTCATAGATACAAACACTTTTGATAATAAACCAACCATCTCCAAAAGTCCACATTGGTTGCACCCTTATATCTATGAGAACCATGATGACTAACTCTGCAAAGATATATTATGCCCAGGCATTCTATGCATTTGTACAACCCCTTTTATACATATTTGCATTACCATCAAACCATTATACCTTTCAATTCATTGAATTCAAGTTTAGTAACAATAAATTTTCACCAAATCCATTGAACTCAAATGCCAAAATGGCACATCCTTCATTAATAAAATCCAAAAATGTGAATGGTGTACAAACCTTCTTGTGATAAACATTGAGGGAGTTCATGGCATAATCCACACAACATCCTCCTCCATCCTCCATCAAGACTTAAATGTTCATGAATCTCCCATATCCAAAATTCTTTAAAAAATAAACATCACTTTCAAATTTCCTGCTTGCATTCTACTTTACAAATGTACATTAGAAAACAACCAATTGCTACCATCTACAATTGACCTACCCTAACCTCTAACCATCAAAGTAAGAAATTAAATTGATTTAAATTAGAAAAGAGTCCCATTTCTAATAAAGGTATATAAGGTAGATTCCCTATTTGACCCATGTGACTAATTGCACTAGTTTGAGACCATTATGTATTAGCATAGTACATTTGAAGGTTTTTAAATGTATAGTAGTTATATGTAGTAGCGCAAGGAGCACAACGTTTGAATTGTGGCACAAATAAGGCCTTCTATCTCAGCACAAGTGTCACTTGTGCATACTTTTGGGAGTCATGGAATGAACATATTCTCATTTAAGATGGGCACCCAAAAATGCACGTTGACCCTAAACCACCGACAACTTTACTTTTCGTATTGTACATCTCCAAAATCAATCATGTACCTATGTTGAAGAAATTGTTTTGGTTCCACTTTTCATATTGTACATCTCCGAAATCAATCATGTACCTATGTTGAAGAAATTGTTTTGGAACCAAACTTTGTTCCTTCATAACTTTTGCACAAGGTATTCAAATGTCACACTCTTTGGTGCGTTGGAACCTCCTTGGAAGTGCCAACAAGGAAATCAATGAAAATTTGACTAGTCTCACAGTAGTAACTAGGCACAGAAGCAATATTTGACTAGTCTCATAATAGTAACCAGGCACGGAAGCAAAAAAAGTCAGGCAACTGGGGTACCCACCATATTTTAGGGTTCCGAGTTTCTCTCTCTTCACCCTCTTCGTCGTGCTCGTCACATGAGCGCTCAGGAAGTTAAAAAAACCAAAACCAAAAACTTACGCTTGTTTTGGGTTCACCAGTTCCAACCAACTGAACTCGTTGGGCCGTCCCTGTTCCGGGACAGAGCCAATAAAACAACCACATTCTCTGCTTGCAGATCCCCTTCTGTCCAGATCACCCCGGCCCCTGCAAATCTAAATCCAGCTTCCCGAAACCCAAGTCCATCCGCACTACCGTCCAAGCCCCCTTCCGTCCACTCGATGGAAAAACAACGACAACCAACAACATTTCACCAAAACCCTCGGAAATCATCCACTCCGCAGCCTTTTCACCCCGAAATCCTCCACAACTCATACCCCCATCGTAAATACAAAACCTCCAGTACTGTACAGTAGAGCTTCTGCGGATGCCTCCCTTAAAGGAGCCCCAACTGATCGCTTCCCACATTCCCTCATGCTCATTCTGCTTTCTTGTCTCTTCCAGATCAAATCCGCATCAGCCTTGGCTGCCCTTGGGCGCCTTTTCTCTTCCAGTGTTTTCGTCCACCTCGCCGTTGGAGTAGCAGTAGTAGGAAAGGAATGCCCGCTGTAGCAGCAGCAGCAGCAGCAGCAGCAGCGTAATATTCGCCTTGGCAGCTTGCAGCTCATGCTTATTAGGTTTTAGAGCCGACCCCATCTCTCCTAATTCTCAGTAATCTCGGATCTGGCACACTCTGTAGGCAGTGTTCTTAAACCTCACTCGCACTGGTCGCGAAGCTTTGTGGCTTTGTCGGGGGTTTTGAGATTTTTTTACCAAGGTGGCGGGTTTGTCCGAGGTTCGAGGTTGTGTCGAAGGTGTCGGTTTGGGTAGGGGTTGTGGGTTTTGGAGGAGGTGAATTTTGTTGGGTTGGTTTGGGATGCAATTAATTGTGTGATGCATGGTAGAGTTGAGGTTTGGCTTTGAGTTGAGTTGAAGCAGTGTTGAGCGTCTGAATTGGGCTTAGCAATGGAGAGCAATGGAGGTCAGGTTGGGGGCTGGTGGTTGTTCGCAGTCCCCATGTTAGCCAAGCAGGGTCGCTCTTCCCTCTCAGAGCTTTTCGGTTCCAGTCCTTCTCTCAATGGTCTGTTGATTCTCGCCGTGTTGGGTGTGATAAGTGCTTGTGGTGTCTTGGTCTGCTGGGCTTCCCCGGGTGGTTCTTCTTGGGGCCGCTTACGCGGCCCGCGCACCATCCCTGGCCCCCGTGGGCTTCCCATTCTCGGCTCCCTCATGGAAATGGGTGGACATGCCCACCGCCGTCTCGCATCTCTCGCAGTCCTCCACAAGGCGACGTCCTTGATGGCGTTAAGTCTCGGTGAGACTCGCCTCGTGATCGCATCCCAGCCCGACACTGCTCGCGAGATTCTCCACAGCTCAGCGTTCGCCGATCGCCCCTTGAAGCAGTCCGCGCAGCAGCTGCTGTTCGGAAGAGCGATTGGATTCGCGCCTCACGGGGAGTATTGGCGGAACTTGAGAAGAATTGCGGCGAATCACTTGTTCGCGCCGAAGCGCATTGCGGCCCATGGGAAGGCGCGGATGGTGGAAGTGGAAGTGATGGTGCACACTATCGGGGACGCGAGGGGCGCGGCGATGGAAGTGAGGCCACTCTTGCAACGAGCCTCTTTGAACAATATCATGGCGAGTGTGTTTGGTCGACGGTATGACTTCAACGCGGGGGCTGCTGAGGCGGGAGAGTTGCAAGCGATGGTGAGAGAGGGGTTTGAGCTCCTTGGGGCGTTCAATTGGGCGGATCACTTGCCGGCGCTCAAGTGCCTGGACGCGCAGCGGATTCACCAGCGGTGCGCGGCGCTCGTGCCGAAGGTGGAGGCGTTTGTGCAGAGAATTATCGACGAGCACCGGGCGAGAGGGGCAGCGAGAGAGTCGGGAGAGGAGTTTGACGCCGACTTCGTGGACGTGTTGTTGGGACTCACGGGCGAGGAGAAACTCGCCGACAAGGACATGATTGCGGTGCTTTGGGTGGGTTCCACTGCCACGGGTCTTAGTCGTACATTACGCCTTGCAAACTTCGGTTCAGAAATTACGGTTTCTTAAAAGGATCCCTTAACTCGACATTGTGTGTTTCTGCATTTCAGGGTTCCACTATCACCTCGTTTACGGGTTTCATCCAGTCTTAGTTGTACATTAAATCTTAGTGCAAACTGTACGGTTGCAGTACTAGATTAAGGCTTTGGCTCACCATTACGTGTTTGTGCCTTTGCAGGAGATGATCTTCCGCGGCACAGACACGACCGCCATCCTCACCGAGTGGATCATGGCGGAGCTTGTCTTAAACCCTAGCATCCAGCTGAAGCTCCAGCACGAGCTTGATTCCGTGTTCGGCTCCACCATCACCTCCTTCGACTCTTCCCTCCCCCGTCTCCCTTACCTCCAGGCTGTCATCAAGGAAACCCTGCGTCTCCACCCTCCTGGTCCTCTCCTCTCCTGGGCTCGTCTCTCCACACAAGACGTTTGCGTTGCAGGACACACGATTCCTGCTGGCACGACTGCAATGGTGAACATGTGGGCGATTACTCGTGACCCGAATCTGTGGGCGGATCCCGAGAGCTTCAAACCTGAGCGGTTCCTGCCATCTGAGGGAGGTCATGATGTTGATGTTCGTGGTAACGACCTTCGTCTGGCGCCTTTCGGCGCTGGACGCCGTGTCTGTCCTGGACGCGCATTGGGCTTGGCCACAGTGCAGCTCTGGGTGGCGCAGCTGGTGCACACCTTCAATTGGAAGGAAGCGCCGGGCGAGACTGTTGATCTTACCGAAGTGCTGAAGCTGTCCTCAGAGATGGAGACCCCCCTGCTGATCGTGGCCACTCGTCGCAGCTAGCGAGAGGCAGGAGAATGGAGGATGGATGGAGCGCTCCGGGATGCATTCAGGGAGAGTGTGCGTCTGTGCGTCGTCTTCAATCTACTCGGCTTTTGTTTATGTTTTGGAAACAAGTAGACACTTGAGTCCACGGAAACAAAAACATCACGGAGTTATGGAACCTCGGCACTATAAGTTAGTTATTATTACGGTGATCAACAAGTTTTGCAGCTGAAAATTGAAAAATCCAAAAAGAGAGACCTAAAGTGCCGATCTTATCTCAATGGCCGAGCACATTTCATTTCTGGACTGCGCAAATTACTTGCAAATTCTTGGAACTGAAACAGTTCGTGGTCGGTGCTTGGTGAATGGGATGTCTGCGGCCTGAAATTTTGGTAGTGATACAGAGCAAGATGCGATCATCCTTCTTCAACCCAATTTTGTCACCCTGGTAAACCGAGGAATAGTGTAGTTACTGTGAGAGTTTACAATAGTTTCGGACAGAGTTCTGAAACTTTACGCGGCTGTAACCGACTGGACTTGTGAGCGTTCGTCAATGCTTTCATAGTACAAAGCTCACTTGTTGCTACGTATGAATGATATTGCTACGAAATTCTTGTGTACGTTTTCGTGTCTGCATCCGACGGATCCCTCACTCTTTTTGCTTCGATGGCTTTTCATGGTCTTTACTCAAAGCGCTCAAGTGACATCACTACTGTTGGTTGTCTATTAGGTTGACTCTGAGGTGTGCGTGTACCGTATACGTAGTGGGGTAGTGTAGGACCTGAACTGCTTAGCTAGCTTGACAGTGTCCCCACATCTCAACTTTGTTCAGAGCTCTCAAATTTATTACTACAATTCATCTCACTGGTGACGAAATTGCGGCCACGTTTGGTGGGCTGGTTGGAGCAGGACATCAATTTTTAGTTGCATTTTAACTGTACTTGGAACTTTTTCGACTCGAGTTGCAGAACCCAATCTATGTAAAGTCGAAGAATGACAGTGAAGGCGGCGGTCGTATCAGTGTTCTAGGCTTACAATTCTTAACTTATTTTTTGATACTTGACGCTTATTAGATCTGATTTTTCAATGTGAATACCAAAGAGAGCGAGGAGCACATTTTCCTCACGCATGCACTTCCGAGGCCGGTGCAAAAAGACAGTAAGTAATACTGTGGACAACACTGTAGTGGCTGTAGCACTACCTTACCCCTCCATCATGTTGCTTTTCTGACGCATTGCTTATCCTTAATAGTAAGTAACCTACCAGTGTCTCAATGAACACTTCTCGTACAGTGACGGACTAAATGCAATGTTTGATCTGGCCCCTCAATTACTCTTCAAAAGTACGTTTGTCACCAAAGGTGAAGAAATGGGTGGGTGTAAAATTTTAATCTTGAGTTTGAAACAAATCCCAACTACGTATGAATATTTCTCCCAAGATTGAGATTTTTTTAGTGCAACCTACACATTGGCCACACCATGTTGCATATTGGTTCAATACATTGTTGACAAAGCAAGTGGCTTTTCAAGAGGAACACTTGTCTCTTCAATACATTGTGTTTTTAATAAAGCAGGTGGCTTTCCATATCACTAGTGAAGGCTTAAGAGTAGAAGCTCAAAGGAAGGAATCACTCCTTGTGTAAGCCAACTTGATTAGGCCATTTCATCCTTACCAATCTTTTGAAAGAGTATTTGCTCCTTAACATGGGGGATTCACAATACTATTCCCTTGGCTCCCCCAATACTATTCCCTTGGCTCCCCCAATTCGTTGAAAGCTGGACATGGTCCATTTTCATTAGGTAACTAGTTTAGTTCCTCCAATTCACCAAAAATCTTCTATTCATCCTTGGAAGAGCATATTAAACTTCCTCTTAGTTTATAGACAACCAAGCTTTTGCTGCAACTACCTTCTTTTACTATTTGACTATTGTTCAAGTGAAAAGGGAACATATACCATCCCTTCCGTTGAGAGTTTGAAATCTTCCTCAGTTTTCCACTTATTTTTTCTCTCAAAAGGCAGGGGATGAACTGAATATCGGTAGTTATGCCACTAATGTTGGGACTCAGTCGGAGTCTTTTCTTTTCTTTTCTTTTTTCGACAGGTTTATCTTTTTTCTTTCCGCATTGGTTAGTTTCCAGCGTGGCACCCCCACTCAGCCACTGGCTCCGTCAGGATTACGACGGCCAGCAGGGAGAACTGACCCCTCACTGCCCCGGCCAGGGTAAATTGTGAAAAAAAGCCCCCTATTTTTTTTGCCATGATTTTTTTAATTTCTACACTGCCCCTCGCTAATTTGGGGTCGCTGATTGCAAATCTGAATTCAGAATTTGCAAAAAAATTCATCTGATAGCAAATAAAAAATTCCACAGCGTTTTCCCCAGGGGTGAAACGGGGCAATGAGGGACCCAACTGCTAAATACCTAATATACGTTATTAACCTTCCCTTACCCCGGGACCTCCTTAATGCCAGGCCACGTCAGTTGGAGTGAGTCCCCTGCTGCTCCTCGCCAATTGCAAAAAGTGGCTTGCGCTAGGCTTGGGGGCCCCCACTCCTTCCGTTAAATTTAATACGGTGTGCCTGTGTGGCGGCGCTGGGGTGCACTTTTTGGGTTCCGTGGCCAATGGGCTTCCCCTCCCCTGGGGCTTCTTCCGTTCTTTAACTAACCTTCTATTCCCAGGCTTTACCCTAAAAAGGGGGTCGACGGCCCAAAAGGGGCACTTGGCAGGTGGAGTGGTGGGCCCCCCGCCCCTTGCCCCTTGCCCCGCTCCCCATCTACGGCTCCCCATCTACATGCTGCCGAAAGGGGGGCGGGGAGTTAAGTTCGTTCGTTCCTCGGAATTCATCGACACCACTCCTGAGCGTCCACGTGGTCCTGTTCCTCACTTTCAATGAATTTAATTGGGTAGGGTTCGTTGGAAGCTCGATCGGATGGTGCTGTAGTTGTATTTCGTACTCCTCAGTGGAAAGGGTAAACATTACGGATGATGAGAAACCCGTCCCAGCAGGGTGAAAACGTAGGAATTTTACCCCGGAAAAATGCAGGAAAAATGCAGGAATTTTTTATTTTTTACACAGGATTTTTTTTTTTTGCAAATTCTGAATTCAAGTTTGCAATCAAAGACCCCAAATTAGTTGGGAGAGGTGTAGAATATCCCCTAAACATGGCACAAAGTAAGGGGGGTAAGATTTTACTTTTATCTTAAAAAATCTGCCTTTCACCCTACTTATTAGTGGGACAAGTTTAGCGTCTTGTGTAAGAGCATCTACATTGTAGGGCACCAAGGGCACTCAAACACTGGCAATGGGCGTGTTGTGGCTAAGAAATTGTCCCACGGCATGTACGCCAAGTGAAAAAATATGGTTGGCCATGCCAAATTTTGAGGGTGGCACAGGCAAATAGAGACTCTTGGGTGTGGATCGTTAAGCTATTTAATAATCTTTTTGACCGCTACCTTTTGAGAAGCTTCTCTTTAAAAGCTAAAAAGACTTTCTTCAAAATAATAAAAATAGCGACTAGGAGTGGATATTTGATCACTTGGCGAGTCTTCCCATTGGGCCATGATTCTTCAATTGAAATGGGGGCATGCCAAACCACAAAAAAATCTCATGTTTGGCGCCCTTGTTCCCAACCATGCAGATGCTCTAAACATTGGAAACCTCCTTTAAGGTAGGAGTAGACATAACCATCACTGTCCCCATAACCGTCACTCCTAAAATCTTGAAAAATCTTGGGAAGTGAATAGATGTGATTATAACGATGTACTACTTCTAAAACATCAACCCTTAGTGTTGATATTAGATGCATGTATAGTCATCTCTTTAAAAATCCACAACTTATTGTCACGTTGTCCAAATAATACATTTGAAAGTGCATAGGAATTATTTTTCTCTTGCTAATAGGATCCAATAATTTTGTGAATTTTTATTAATAGACATCATGTCCCAAATCCTTAAATTGATAGTTATGGGTGCTCCTACCTTATTGAGTGAGTTCGGTGAATGATAAGCAGCCATGAGATTTTTCACATGGTCTAGTAGACCCAATGAAAAATCTCATGACAAATTATTATTCACCAAATTCACTCACTAGAGAAGCCAGTTTTACCCCAACACGGAGTAATAAACTGAATTCCCTCCATAGTAAGTAGTGACCGAGAACCGTAGCCTACTACTGTTCATGCAAAGAGACAAGCCAGAAATAACTTAGCTAAAATTTTCTACTAAGTCAACTTCGAAGAGATTAAAAATAAACTTTCGAAGAGATTCAAAATAAACTTTTAGTTTGGGACAACCGGTGGTCGTTAGAAGTTTCTAGAATTTCGTTGGTTGCATCAAGGTAGAAGCACCCAAATGTGACACTTATTCAAGATTTGTAGATCTTGAGGGTAGGTACAAAATAAAATGATGTGCATTTGTTAGGAAATGGTTTAAGAAACCAACAAAATTGGTTTTGTATTTTTTCAAGCTTGTATGAATATAATACGAATTTGCAAAACCAAGTGCGTAGGTGCACCTACTATGAACAATAGACTAACACAAAAGTAGACATGGAAACACCCAAAAGCAACAACCCCTAAGCTTGTATCACTCTCATTTAATTGGCCAACACAAAACCCGGTCCCATCACTATGACACATTCATGGAAACTCACATGTCAACATTGGGTCTACATGCGCTTTAGTTTAAGCTTTATTCTAGGTGTCTATAAACAACTATTACATTTGGATGCATGGACCTTATTACTACCCTTATTTGCAATCTGAATATCTTAAAGCCAACTCTAAAAGGGGTATAAGAGGGTGTGTGCTTGTTTCACAAATCAAACCCAAATGGAATTATAATGTTATGATTAAAACTGTAATTTTTGTGAATTTCTAAAATAATCTACCTTGAAATTACAAAACTATGCATGGAGTGGAGTCATAAACGTTCCATAAACAACCTCAAAACGCGTAAAGTATTGACCAATAAAATATTGATGCATTATTCCTTGTAAGCATTAATTCACTAATTTTGTCAAAAAAAATGAACAAATTTGGATGTTTTCTCAATAGAATTGAGACCAAAAGTAGGGGCCTCAACTGGGCAGTGAACGGAATTGAGCTAGTCTACCTTAATTCTCCAATTTCATCAAGTGAACTCTTTTTTATGGTCATGGGATCATGGAAACTATGTTTTTATAATTATCTGTTTTTTATTCGAGGAAGCCCATGCAAATGGTGAAGGAAAAAATAAATCCTTTGAACAGCTTAGAAAGATGAAAAAAATTAATGTTAAACCCCTAAACACCCAAGGCCTAATCTTCATTAAAAAACTATTAAAAATTTATAAAAATTTATAAAAAAAACTTGAAACTGCCATTTCTATTGCAAAGAGCAAAAAACTTTGAAAACTATTGTTTTTACATGTCTAACCACAGACTTTTACATTAGACTAGTATAAAGATGTATAGAAGAAATTTTAGAAACTTTGACCATGTAGATTGTAAGATATTTGTATTAAAAGTGGAAAAAAATTTAATTTGTTCCTTGCATGACTAGGCAATAAGACATTAAATTCTCTTAATTTACGATTTTTATTCTAAATTTTATTATTTATTATTTTTTTCTATTGAAAAAATGAGTTGAGAAATTGAAATAATAATTCAAAAAATAATAATTTGATTTTTATACTTTAAGAAAATTATTAAGTAGAAGTAGGTACAAGATTGAAGAAAAAACTAAATTGTTAATAGATTTAAAATACTTGTAGAGAATGTATGCATGCATGGGCTGGAAGGAAATAGTTGCTTCTCAACCAAGTATGGCCATCTCATAGCTTGGAACTTGAGTTTGAAATTTACTAATGCTACTAGCCATAATTGGAAATATTTGGTTATATGAAGTGGAGTTACAAATTTGTTACTTGTGTGATTGGGGTTTATCTCATTGTTGAAATTTTAACCCTATTTATATGTAAATGGTGAAATTTGGTGAGGTGAAAACTCTTAAACTCATACTTTACAAATAGTTTTGACATGTGACAATGTTGACCCAAATCATAACTTAGGCCTTAAGACTAAGTTGTAAGTCATTTGTGTGGTCATTACTTTTTTTATAAATCAAAACTTGAAATTGGTTCATTCGATTTGTATATATATGTGGAAAGTTTTGAATCATTTTTTGGCCCCAATTTAGTTACAAAATTCATCCAAATACATTCATTATCTAACAAAATTAGTGCATTACCCCCTAAAGGTCCATTGTCCCCTTGGAGGGACAAAATGGATTTGGACAGGTTCCTATGAATTCAGTTTTTGGTGAAACTTTTTCATGAGATAGAAAAACTTATTAGCTTTGTGAGGATATAATTTTTATTTCAATTAGTGCCCGGGAACAATAGTTATACCACAAAAAGTTCAAATTTTCATTTGGCAAGAAAAAAATAAATCCACAAAAACTTGAAATTTAATTTTTAATTATTTTTCTTGTAGATTGTATTATTTTTTTAGATTTGAAGCTTTGATTCATTCCATTTGAGTTAGTGATGTGAAAGTTATGAACAATCTTGTTCTCATGCAATTTGAGCATCTTTTAGAAAAAAATAACTTATTGGATTCATTTTTTAATGCAATTTTCACAATTTTTCTAAAAACATTGTTTGACAAGGTTAGTTTTTCTTGCTAGAACAATCTCACGCTTGGAATTATTGTGTATTAATTCCATCTTAGAACTATTAACAATTTAGATTTTCTTTCAATTTGAACCTACCTATACTTAACAATTTTTTAAAGAATGAAAATCAAGTGTGTTTTTTTTTTAATTTTTTTCCTAAACTTTCAACTCAATTCTTCAACCCAATTTTTTTTTAAATTCTAAGTCCATAGTACAAATTCCAAGCTAGTATTCAATAAATAAATAAAAATAAACTTTCAATGCTAACATCTCTCAATCTATACGATCAAACTTTGTAAAATTTTTACCACATGATCTTAGACAAGTAAAGTATAAGAACCTACGGTTAGATTCTAAATTTTTTTTTAAAAATTATTTCCTTAAGTGATTGTAGTAGAAATGACAATTTTCAAATTTTTTTTTTTAATTGAAAAATGGCCTTTAGCCTCTAGGGTTAATGCCAACAAAGGATATTGTGTCAATCTTTTATTGATGAATACATAAGTGCCATTAGATATATGAAAAGGTGGTTATGGATTATTTACAAGACCTTTATGACTCCATTTAATGTGTGGTTTTGTAATTTTAGGACACACCACTTTAGAAATTCACAAAAATTACAATTTTAATTGAAAAATGATAATTCCACTTGCGTTTGATTGGCGGACACCTCTTGAAAATATGTGCCCCTCTTGGAGTTCTAGTTGGAGTTGGCCCCCAGATATTCAGAATGCAAAATCAGGGTGGTAATACACTTGTCTACCTTACCTGAGATTCAGTTTGCTGCAGTGGCTGCCATGTGGGGGTTCCAGCCCATCAGGCATGCGTCTACCTGGCTTGATAACCTCAGGTCAGACAGCAACTTAACCTCAGGTCAGACAACAACGTAACCTCAGGTCAGACAACAACGTAACCTCAGGTCAGACAACAACTTAACCTCAGGTCAGACAACAACTTAACATCAGGTCAGACAGCAACTTAACCTCAGGTCAGACAGCAACTTAACCTCAGTCCTAAACTACCTGGCCAGTACCAGGGAGGATTGCCCCATGTATTCCATGTTTTACCCCTGCAGAAAATACTGAAATCTGTAATTTGTCACATAGGATAAAATTTGCAAATTTCGAATTCATATATTTGCAATCTACACTAAGTTTTTCATATTAGATATAGTTTTTGTTGGACCCCCAAAAGTCACATTCTACCATGATTTACACTAAAAAGTTGGGTGCTCCTAATGAGGTCACTAATCACTCCATGGGTGTCAGGTTAGGCATTGATTATGGCTTGAAAAACTGTCATCGGGTCGTTAGGTGTTCACTATGGGTCATCTGACCGCAATGGGATGTTTTACCAAACTCGCAATGAGACGTGAAAAAAAAAATACAGAATTTAAGCGGCCCAAAACAGGGGGCCAATTTTTACATTTACCCTTCCACGGGGGCAATACACGTGTCCATCCTCCATGGGTGCTCTTGTTTTTCACGGTCGTTCTTCTTCGTCTGGCGGCAGTCTGCCATCCTGTGCCACGGATTGCCATGGATCTACCTGACTGACCCAAACAGGTACACACCCATTCATTTCATTTTTTAAAAAATTTAAAAATATTTCCTTGCGGGGGGGGTAAGTTGGTTTGGATCAAATGAGATGGATGGAAACAAGATTTCCTGGCAGGAAACTGAAGACCCCAAGTACAAAATCCATCCATTGAGCTAAAAGCTTATTCACCTTTAAGTTAACTTTTAAGTTAAGCTTAAGTAAGCGATCTTAGCAGTATAGCCCTGGACAGGTCTTGAGAGCTGTGAACCAAAGTATGGTTTGCATGCAGTCCTGGGATTTGGGACTTGGGACTTGGGACTTGGGATGGGACAGACAACTGTGTGTCATCATTGATGATTGTCCAGTCTAGTCACCTCTTTTGTCTACTCATGGGGGCTAATTGAAAGCCAACAATAGCAATCGAGTGTTGTATGGTCTGATGGTCTGCTTGTCTGTGGTGACGAGTGGGTTCACTTGGATTCTTGGTCCATACTCCATACCTGGCCTCGCCTCGCCTCACCTCGCTCCCCCGTTGTCTCGAAGTGGGTTTCCCCACTAGAAACAGCTACGGATTTCTCTTGAGACATCGTCTTGGGTGTACTATGGAAGCGACATTGGTGTGGAAGGAGAACCACCGGATGCATGTGATTTGAGAGGGATGGACGATCTCCTCTACAATTGATCCATGCCAAGTCTCTTCCGGTGAGTTGTAAGGACTGCATTGTACAAAAATCACCAGCAACTGAACTTTGGTTGAATCAAATGGAGAAATTGGAGGTGTGTTGAAAATCAACAGTTGAGTGTTTGATGGTTCGATGGTCTATTTGTTGATGATGACTAGGTGCACTTGATTTTTTTTTGTCTATACCTTACCTTACTCCCCTAGTCTCAAAGTAAATCTATCGGTGGGGTTCCCGCTAGTTTTCCACTAGGAACGGCCAAGGGTTTATTTTGAGATATAGTTAGGAACACTAGAAATGACGTTACCATGGGAGGAGAACCACCAAATAGATGTGATTCAAGAGGGATGGTCAAGTTGCATTAATCACCTTTGTAGTTAGTCTAAAGTCTTTTTTGTTGAATTGCAAGGATTGAATTGTACAAAAAACGTCATTAATTGAACTTAGGTTGAATGAAATGGAAAAATCAGGTCCATTGCACCACAATTGAAATTTATTTTTCTTTTGAAAATTTTCCTTTTAACAATATTTTATCTTAGAGCTCTATTGTCAAATTTTTTTTTGGTCTTTAAACTATAAAGTAAAATAGCACCTTGTGGTCACAATTAGGAGTTTCAATAGTATTTTATTTTAGAACTCTGTTATCAAATCTTGCTTTGATCTTTAAACTATGAGGTAGAGTAGGCTATTGTAGTCACAATTAAGATTTTCAACCACAATCGATTTTTCTACCTCATAATTTATAAAAATACACTTGTACAAGATATGACAGTAATATGAGTATTTTTATCTAATGTTAAATGAGGATTAATATCTTCATTGCATTGTTAAGATGAATTTACGCCTAAATGGAAACAATTATAAATTGGTAATTATGCATGACTCAACAATTTTTAAAGCCATTATGTGCCAATATGACACAAATAGAATATCTTAACCTTGACCTCTTAAGGACCAAGGGGTAGGTTAAATTTCTAAAATTGTGAAAAATTTATTATAAAATGTAAATTAGAATAATAATTTAGTGATGATTCTCAAACAATAGTTGTGAAACGTAATCCATAGATTATAATGTGTACAGTTAGATAAACTAGTACACAAATTGATATATTTCAATAAAATTTGAAGCCAAAAATTGAAAATTCTTTTTAAAATTGATTGTAGATTAGACATTTGTGATTTTCAGTAGAACTTTTTTTTCCTTTAAGTGTAAAATATAAAGTTTTAATTGTAGTCATTTTTGAAGGGGCATTTTTTGAAATTAAAAAAATATTTTTTGAGGCAAGACCTACCAATATTATATGAATTATAGAATACTTGCAAGGAAAGTCTTCAAAATCTATAAATCTATTGTTTGATGCAAATGTTAAAGAACAAAACAAAAATCTTCAAAAGAGACAATGGATGAAAATACACTTTTTATGTACTTGGGATGTGTCTGTGTTCATCTTTTGTTCAAAATTTAATTGTCTAATCCGTAAGGGATTAAATAAACTCTAGCATACATAAAAGGCAACGTGGTCATGCTTTTATTTCACAATGTAAGGGCACCTAACTTGAACAAATTCTTTTATAGTTTGTCGGGTAGAATAAAACCTACAAAAAATTGAAAAAAATTTGAATTTTCTTTTCTCATAGATTGTATTTTTGTTGAAATGGAAAATTTTGATTCATTCCATTTATATTAGTGATGTGTAGTTTACAAAGCATCTTCTTGAGAAAAAACCCATATTGGTGGGTTCGTTTTTGAGCTCAGTTTTCACAATTTTTCAAAACAAAAGGATACACATGGTTTACTTTACTTTCTAGAACAATCCCACCACTGGCATTGGTGTGCTTCAATTCTATCTTAGAACTATTAACAATTTAGTTTTTCCTTCAATCTTGAACCTACTTCTACTTAAGAAAAATTTAAAGAATGAAAATCAAGTTCTTTTAAATTATATATTTTTCCTATATTCTTAACTCAATATTTCAATGTAAATAAATTAGAAAATCAAAATGTATAGTGCAACAATATTAAGTTCAAAAGATTCAAAGTCTTATAATCTAATCAAGCAATATATAAAGAAACTTGTTTTCTTCACTTCCAACGCAAAATGTTTTGCAATCCAAGCTTTTGAAAATTCTTCCATATATTCATAAATTGCTATATTTCCAAAAAAAACATCATTTAATCCTTTATAGGGATTTCAAATTTTAATGAATTATAAGATAAATTTTGTTTTTATTTACATCCATCTATCTATCTATCCATCCATCTATCTATCTATCCATCCATCTATCTATCTATCTATCTATCTATCTATCTATCTATCTATCTATCTATCTATCTATCTATCTATCTATCTATCTATCTATCTATCTATCTATCTATATTCCATGATTACAATGATGGATCCTCAAAGAGTTATAAGAAAAATGCAAAGATATAGCTCTCATTTGGCTACACACTAGCTCATGTTCCCCTAAGAGCTAGTCTAATAGTCAAATTCATTGAAATTTTGTGGAAATAATCCATTTGGCCTATATCTAACTATCTAGTTGTTTTAAGTTGTCAAAAAAATGATGGATCTTCTAATAAACAAGGGTTTTAAAGAAGAAACGACAAGCTCTTAAATTTAGATTGGTACTCTTTAACCCCTAAAGTCCCATTGTTCCTACGGGGGACAAAATGGATTTCAGGCAAGTTCATATGATCTCAATTTTTACTGAAACTTTTTGAAACTTTCTCATAAGATAGAAAAACTTAAGAGCTTTCTGGGAATATCATTTTTATTTCAATCGGTGCCCGGGAACAAAAGTTATGCCATAATAACCTCAAAATGGGGGAGACCGGCAACAAAAAGCATCCACAAAAAGTTGAAATAATTTTTAAAATATATTTTTTCTTGTAGTTTATATTTTTATTGTAAATGGGAATCTTTGATTCATTCCATTTGGATTAGAGATGTGAAAGTTATGGTGCTTCTTGTTTTGCGGGCAATCATAGCGACTTCTTGAAAGAAATTTTTTTCTTTCACTTTGAATGCTAATATCTTTCAATACGTAGAGTTAAAAATCACAAAAAAAATTATCACATGATCTAAGACAAGTGTACAACAAGATCCTATAGTTAGATTCTAAAAAATATTTTTCAAAATTTATTTTGTGTGATTGTAGTAGAAGTGGTAGTTTTGAGTGGTTTTGGCAGAAAAATGGCCATGGGACTTTTGGGGTTAAGTCTTACCTAAGCTATTAAAAACATCTTTTTTCATTTTTTAGCAAGTTTAACAATTAATAGCATGTTCAACCAAATAATTAATTAAAATTTGAAAATTTATTGGATTAAAAAAATTGAATTAAAAAATTTTGAATTTTGAATTCTACTATAGGTATGATGTAAGACATTTAGTATTAAATATTGGTTGTGAACCATAATATTTTGCATTACTTGATAATTTTAAATAATTAATTAGCTGCTCATGTCATTAAAATTATCCTAATCCCACTTCTAAGAGATAGAGAGGAGATGAAGCAATTTTTTTATAGAGATGACTTGGTACAAATCTTGTATCATTTTATTTCCTACTACCTTAGATGACTTTGAAAACTTTTTTTTTAATTATTTTTAATTTGAAATGATACTCTTGGACATAATTTTTAATATTTGAAGTACTATTGCCATTAATTTTTCCACAATCCCAGTATTATTTCTAATATTTTTCCATTTTTTTGTTGAACTACTTGGAATTATTTTTTTATCTAACAGCTCCTTTCTAACAGTGGATACCCCACATCTAAAATGCATCCCAACATTTATTAGAAAAGTGGGGCTCAATTCCAAATTTGTCCCTTACTTGATAAATAGAAATATTCGCTTTTGTTTTGAGGTTGGTTGTTTATGTTGTTATCTTCTTGTAACTTTCACGAGATCTTTGAGTTCAAATACAAAAATCAAAATTTCAATACTATTATTAGGTGGTAACTAATAATCTCATACATTTTATCTAAGGTGGAAAATTTGAGACAAACCTTTATCGGTTATAAATTTTAGAGTGGAATTCAAAGTTGAAGAAAATAACATGTGCATTTCTAATCTTATTACAAAAATCAACCATTTTGTGGGTAGAGATGCATTCTTTCTAAAAGCAACAAGAAATAATTTTAGATTAATTTACAACACAGATTTTTTTAATGAAACAATAAACAACCTTGGGAATAACAAACTAAGGTAAGTTAGGTACATCAAATGACTACACAAAAAGAATACACAACTATTCTTAGCTTTGGGTGCACTGTTGATTTTAGATATAGTACCTTGCAAGAAAAATGCAAGGACAAGGTTAGCATACGGTGAGACCCCAACAATAAGATTTATGCACTCAAATTTTGATTGAAATGAATTTCCTCTGTACATTTTGGGTGGCAATTAAACCATTTAGGATGCAAATATCTTGGACTCAAAAATTCTTTAATTATATTTTTTCAAAACTACTCCATAATTGCATCTAATACAAAGAGCAAAAAATTTTAATTAAATATTTTTGCAACCTAATACTAGTATCTTGTACTAGATAGTTAGTATAAGAATATGACATGGAAGAAGTGTGAGAAACTTTGACCACTAAGATTGCACAATTTTAGAATTTAAAGTGAAAAAAATCCTTTATTAACACCTTGCTACACTAGATTATAAGACTATGGATCCTTGTAACTTAGGATATTACATTATAAATTTTAAAATCTAATTTTTTTATATTGAAGAATTGAATATAGAGCTTGGAAATAAAACCAATTAATCTAGCAAATGATCTAAATTCTTTGTATTTAAATAATTATGAATATTAGTTAGAAAAAAATCCAATGCATTTTTTTTTTAGAAAAATGCTTTAGTTGCATGCAAAATAAGATACTCCACAAATTTTTCATCACTAGTTTATGTGGAATGAATCAAATCTTTCTATATAAACAAAATATAATGTATGGCAATAAACAATTTAAAAATTTCAATTCTAGTTTTTGTATTTTTATTATGACTACCTACCTCAAGTACTTTGAGTTAGAATGATATACTATTGCCCCTAGGCATTGGTTGAAATAAATATTATATCTTGTGAATTTTCTAGGTATTGCTTATTTCCCCACTCCACTATAGTAATAATGATTTTTTTTTTCAACCTTACCTATCCAATTTGATTGAAAAAGCTCTAAATTTATATTCGTGTAGAATGTTTGTACGAAGATGTCAATACCATTCATAGAGGAGGGTCCCTATAGATATAGTAGGTAATATTATTCATCAAGAGTTAAAACTTGTAGCATTTCAAAAATCAATTAGTGTAGGCAACACTAAATGTTAATATTATTGTATTCATACAAAATCAATGTATTGAGCATATATATACGGCAACTGACCCCATTATGGACACAACTTTGGATAAGCCCATGTTAAGCACAATTCTTCTTGCGAAGTACATTTCACATGACACATGTACGTCAGACAAATTTTTGGATCAACAAAAAGCTTGTCCAAATTTGTGCATGGAATGGGGTTAGTTAAGGTGGGCACCCCCAAATGCACCATTGACCAACCCTCAACTGCCATCTTCACTTTGTGTACATCTCCCAAATCAGTAATGTACCCACACGGAAGTAATTGTTTTAGAACCAAACTTTGTTCCTTCATAACTCTTGCATACGGTATCCAAATGCCACGTTCTTTGGTGCGTTGGAACCTCCTTTCAAGTGCCAAGAAGAAAATATGAAAATTTTAGCAGTGGCTAAGTACAGAAGCAAAAAAGTGGCGGTTCTGGCGGTACCCACCTCACCTCACCTCACCTCACCTCACCTCACCTCACCTCAAAGAGTAGGAACAGTCACAGAATTGATGAGACTTCTCTCTCTCGCGCGCGCGTCTCAATCCACTTGCGCTCTGCTCCAGCAGGGAGTCAGGGACCGCGGCAAGTGCAAGCATCCCGAATCTACTGAACAGTACAAGGGTGGCGCTGGCGCCCCATTCCAGCTTCTTTTTGGTAGAATCTAGAGCTAGAGTAGTCTGACTCGAGCTTATTACTGTATGTGGTCATCTCTCTGAGAGTCTGAGAGATTCCCATCTTCCCAGAGTGTGGCAGAGCTTGTCTGGAATAGCAGAGACAGTGCCGAACTTCCAGTGCGAGGAACAGGGGGCCAGCGAGGCTGATGCAACGCAAGGCAAGGCCGCCTTGACTTCTTCCCAGTATTCTTAGTCATCCTCTGTCACTGCAAGAGCCAGACAGTGCAAGTGTCCATCGAAGTAATAACTGAGCGGTTCTCTTCCGCTGTTCTAGCGCTGTACTCGGTTACTCATAGAAAACCATCGAAACCAGCTACAGTATCTACTGTACAGTACTGTAGAGAGACGGAAGAGAAGAGAATGAATAGCTGGATCATTCTCATCCAGCTGCAAGTTTTGTGTCACCGAGACGCCGAGGGAGGGAGGGCAATTGCATTGAAACCCGAAGTTGGTTGCGTTGAGGAACCAATGTGGACTTCTCCTGCGACCTGGGCCTTTCCAGATTCCCGCCGGGCTCACGTGCTCAGGGATGGATATATTGGAACTATTGAATGTCTGCTCTCACTTGGTGTTAAAGAGTGTTGTTATTGAGGGTCTTAGGGAATGAATGTAGACCTACTTTTGAACTGGATTCACATTGCAAACATCACCCCTAACACCAAGTGTAAACATACCCGAAGTTAGCATTGATTAGAACTGAAGGTTATTGGACTCTATGAGGTCGCAAAACTACCGGATTCTCCATTGCAAACATCACCCCTAACACCAAGTGTAAACATACCCTAAGTTAGCATTGATTAGAATTGAAGGTTATTGGACTCTATGGGGTCGCAAAACTACTGGATTTTCATTGCAAACATCACCCAACACCAAGTGTAAACATACCCTAAGTTAGCATTGATTAGAACTGAAGGTTATTGGACTCTATAAGGTCGCAAAACTACCGGATTCTCCATTGCAAACATCACCCCTAATACGAAGTGTAAACATACCCTAAGTTAGCATTGATTAGAACTGAACGTTATTGGACTCTATAAGGTCGCAAAACTACCGGATTCACATCACCCCTAATACCAAGTGTAAACATACCTGAAGTTAGCATTGATTAGAATTGAAGGTTATTGGACTCTATGAAGTCCCAAAAGTTTTGTGTCCAATGAATGATAGAAAATCCTTTTGTATAGGGCAAAAGTGCAATTATTCATCCTTGGAATTTTGGTGCGAAAAGGGGAGGTCTTGTACAATAGTTTGACTTCCAATAAGTGCTTTTGGATTTTTTTTAAACCAATGATTCCCATAGTATCCAAATGGATGATTTCCATGGTCTCTATTCCATCTTTTAGTAAATGCTTTTAATTTCTTGTAACAACATCACCGTTATTAGGATATGGCATTGCGTATTGCTATAGCATGTTAAGAGCATCTATACCTTTAAAACATCCCCTTGGTCCTTCAAATGGATGCCTAGAGCACCAATTTAAAGGTTATATAGGATTGATCAAGAAATGAGATCCTTTGCCCCTTGTTATTACACACACCACTCCTATGAGCCTACTGCATTTTAATGCCACTATTGTGTTGTGTGGGTTTTCTTTGATGAGTCCTTTAAAAAAAGTACAAGGCAAGATATAGTCATGGTTGCATGTTGACTCTCTTTCATTGTAGAATTGGTCTTCATGTCTTTGTTCATCTCCCTTTTGTGGATTGAGGTGTAGTTGCCTTGAGTTGCATTATAGGGGGCGAGGTTCCATGTATGCTTCAAATACCAATCAATTTGGAAGGCCACTTTTTATTAGTTAAAAAGGCCAAAATTTAAAGGACCATAGAGGATGCTCTTACTTTCCAAATTTGACTTGTCCAATGTCACTTGCCGGGCTCAAATGATTGGTTCTGTATCTTCCACTTGCCTATACCCCAACTTTGCTTACTGTTTCCAATGTACCAAGGTACAATTCATGCATTGCTCATATACTATTTAAATAGTCAAGGCCCACCACATCAATCCTATTCATAATGGTCTTGTTTAATAAATTATGGAATCTAGAAGATCTTAACAATGAATGCACAAATTGTAGGCATGGGCAAAGAGATAAGCAATGCTCCAAAATTGTGTGATGTACTCATGTGTAAAAATGGTTGGTTGATTTTTTGGACGAAGGCATGGTCAAAAGTAGGTCATCATTTCTACCCTCGGCATGCCAAAAGCTAACACAACCAACCTTGGTGTACAAGCATGTGGATACTTTAATATGTGGTAATATTCTAGAGCTATGATAGTCGTCTATATTTTTCATGGTAGAACTACATTAATAATAAAATTTAGTGTTATGGTATCTACAATGTTTTTTATCCTATCACTCTAATCCTCATTTAGATTGATAATTTGTGTTCATGTTAGATACTAATTTAGTGCAAGGTGAATCAACTTTGTTCTAATTCAATTTATTTGGTGGAAACTTAGTTGACATTTAGTTTTTTATGTTGACATTTTGTATTTAGATATCATTAGGTACCAACATTGTGGCCATTTAGTATAAATTTTTTATTCAATGTTGAAAAGATTGCATGTCATTAATAGTGAAGAGGGAACATGGTTTGCAAAGAAGAGGAAAATTACTACTTGAAGACTTGCAACTAGTCTAATTGGTCATGTGGGTTGTTTAGTGTGTTATTTCCTTACTCTAAGTTGACCATGTTTCCACTAGTATAATGTGTACACTTGACTACAATGATAGTGAGTTGAACTCCACCATTTTCAATCTAAAAGTTAAGATGTAAGAGGATCTATGCCACATAAAAGGTACAAAAATAATTAGAAGCAAAGCCTAATGCATTGGCCCAAGTTGATAGCTTCTCCTTTCAAGAGTGTTGAAATAATAAAAGAATCATCCTTTTGCTTTCCAATGTAAGAGGAACCCAAATGTGGCTTTTAGATGACACAAAAAGCTTGATGGAATATATAAAATGACATACTTTCATCCATTTTTTTGGATTGGTAGAGAAGATTTTCATTGTTATAGTATATACAAGAAGGGTCTTTACAAGGGTGTCAAAAATTCAATAAAAATGAGGAAGTGATTTCCCTTATAGTATATTTTGGCAACTCCTACCTCCTTGCTCTTGATCTGAATTGAGCCATGTAAACAATCTTTTGAAATTTGAGCCCAACTAACGAAATGAATCTAATTTCTACTCCAATTCAAAAATTTCAAAAATTTCAAAAATTTCACATTTTTATTGCATATTGAACATTGGTCCTATTATCATGTTTTATTGATTTTCTATGTATAGTTGAATGCAAAATTTTTTGTTTGTACTATACTATTCTTCACTATAATATTCATCTATGGATAAAAGTTCAATTTTTTTTTTCTGATTTTGAATTAGTTGTGAAATTTCTTCAAAAAATCATGGTCATTTGAAATCATCACCAATATATCTGAAGTTTTTATGACTTACAAACAACGTGTGATTTCATCTCTGAAATAAAATAAAATAATTTTCACTCAAACTCAGTTGCAAATAGAGGAAACGGAGGAAAAAAATTGAAACAGAATTGATGGTTAGAGACTCCGTTCTTCCAGAGTTAACATCCAGACCCTCTAATAAAATTCTAACATAACAAGCAGATTCTACAAGTTGGGTTATGTCCTAGAATGCCGGCTTGAAATGAGAGAAATGCCATGCACACTGTTGTAGGATGTGAAGAACAAGCTAGGCCATCTACAGTACTTGCCACTTGCAAGAGAACAGTCAGTCTTGCCATGAAAAACTCTTCTTTTTCACTTCCAAAATAAAGAGAAAAGCAACAGCTAGCCATTCCAGTGCGAGGATAATTTAATAAGCAATCGACTGTGTCCAACCTAAAATAGACTCCGTATCAAATAGTTCCATCGGCTATGCCGGAACACACACTGACTCAATTCCTCACGTGCATGAGGATGTCAACACAGAAATACAGACAAGTGGTGCCCTGTCTGATGTATCTGATCACAGCTCACGGAGGACGGAGTTCAGAAACTGAATCCTGTGATTGAATGTACTAAAGATTCTCTCGTTCACGCTATTGGAGACTGGCATTCAGAAAAAAAAGGCAGGGAATACTCGTGATGAAGGAAGTGCAATTCTCACCCACCTGCTGAATGATAGATGATCGATGAATCTTCGAATCAGGGCATGCACATGGAGCTCGTCCACCCAGGTGCCAGGCCAGTTGCAGCAAGCACATGAATCGGAGCTGTTTTATTTCTGTAAGAAGGATCGGAGCCCGTAGTCTGAGCATCGCTAGTCAGTCAGTTAGATCACAAATTTCAAAATATTGGATACGAAAAAAACATCCTTCTGCTCCTCTTGATCTGCACATCCTCCTCGGGTGAAACGCCTGGCTGGCTGCAATTTCTTCCCGACCCCTAAACGCCTTCCTGCAGTGCTTGAAGTCATGTAAGGAATGTGCACCCAGAATCTCCACCTGAAATGTACACAGAGTATTCATTTCATATGTCCACTCTTGGTGCACTTACCTTGGGATACGACGAAGCATTCGTCTGTCTAGCAGACATCCCGTGGTGGTGTCATGTTTGCACCTCACCCACAGGGAAACGCATCTCAACTCGCTCTCCAGGTGATGTACCACCGGGACTTTGCCAACTCATCAGGTTCATGGTACACACATGTTAATCTCATCCGAAAAACTCGCCACGTCAGTTGTCTATGGTGAATCACGAATGAGGCAAGCCCAGCTGCACCTGCTGGGCTGCCAATGCGATGAAGCGCGCTTTCACGCTCGAACATGAGGCCCGAATAGCTGCCACACTCTCAAGGCTGGCTTATCATGCACAATGTCTGAACAGCTTCATCCAAATCCAAGTCTAAGTGAAAATTTGCGTAAATCATGGCCTGCATTTTCTTTCTATTTTCTGTCAATTCTCCTTGTACATGGCGCAGTCTTACCAATCATGTAAATGACCCTTCAGTTCCACTCTCAAGAATCACAGATTACGTGCCCTCCATGCATCAGGGCATCAATAAAACAATAGCATGGTCCCTGAATCCTGATCCGGTCAAAACTGTGGATGAACCTGAAATTCTGAATCTGTATAAATCCAGAAAACTTCCTCCTCTCTTCATCAACATTCAGTCGTTGTAGTATAGTGGTAAGTATTCCCGCCTGTCACGCGGGTGACCCGGGTTCGATCCCCGGCAGCGGCGAACTTTTTTACGTTTTCTTTTTGAAACCTGAACTCCAGAACTAATCAGAGGTCGTGGACTCCATCAGTGCCATCAGTTCTCCAGATTGCTATTACAGGCAAATAGTTTTCAGCGAAAATTCTGGAGTAGTGAATTTATATGGGACACATTACATTGGCTAGGAAACCTTTGCAAAGGAGTTTCCTTCAAAAGATGATCTGCAGTCCTGTTAAAAGTCCTGCGCTTTCCAAAGAACCTACTCAAATCAATCACGTGCAATCTCTTCGATAGAAAGACACGTCTGATACTGATCAGAACATCAATCATAGCTCTCATGCTAACCATTTGTGCACCTATTGAAACATCCAAGGAGTTTCAATTTTCAAAAAACTCAGCTGTTGGGCAGCATAGCTTCGTCATAGGGTCTGCAATATAAATGCCAACAGAGTGCCTATTCAATACTGGGCACCCGTATCAAGAACTTCAGTCCAGAAACAGATTGTTGGCAGCGTTGACAAAAAAGTCATACCTGGCAAGGATGACGAAGCAACAGGAGGGTAACAATTGTAAGGACAACTGAAGAATTAAACGCTTGCCGTCATGGCAGTTCAACAGAGTGCCTATTCGAGATAGAGAACAATTGCGAGTGGAGAATTACCATAGAAGGATAAGCTGCATATTTTGATGATGGAACAAGCAAGGAGAGAAAGAATGCTCAAGCTCAAATCACTACTGGAAAAGGAGCACGTCATCAGGAGCTATGGGTTTGTAACTTCCACGTGACGATCGGGGCTTGGTTGGTTTTGTTCCACTCTGTCACACCAAAGCCAACAGGTGAACTCCACGTCAATACTTCCACATCAGTGTTTCTTCCATGCCAGATTTTAATTTCACTGCTATAACCTCCTGGGTAGCAGCCAAAGGAAATGCCTCATCCCTCTCCAGACTCTCTAAAGGGAAACATGCACTTCCTCGGATTATAGAAACAACGTAGAAAATATAAACAATAGAGGGATGTATCTACATCCATCAATTCTCCTCATTGAGTATCTCGCACATCACGGTAGCGAGCAATCAGACACTCCCTCCTGGAATACCAGCATTGTAAATCACAAGAATACTGTACCTTCCTAAATACGAAGACCAGGTATATGTACGCAGCATCCCACTCATCCTCTGTTATGGCATCGCCAGCAGCTGCAAAATTCCAAAAGATATTTAGAAATAGAGAACAGAGACCATATAGAGCACAAATCAGCTTGTGATTTGTGCGACTATTGTTTTGGAAGTGCATGTATATTAGCAACAGAAGGTGAGAACATAATTCATCAAGACGGCTACCAGGATCTCCAAGCGCTCCAAGTTTCCGCATCAGGTCCGCAAAGTCCTTTTGTTGGCAGTAATCTTTTACGAATTGGTGGAAATTGTTCTTATACACAAGGTCCAGTCCATACTGCACCACCCAATTGTCCACAGCAATCGATTCATGCCAGACACCATCATTAATTATATATGGTCACGCAATCATTAATAAACCCAACCCTGATTTTTAAATTCAACACAAATCCAAAGGACATTCAAGAAAACAAAACAAACTTCATTCGTTTGGTAAACATACTACGTGATAAATCCACAGACGCATGAGAAATTGATGAAGGTCTACCTCTAGTGCTAAGTTTTTGAAGCACTGAAATGGAACAAGCCATTCAGGACAATCCACAGCATCCTGCATTCAGCATCCAAAGCATTTATAATCATCCGAGGATTCTCCCAATAAGTTAACTGAATAATTCAGTCTCTTGTCTAAGATTAATTGGGCAAATACACACCCAAGCTCGCTGTCACAATGCTCCCGTATGTTAAAACCCTTATTGCAAGTCAACATCTTTCCAGATGTATAACGTGAGATTATAATCATTGAATATTTTTACAGTTACATGTACAGTACACATGTTTTGCAACCAGTCATTCATAAGACCGCTTCAAACTCATGCATGTAATAGGGGGGCTAAACCATACCTCCAAATGAAATTCGTACTGTATTCCATAAGGTGCTGATGCTGGGAATTGCTGCGAGAAAATCGAACGATAATTATATATTTTGCGAAGTTTACAGACCACAAATTATAAAGAAAGTGCCGATGGGGCTGCAAATCAAGGTTTCGTAATGCAGCACACCTTTTCATTGAAACTCTCGTCAAAGCGAACCCGATATACCTTGTTTCCAAATTCAAGACCTGGAGCTGTTTCATACACCAGCTTGTCAACCAGAGGAATATGCCCCACACACTTGGTAATCAGCCTAAACGTCCAGATGGAACAGCGTCTATCAAAATTCCACTATTGTGTCAATGTTAAGTTGAACTCCCACGAGTAAATTATTGATCACTTTGAGTCATTTATACTACAGCAAAAAGCAACTACATGAACAGATCCGCCATCAACAGTTATACAAAAACATGAAGCCCCAACAGAAACCACGAATTTCAAAGGTCAAAAACCAACCATCACGAAGTTTGCGAACAAGGACATTTGCATCTGGCATGGTGCCTATAAAGCATCCTCCGGGCTGCAGCGCAGCTGAAACATTTCGCAATGCCCTCCGTGCCCGTTCCTCCGTATCCCAAGAATAATGCATTGCAAACTGATTGAAAAGGAACAAAACCCTTAAAAACTGGATAAATTAATACAAGTACGAGTACAGGGAAAAAATACAAGTACAGTCCTCTCACTGACCATGAAATAGAACAGGATATCTTCAATATTTCATGAAAGCACTGAATACAAGATTCAAAAAATAAAATTCAGCTCGTCTGAAACAAGTAGCATTCAGGCGGAAAATTAACGCAATTTCCAATTGTATGCAAGCTAAGTGCACCCGTCAAATTAACAATCATATGAAATTGTACCTGCACGCTGCAGACATTAAAGAGACCGTCATCCTTCAGAACAGACTCAAGGTCAACCTATAGTCAGAAAACCAATCCAGCCTCAATAAAATGAATAGAACTGAGTACATGACAGTCGAGTTGGCGCCTCAGCTACCTTACATACCACAGAAAGCCAGAAATGGCCAAGCACTTCCGCTAAAACCAATTAGGAATTCATGGATAGCTGGCAATGATATAGGACGTGAAAAAAAAGTTACAAGGTAGCACATCACTAGCTATTAGCTCAAAATGTAAACAGTCGAAATGACAGTGGTCAGAATAGAAAACCTCAAAGCAATCTGCGCAAATTAGTTTAGCTGGAAAGCAGAAATCTCTGCGACCACGTGCATGGTCAGTCTCGCCATTGTATCTCTTTCTCGCATCTTCTATCTGCCATGAGTAACACACAAACAGCCTGCTGAGGGAACTAATATAAAAGCTTTTGTACGGGGCACTCTCAAAGTTATTCTCCATCATACCATTCCTCATGCAAATTCACTCCAAGTAGAAAATCGTGGATCCACCCACATCGGTATTACTGTATCATGCACATGGCAAGAAGAGTACCGAGCCTTCGGCGATGTCAATGCCAACGTAATAACCAATTGAAGCCTTGTCCCATTTGATCAGATCTCCACCCTGCATCATAACAATACTTCTCAATTAAAACAATTCATATCAAAATGAAAAGCTGCATATAACCATAACAATACTACAAACTCGATCCCCAAAGATTATAACAAGCCTGACATAGATTTGCAAGATGTCCCCCAAGATTTGCAAGAAGCTGCGTACCTTTCCACAGGCAACATCAATGACTGCGTCACCCCGTGCAGTGTAGATTTGGATTAGGACACTCTTAATCTGCCCAGGAACAGAGATGAACACGTTGTCAACAACAAGAGTGAAGTACCATGAAGTATCACCATTACAGTACGGCATGCTCTCCATTGATGAAATCTTTGCAATAGACCTCAAATAGGAAGAGGTCGTACCCAATTGTTGAGTTTCTTCAAGTGGATTATGGGACTCGCCTCCCTCTGCTCCCGCGTCTGGTTAGGCCGAGCACTGTAATGATCCGCAACTTGCCGCACCAATTCTTTCGTCTGTCCGTCCGAGCTACCATCACCTGCAATCAAACCAGCGTTGATCAACCAACCAGTGATAAATCAAATTACGAAAAGACTAGAAGATGCACCATCACCAAAGCTTCTCATGACAGGCATACGAGAGAGTCGTTTCGAGGAAGGATTTGCCGGTGACTCAAAATCGCGGCCCCTCTTCATTTCTACAACGTGGAGCTCAATTTCCAATCGCGTTTGCAGCAAACCAAAATATCAAATAGAACTCCTGCACAAACCCTAAGATCCGAAACCGAAACCGAAACCGAAGGAAGTCGTTCAGCGACAGTAAAAGTCCCACGCTCATGGAGGTGCAGAGCCGCCCGGAGCCGCAGCGCAATTCCACAGCGAAATGCACAAGATGCACTAGTGACCGTGGAAATAATCCATTGACCGTGTGAATCATTGGTAAAAAACAAAAATCCAAAAGTACTCATTGGAAGGCAAATTACTATAGATGACCTCCCCTTTTCACACAAAATTTGGAGGGTGAATAGTTGCACTTTTATTCCACATAAAAGGATTCTTTGTCATTCATTGGTCAAAAAATAGTTGCAGTGTCATTTATGGGTTAAACTAATTGCACCTAAATTCATTCAAGAAAGGGTTTGAGCATGGTTCCTATTATTGAAGTGTAAAGTTTTTTTGTGGGTCTTGTAGGCGCATTGATTTGTCCTATTGGTGAGAGGGGAGAGGGGTGGGGGATTCGGTGTCATTGCCAAATCAAAATTGATATGATACAATATTATTTCAACGTGCACTAATAGAAAATAGTGTGACTTTGGTAAATTAATATCACATGCACTAGTAGGACAAATTAGGGTAGTCCAAGGGAGATTTGAGATTCCTTTAGAATGTGTTTTTTGGATATTTTATGAGTAAACGACAAATTTTAAAAGTGTCCAAAATTCCAAATTTTTCACTAGGTATATAAACGCAAAAGCTTTCCTCCTATAGTAGAGCAATTAAATTTGAATTTTGTGATTATGATAAACTAACTTGTTGTCCCTAATTTGAAATATGAATTTAAAATTTCCAAATTTCATCACTTGGGACAAGTAAAAATTCATGTGTTTTTTCCTAGAGGTTTGAATTCTTCAAGATCAAATACGGTTTAGCTTTGGCTACACCTTGTCCATGTGTATTATGTCCAAGCCATAGCCTTTACAATTATCAAAAGTGGTTGGCTATTTATTTTTGGTCTTAGTCTAAGGACTATAATTCAATTACTTGGCCCAACTATGAAATCCATCCAAGAGTAAGCTTTGACCAAAGCCCACATGTGCTTTGAATTAGGTTTTAAAAGCAAATGTAGGGGGCCAATGATAACACTTTATGGATGAAGGTGACCAATGGTGACCTTTGACAAACAACAAATAACCATTTATCCTAAGGTGTTAAATATCATTTAGGGAATATTGTCTCTGTTTGTTTGGAAGAACTACCTAGGTTTTTGCAAGCCCCCCCACAAGATTTTTTTTAATTAAAACACTAATATCTTGCAATCCACAAATAAGCCAAAAATGTACAAAAAGTCTTGATGTTGATTTTACTAGCTTACAATGTGTTGTTGGAAAGGTTAGGATGACTAATCTCACATCCAAATTTGATTGGACAAGAAAAAAATTCTTTGGCCTTTATATGACAATAAACACAATAAGTTCATAAACTATTGTATGTACTACAATAGAACTCTTCTAACTCAACTAGTCTGGGACCACCTAATAGAATTAGTTTAGAGAGGTTCAAGACATTAGAGAGGGGTTGTACTACATAGGAAGTTGCTCTTGTGGTACTTATGCCATGTCTTCAAGTCAGGGATATTTTCCCTTTTTTTTGACAAGATGAAGTCCACTACTTATTGCTTAGCTTGCTTTCATTAAGTGCAAATGCTTATTTTATTTCAAAAGCCAAGACCGCTCGGACCTATTGCTTTACAAAGATTTATTGACTTGTGGAGGGTGTATTTAGAGGAGTTCTACTGTATCCATTCTCATACCTAGTAATACACAAAATCTATTGTAAAATGCACTATTGAATGTGCACCAAATTTAATATACCATAACACCACCAAGTACACTTTTACTTTCTACAATTGGCCTATATGTATATACTTCCATAATTCCTAATCAATTTTAAGAACCACGTAATCTATAGTGCCCAAATTTACACACAAATTATCTATAGTCCACTAGTAGAAAACGTAGGGATTTCAACAGAATTCTGTTGTTTCGGTCCCGTTGTTTCGGTCACTGAACAACAGAATTCTGTTGAAATTAATCTCTCACCATAACAACCTTGAGGTATGGATTAATACTAAAATCACACAAAACCTAGTAGAAAGAAAGTGTATTAAAGTAACTAGCAAAATATTAATCCTAAGATGGTCCAATGATCTTTGATTTCAAGCTTCAACATCCATCATTCTATTTGCTACCATTTTACAACTAGATATGAATGAAATAGTTTAAATCTATTTTTCAAAGAAGATATCATGTATTTGCCACAAGTCATAAATGTTTCAAAATTTCAAATTATTGTGATTTAAAAAAAATTGTATCAAATACATAATATATAAAAAAAATTGAAAATTTCACCATAGATGTGTATTATATTCTATCTGTCCCAAAATAAATCTGGAGGTTCCTAGAAATGACTAGATTAGTCATGAATAGTTCCTATTTTCAAAGGATTGTATAGTTATTGTAGCTTCTACTAATTTTCACTAGGTGTGAAAGAATGGAAGTCAATAGTGAAGTGGTGCATGTTGAAAACAAGTAGAAAAATAAACAAATTTTTTCCCTTTTTGAAATTATTCCATTAGCATTAAATTAATATTGATCATTCTTTGAGCAACGTTGGTGCAATGATGTCCATTGATGTCTTCTATATTCAATTATGACAATGTCCTATGATTCAAGTCTAAGAAATTCTCAACAAGAGATTTGTTAGTAGCAGTTTCTATATAATTGTAAGTGGAAATCTTTGCCTTTGATTGGTTAGAGTTTGTGTTTCAAATCCCTTTGTAGAGATCAAATTGCTAAATAGTCTCTAGAACATGGTATTTGCAAATTCTTTTGCTTTGTAATGTTCAAACTAGCTTCAACTATTGTCCATCAAGTCTTGGTTCAAATTTGATTTGAGACAAGTATATTTAGAAACCCCGGATTTATTTCAAGACGGAGGAAATAGTGTATATCATCATGGCATAAACCAAAATTATAGTATCTCTCTAAAACTAAAAAATCAACAAATCATAGTTCTAGACCTAGAGTCTATATATTGCTATAAAATAATAAAATTTTCAAAATTTTCAAAATAATCAATTACAATACAAATTGCACTAACCCATAAACGATGAGTTGATCACCATGGAAATCAGTGGAAATCATATGTTTGGATATCATGTGAATTGTTGGCTTAAAAAAATGAAAAAACACTCATTGGGAGACAAACCACTGTAGAAGATGTTTCCTTTTCCCACAAAATTTAGAAGATGAATAGTTGTACTTTTGTCTTACATAGAGAGGTTCTTTATCATTCATTGGACGCAAAACATCTACCTCAACGTTTAAGGGTTAAAAAAGTTTCATTTCATTAATTGGAATCAAATTCCTTCTATGGTCATAATTCACATCCAAAATAAATATCAAGACATAGTCAAAATACACTACAAAAGTGATCCATGGATTAAACATTCTTCTTTAGAGAAGTCAATGATACCATAATGACAAAATTTGCAATACTTTTCTCTAAAAATGTACCTAAAAAACTTCCAAAAAATATTGAATGAAAAGAATCTTTTCCATCCTACAATCTCAAGTGAAGTTGTCTATCAGACACTAAGAATAACCCTAACCACAACCACCAAAAAATGGTTGATGGATGACTTTCAAGATTATTATAGAGATGAAGAAAGCACTGGGGTCCATAAATCAGATAAATTAACCCTGTAAGGATGCTGAATTTGAGGCTGAAAAGGAACCAACGGATGACTTTTCAAATCAATATAGAGTGTAGTATAGAGTGTAGAAGTGAGGAATGAACCTACTGGTCCAAAAGTACCTTGGTGATAGGTATCATCTTTTCAGGAATAACAAACTGGAGAGTCACTGATATGAAGCTGTCAAATGGTCTTGACAAACTCAAATTTGCAAGATAAACTCTGCCCACTCCTTATTAATGATCACATAATCCACGGATGCTTTTCGGCATTTAAGGAAACAGAAAAAGCCACACTCTAGGTGCTTTAAGAGTTGTAGTGGGTCATACCAGAATGTTCTCCTCCAGAGACGCCCTCAGAGAATTCAAAGTACTAGGTCCGTCAGCGCTCACACCTACATCCCCATTATAAGACTACTTCTCATAGCCGCTAACAATAATAATTCATGACAGTCTCGACTCTCGACTGATCCAACACGAAAAGAAAAGACCAGAACCTTCGAGCAGTTTTCCCATACTCTGAAAACGGACTGTAAAGCAATAGGGCCAAGATTATGATGAAGACGGTCAGACCTAGAACAGAAAAAACGAAATGCGGCTCACAGTAACCCACAATGCTGATATTGTCATTGATGATAGTAGCAACGTTGGTGCAGGCCTCCCCTTGGAGCCCCGAGCTCCCACTTTTGACATGGCCTTTTATTATGCTTTGCCGCTGGCCACCTCAATTCTTATTCACGTAATCCTGAACCTATTACTTGCCTTCTTTGACCACAATCAGCCAAGTGCATGGTTTCCACCTTTCGTCAGAGACGCAACAATTGTCGTAAGACAGTTGCCCAGATTGAATGGCGAAGTTGGGCGGATAAACATTCTCCACGATCAGGGACTGCATCGAATGGCCATCAAACAATAGCCCCAAGAGATTGGCAAAATAAATGGCAGGCAGTTAATTTAGCTTATCAATGACAGCATCAACTACGTCTTGGGTACTACTCGTGCCTCCAAGATCCTTGGTGCGGAATGTTCCCTCTGCTATCACGCTCATCACAGCTTGTTCCAGCCTGTCTGCGAAAGATGGGAACTGTAAATGCCGCAACATCATGGCCGATGACAACAGCAATGCTGTGGGATTGGCAGTGCGACCAGCAACGAGTCTTTCGTTCCCGACATTACCGGCAGAAGCTCCCTGCTCAAAGATTGCATGATCGGCACCCACGTTGCCTGCGAGAAAACACGACGCCCACTCAGTTTCAAAACCAAGAAACTTCTTCGATGATCAGACCCGAGGTCGCAATTCAAACACAAACCCCACGTGAGAAAGAGACAATGCTGCTGAAATTTATCTGGCTAGGAACGCAACCTCAACGGGACAGCCTTCATGAAATCATTGAAGTGTCAAGGATTCTAGCTGACACAAAGAGCAAGACAGTCTGTTCTTCGTCACTAAACCATCTCCACTCAGATAAAAAGAACACACATATCTTAATCACTATACTGCAATAGTCATAAATATATATAAAGAAATGGACTTTGGTTACCTCCTGGCATAACACCAGTTCCGCCCGCAATACCAGCTGCTGTATTAGCTACCAATGTTCCATACAAATTTGGGGTTACCTAAAAAACATGCGCCACAACACATCTCAGATATTCACATCAGCACCACATGTGAACAAGTTTAATTCTCTGATTTTGAACGAAGTAAACAACTCAAAAGTAGATGTTCGAGCTAGTTCCAGCGGACACATTATAATAAACATATTACAATTTTTAAACAATGCCGTAATATCCAAACGACAGATCATGGAGAATGAATCACGAAAAGTTACCATCACATCAAATTGCTGGGGCTTCGACACCAGCTGCATACAGCAATTGTCCACGATAACCTCATTGTATTTGATGCCAGGATAATTCTTAGCCACCTCACGACAAGACTCTAAGAAAAGACCATCGGCAAGCTTCATGATGTTCGCTTTGTGTACTGCTGTTACTGTCTTGCGGTTGTTGAGATACGCGTACTCGAAAGCATACTTAGCAATGCGTTCAGAACAGAACTTTGTAATCACCTGCCAGTTCGGTAACGTAAGGTACTTTTTACCTGAGAGAACAGCAGGTGCGACTGGGCAAAATATTTGAGACCATTTTCATGACGAGTAAAGCACGAAGGAGACGGACAACAAAGTATTCACGAGGTTACATTGAACCAAGACCTAGTTAAGGTCTTTTCCCGCAAAAACCTAAAAGGTCAAAGGTCACATGAGAACCACCTAACGAAAAGAAATACAAAAGGAATTCCCAAGAGAAAGACCTAATTCTAGAGTACTGATCCATATTAGCATCAATTTTCAGAAAATACCATTGCTCTGCAACTCTAAGCAAACTACATACAACTAATCGTCGTGCTTCTCATGACATGGCCAGGACCCTCGATAGGCACTGTGAAAATATTTTGCGTAACCCAAAACAGTGCCAATTGTGGACCGATCCAACTCCCAGAGCGACCTGAGATATATATGCTCGATATCTAGGTTAAAGCAGCAAATTATACGTAGTCACCACATACACAGAGCGAGCGAATACTATAGCCCCTAGTGCAAGAAGAAGGAAATTTAAAACTCTTGCAATTAAAAATCAAAAATCAAAATCAGGAGGAATGATGAGATAGATACTTTCAGGCTCTCGACAACCCCGGGGACGACCTCGTGCTCAAGACCCGAGTACTCCCCCTCCGTGTTCTCTCGAATTACCACGATGTTCACATTGTCGTGGCGCGTTTTCAGTCCGGGCAGGTTGAAGCAATGCACGAGCGATGCAAACAAATCCAGCTCCTTCCGCAATTGCACGTTGAGGGAACTCACCCCTCCGCCGACGGGCGTGGCCAGACCGCCTTTCAAGCACACCTTGTTGCGGCGAATGCTGTCCATGACCTCCACGGGCACCTTGTCCATCTTCCCGGACACCTCATACTCCTCGAAGAACACCGGTGCATGCATCGCTTTCATCACTTGCACCGCTGCCCCAGTGACCAACGGCCCGATCCCGTCGCCCGGCAACAGCGTCACGGCCCGGGGAGCACCGTCGCCCGGCCGCGGCATGTAAGTCACCGTCCTCCTCTGCGACCTCTGAAGGAAGGGCAGCAGACTCTCCCTCATCGCCTTCACCCCGCGCCTCCCCCCGGCGGTCGCCATCGCGAACAAAGCGCCAACAGAGCGCCCGCCCTCGCCTCACCGAAAATTCAAGGTGACCTCCCCAAACTTCACCGCGATTGTCGACGAAAGCGAGCAGCAGTCGAAGAGGGGAAGAACTGGAGGATGAATTTTGGCGATGGCCGGAAGGGGGCGTGGGGATCGTGATGTTGCGGGCGGAGTGAGGAGACGCAGCGATGGCGAACTGTGCGCTCCGAGGGGTCAAACAGAATCTTCTTCACGTAACGCCCAGAATGGCTCCCGCAAGCGCAACCCTAGGAGCCCGCCCACAGGTGGTGCTTGCAAAGTGACTGGACGGATGAATGATTCCAGATAGTGGATGAATTCCTCCAAGGTATGAGGAGGGCCATAAATCGCCCATTTAAGAGCTGAAACTGAATTTTGGGGAGGTGAAGCTGCTTGAAATGTTTTTCAGTAAATTTTCCTTGAAAGATAAGTGGAGTTGGCATCTAATCCAAGTCCTTTCATATTTTTTTTGGAGCTTTATGGAATTAGTTATGAAATTTTGAAGTTGAAATAGCATAGGGCTTTAAAATTGCCTACCTGTTAAAATGTACAATGTTTGTATATTGCTAAAGGTTTTGAAAAAATAACATGAATAAATAGTGTACATTTGAAGAAGTGAACAATTGTCACATCCCTATCTCCTTGGGATGCTTGAAGTGCCTTAGTGAGCAAGGGGATCTTGGGGTGACCTCCCAAGCCTTACAAGAGCCTAAAAAAAGATAAATGGATGTCTTCTGAGTATATAGGGCGCAATAGCGCCTTGGATTTGAAAGGTATGATAGTGTATCATACATGTTTGGAAAGCTCTTGAGAATACGCATCCAACCATTCAAAGAGCATGTGATTTGGTTTTGAGAGCTAAAAGTTGACAATGTCCTAGTGACGTTAGGATACTTAAGGGCTAGGAGTGAAAGGTTTCCAATGAATCCTTTATGGAAATATGGCATGTAGCATATCATTGAAAAGTTAAAACACAAGAAAGCTGAAATGACAAACATTATGAGGTTCTAAGCTATGAGTCAAAAGTTATGGCCAAGAGGAGGATTGTGGTGAAGGCATGATGCCTCTCTTAGTGAACTAAGGCCATATTCGTTATATTGAGACTTTTGGTAGTCTCATTTTTATCCTCGACTCGAAGATAAATCATAATAACTGTTCAATTTTAAGACTATTTGGTAAGTTGAGATTTCAATGTATTAATATATATAAAAACCTTTGATTTTCCAAAGGTTGCAGGCTCATCTTATCCTCGACTCGAGGATAAATCACTATAACTGTTTTAGGGTTGTAGTCTCAAAATGTGCAGATTGTCTCATTTTAACGATTAAGGCCATAACTCAAATTTTTGAAGGTCCATAATTTTGCGAGAATTTGTCCAAATGGGACAAATGAACAATCCATAGCATCTACTCATCGTTTAGATATCTGAAATGGACTTTTATGTGGGATTTGAATATAGGACCACAAAGTTATGTCGTTTAGAAGTTTAAAAGCCCCAACGGTGGTGTAACGTCGTTATTTCGGTTGGAATTGGGTGGTCTTCCACAACCCAAGCCGTCTTAAAGCCTTGGTGAGTCCTAGTGACTCAAGATGGATGACATAAGTTCACCACCAGGTTCAAGGCACTTTGGAACAGTGTCCTATGGCACTGGTTGGATGGAGTCCCACTCCTTACTAGGCCATTTTTTATGTGTCCCGAGGTATGAGTCTCAATTAGTAACAAAAGGTAAGTAGCAAATATTCATGGGCTTAGAATGGAGTTGGGGTGACATTCAAGGGCGGTTAGTATTGGTAGGGAATATTGCTTCCACCTGGTGCTTGAACATTAATGGAAATTCCGTCCCATGTCATCAAGTGGTATGCTTGGTCATGAGTGGGGTGTATATATCAAGGACTGGGACTTGGTAATATGAATTGAAAAATGGAAAATAACATTGTGGGTGCTTGGTATGTGCAATGTTAATTAGTTGAGATTCAAGTAATACTAAAAGTAGAGCGTGGTGAGTCCATTCAAAGTTGTAAGGTGTTATTTGGGTTGCAACAAGTTTAAAGGACCATTGAAGTCCTCTTGAACTTGAAAAATGCATTATTGAACATGTAAACAACTGTATTTGTAAGAAAATAAAAGTAGTGAAAGTGTATATAAGTGTATTTGAAAAAAAATTATATATATTTTTTTCAGAAGAAAAGGTTGAAAATGAGTACTACAAAGCCTATTATGTGTCCATATAGTTGCATTTTACATTTGTTGTGTAGATTCCTTATAAGCATGTGGGCTCTGAATGGTCTCTAACAAGCATACTTGATTATCTATGCCATCCACTAGCTATCAATGGTTGGAGCCTACTTTGATTTTGACATCTTTGTAGGAATCTAATAGAGAATTTAGGGTTCATAATCAAGGCACAATTGCTTATTGCAATGATCTTTGTTGGTTTTGATTTTGTGACTACAAGATAGTGTTATAAGAGAGTATTCTAAACTTCCAATTTTTTTTGAGGTGTTCTGATTTGCATGTGAGAGTTGCATTACAATATTTAGTTTGAATTCTCTTATTCAAATTTCACTTACAATGGAAAGTGACAAAGTGTGTTTGGATTGCTGGAGTGCGACAACACCATCACTATAAGCAACCTGTGTTTTTGCCTACACTTGACTATTAACATATGATGTCCGACAAAACATGAAGATGTCAAAGGGTGATTGTCCAAAAAGATAGATTTCTATAGACATTGCGGAGAACATTGGCACGTACTATAAAAACAAGTTGATGTTATTATTAATATTGACGCTTTAATTGACATAACTAAAGACATCATGATGTTTTTTGGATTGTTTAAAAAAATATAGATTGCCAAATCCATTTTTACTGTGGATAAGTCAGTTGAAAATTATTGCGATTTAAGGTAAAAGGCTTAACAATGTAAAAAAATTAGGAGTGAGGTAGCCATGTGACATGCTTTAAAAAAATGGATAGATGTACATCATGGATGAAAAGAGAAGGTCTTTATAAAAGTGGGGTGGTAGGAAGTGAAACAACCCGTATGGGATACATAAAGCAAGAAGTCTATTCAATGTAAAATGTCTAAAATAATGTCCCCATGTCAAAATTGACAAGCAAATGTCTAAAACAACATCCACATATTTTGCAGTCAAGGTCTATGTTAAAATTATTTCATATTCTTTGTCTAGACAAACGATAGATTTTAGTATAAATACATCCTCTCCACCTTTCATTCTTATTAACTTTCAATTAAGGAATTTCTTCATTTTACCATCAAAAATTCTCTTGGTGGTAGATGATAAGTTTTCTTTGATTTTTGTTGAATTCAACAATTTTGTTTTTATTTTATTTGAAACATTTATTTTTTGCTGACCCTATTCTATGGATATAATATGTACCAATTAATGTCTCAAAAAATATCTAGAAGTTTAAGTTGACATCTGAAAAAATAATATTAAAATTTTGAAATGGCATGAAAGTGTAGTAACTAGGTATGCCATGTCACCTTTGTTGGTTACCATGTCACTTTTCCTACAGCCATATCAAATGCCACATTATGGATGGACTAGATGAAAAAAATTCCACATGATTTTTTTTTACTACATGGTGCTTATGTGTCATCCATGTGCCGCACTATGGGGAGCTTGGAAGCCTACATTTTTTGCCATATTAGAGGAAAAACAAGGCATGTTTCTGCAAATTTTGGCATATATTTGACTTGTCAATTCTAATGAATTTTAGGAGACATCTATGCGGATCCCTTCCATGTCAAAGTAAATGCCAAGACCTATTTTTATAGACATAAAAAAAACTTTGTTTTCTTATAGTGCATGCAAGGATTTTTAGCCTCATTGCCTCATTCATAGCATGACAACAGTTTAGGATTGATAATCTTCCCGTTCCCATTTTAAGGAGGCCAAATAAAGATAGAGCCAAGCAACAAGCTTCCCTCAACTTCAAAATATAAGTTTGCACTAACTCTGTATCATTAATTTTTCACATATAAGAGAGTATCACATTCCTTACATAAAATATGTGTCTGGGTACTTTTTTTTGTGAATGCATACATTTTTGTGGTGTCTTCAACTCTAGTTTCAAAGGGTTTGAATTGCTTGCAATTACATTGTGGCAAAGTCAATGTCAAATTGATTGTTGCAACAAGTTTTCTAGTTGTTGAATTTCCCTCTTCCATACAATACATTACATGCCGTGAAATTCAAAAAATTACACTTAGAAATCCAATATTAGGCTCTAATGTTTAACTCCTAAAGGACCATCATGTGTTTTTTAGTTGTATAGAAATTTTGGGTAGATACATGTGACTAGAGATTTGCATATTTTAGGTTGAAATCTTGACAGAAGGTGGGAACAAGGAATATCTTTTATATGCACTAAATTTTAGGACATTTGAAAATATGAATCAAAAGTTATGGCCAAATATGTTACTTTTTTTACCAACCAGGCAGTACAGGTAGATCAGAAAAAATTACTTTTTTTAAACAAAAATTTAAAATTTGGTTTTCTAAAGTTATACATTCATGGAAAGCTTTGAATCATTCCATTTTGATCAATGAAATGAAAGTTATGAGCAATTTTTGTTTGCGGGTAATTATGGATTCTTTGCTCTAAAATAAACTTTGAAGTCCTTTATCTTGCTTAATTTTCAATATTTTTTGAAAATAAATAAAATCATATGATGTAGATTATTTATAACAACATTTCAACCATTGGAATTGACATTTTTCAATTCTATAATAAAATCCATAACAATTTAATATTTTGAATTATTCTTTACTACTGTCTACTTACTATTTTTTTCTTGTATGTTGTACAATTCGAAATGATTTGAAATTTTTCAAGCATGTGACCAACTTGTCTTGGAAAAAAATCCAAGAGTAACCACCATTTTAGACATTTTTCATAGGAAAGTGAGCTTGTGAATTGTAGTTGCCCTATTTTTCACAAGGCAAAAAAAATTATTTCAAAGAATTTGAATGCTTATATCTTGCAATCCACGCAATGGAAATTTCTGAAATTTTTTCCATGTGTTCTCAAGTCAGCATACTACAAGATCCTATGGTTACATGTTTTTTTTCAAAAATTTGGTACTTGTACTAGAAATGGTAGTTTTGGATCGTATTTGGTGAAAACATAGTGAAGGAACTTTAGGGGTTCAACAATTTACATTTATAGATCTAATATCTTGGTTCTAGACAAAAATCTAAATATGATATTTTTTAGGTCAATGAATCATTTGGATCTACTTACCTTATTTGTTTCTACTAATTATTGCTTGAAAGGAGAAAAGAAAAGAAAATTAATACCACCCTTATTTGAGAGCTAGCATAGCTTAACCCCTAAATGCCCCAGTGCCTCAAATATGGCCTCTCAAAACTCAAAGATCTCCTTGTTTGACCATTATAATCTTTTTAATGGTACAGTAAAAGGATGTGTCCTTTTCCCTATAGCTCCAGCCCTATCTCTACTATCAATTGGTACAGACATCTGTTTTGACTTTGGAGTTGATGGTAGTACGTGCATGAAATTTATTGAAATATGTGTTTTGAATATTTTGAATAACAGTGGTATTTGTTGATTATTTTCTAATTTACATTTGTGTAGTAACAAATACATAGAATATTTGGTGGTATGTTGTTTATATTACTGAGTCTTTGTTTAATGGAGGAATTCATGAGATTCTAATGTTTCATGAAGTATACATTGATTGTTATAAACTTCTTACTTGGACCTTGTAACTTACTTGTGACCCTGGGGTGCACTCCCCTTTTTTTTATGTTAGCGTGTGAACAAAACTTTGGACTCCTATATACTTTTTGAATTTTAAATAAAATGAAATGAAAAACATATGAATAGATTTTTCTACTTTGAAAGTTTATGTTTTGAATTATTGATATTTTTATTTGTTAATAATAATTAGTTACAAATTTTTGAAGTAAAAAGATACACTCTAGAACTGAAAAATAACTTTCACACCCCTGTATTATATAAGAAAAAATTGTTTAAGAAATGAATAAAAATTTCCTAAAAATAATTCTCTATTGTAAGCTCATTTTGAGTTGAATATTGATGCAATGGTCATCTAAATGTGTTCTCTAAAAATCATCATACTACTAAAATCATAAGTCCCTTTGTAATATCACAAATGCTACCATTAATACTAGGGGCTCGTGTTTGCTATGCTACACATTCATTGTATCACATATTAGTAAAATTTTGATATATTTGAATAAAATGCATGATAATGATTTCAATAAGTCTTTAAAATAATCATTTTAAATATTTTGTAAAAATATTTTCAATCATGCATACATAGAAATCGTATTTTCACACAATGTGATATTACAGAAATAGAGTAGCAGTTTGCAATCACTTTCGTAATATCACTTTTTACAAAGGGTGATATTATAAAAATAATATAGTTGTTGCAATTAAGGTGATATTAAAGAGGATCCATAGGATGATATTATAGAGGTAGTAAATTCATTGCTTCTCTTGGCTTTACATTTCTTTGCACTTCTATGATTTTGTGCTTTTGTGAGCTTTGAGCTTTCATGATTTCAATTTTCTATTGCTACTACCAAATGATTTTGAGAAATTTATTCAATTGAAGCAATTTTGGATTCCACAACAATTAAGTTGTTTACAAAGTTTTTGAGATTTATGAGTTTTTCTTTTCAATTCTTCAATTTGGGTTGCCATTTTTTTTAACAATGGAGTCAAATTTCTAATGCATTCTAATGTATGTGTATCTTTTATGGTATTTACCATTGCATATGTTTCATTCATCATTCAATAATTTTCTATTGTACATTTCAATATATGCTTACTTATAAAAAAAATTATACAAAGATTTTAGTCATTTTTATTTGAAGATTTATTAAAAATTTTGTTCTGCATTCTATCTAATACATAAAAATTCTTATAAAATTCTAATGATGAATGCGTAGCATAGTAAGCGCCAACTGCTAATAGTTGAGTTAAAAAAACATGCCATTTTAGTGCATCTTTAACCTCTTCTAGAAATCATTCCATATTTTATTTGAATTTGAAATTTTGGGAGTAGAATCCTATAGTCATCAGTAAACAATGTTCAAAATTTGAAGTTAAACTTATAGTTTATTAAAAATCACTTGTTCACACGTAGTTTGTTGTAGTAGAACTAAGGTAGGTGGCTCTTAAACTGACCCTTTAAGAGCTGATTGCATTTTTGGGACAGCTAAACATCTCAAAACAATTTTCAGTGAATTTCGGTAGGAAGAAAAAAGGAATAGGCATCTAATCCAAGTCGTTTCATATTTTTTGGACCTTTGTAAAATTAGATAAAAAAATTTGAAGTTGAAACGCAGTGGTTTCTAAAACCGACCCCCTTCTGAAATGTACATAGTTAGTACATTTCAGAAGTAAAATGTACCAGATCGGTTTTAGAACCAGGTCGGTTTAAGAGCCACCTACCTTAATACAAACTCTCAAAGTGAGAACAACACTTTGTCACTTTGTAAACAATCAATATAATATCAGAGCGATATTGATCATCGATCTGAATACAATACACTAAAATTGGTAAATAGTGTTGGTTGATAATTAGTGTTGTTCCCTATTTTTTACCCCCAATACTATTTTTCAACTCATGTGAAAATAGTGTTGGGGCACTTAACTCCCGCCGTCATACTTTGGCTCTTCCCTCAAAATCTGAATTTCGGGCCCTTCCCTGAAAATCTAGATTTTTGGTCTTTCCTTAGAAATCTGAATTTCTGGCCCTTGCTTGGAAATCTGAATTTCTGGCCCTTCCTTGGAAATCTGAATTTCTGGCCCTTCCTTGGAAATCTGAATTTCTGACCCTTCTTTGGAAATCTGAATTTCTGGCCCTTCTCGATTGGACAAAAGGAGGCACCATTCTCCAAAAACTAAACTAGATCGAGGCAAATTTTTTACTACAGAGCTAAAATAGTGTTAGAATGTATAATTAGTGTTCTAACACTAACCTTGCAAATCACAATTAGTGTTAGTTCGACTAATTAGTGTTGCCAACACTATTTACCAATTTTAGTGTAGTTCTTCTATCAGGAAATGATTGCTACTGACAGAGTGGACTAGAATTCAGAGAAGAACTAGAGAGAACTGACGGAGAGAATTGAAATTGAGAGGAGAGAACCAAAGAGAAATAGAATTGAGAAGAGAGAATAAATTGAAATAAGATGGCAGAGAACAGAAACATGTCTGTGGGTGATGCTAATAAGTTCACCGGGCTGAAAAATTATTATGTTTGGAATCTAAAAATGAGGGCAATTCTCAGATGAGAGAATTGGTGGTTTGGTACTAAACAGAGAGTCCAGCTAAATGCCTTTCCAACTGACATCGGCAATAGACAATACTCTGCTGCTCAGCTAGAAGCAATAAAGGCCAGTCCGTCTGTTTGTACTACTATTGTCTCAATACTAGAAAATTCAAATTTTATGTTGATTTGGACGCGTTGATCAACAACACTTTTTATTGATTTTTATCCAAATCAACAAAATTTCTATCCAAATCAACAAAAAATTATTGATGATCAACACGTTCAAATCAACATAAAATTTGAATTTTCTAGTATTGTTTGTTAATGATGATATTGTCAATACTGTTGCTATTCATTTAGATCTGGCACTTATTTGGGAAGCATTGAGATGGCTTATCATTTTGGAAACCAGTCTCAAATACTAACTTTAAGAAGTCAGTTGCAGTCTTTGAAATTGGTAGAAGAAGGATCTATTGAAGAATATCTGAAGAAAGCGAGAGAATTAAAAAACAAACTTGTTAGCATGGGAGAATCGACTTTTGATAGGACTTTGGTCCAAATCATGCTTAATGGACTACCAAGGAATTATGAGTCTACCATACAAACACTAACATACTTGAATGTTAACATGACATTTGACTAGGTAGCATCCAACTTGCTAAATGAAGCTTATCAAAGGGAACTTTGATCTATTCAACTAGGCGATGACTAAGCACTTGCATCTTCGTTTGATCAAAAAAACTCTCTTTGTAACAACCAATATCAACAATACAAAAGAGGATGTGGATCTTATCAAAGAAGAAGGGGATTTTATGGTCAAAGCTACTATCCATTCCCAAGACCTTTTCCAATATTGTTTTCATCATTGTTTCCAAGACCACCGCAAATTTGCTATAACTATGGTAAGCTAGACCACACATAGCTAGAGATTACAAATCATCAAAACAAGAGAATTTCTTTCCATCTAGTTAAGGTGCTTCATATATAAACTTTGCAGAATTCTTTGATGTTGCATTGACTGAATATTGGGGAAACTACAATTTGTGGTACATGGATAGTGGTACTATTGGACATATAGTAGCAAATTCTCATAATCTAGATCAGTCTCAGCTAAGTTCATCCACTATGAGAATTCAGAAAGTTAGAATTGAAGGTGGGGAACCTCATACCGTTCAAGGCACTAGAACTTCCACTGTGAAAACTTCCGCAAGAGAAATATAGTTAACCAATGTTTAGTATGTCCCCAGTATGATACAAAATTTGATATCAATTAGTATCATGATATTATGGCAATAGAATACCGAGATCCTTCAAATGGATTACATTGTTTTGGCAATGATTATAAAATAAGTACTACTAATATTGCAACTTTTGATGGTATCTCAATTAATAAAGTTGCAGACTTGTGGCATAAATGCTATGGTCATTTGAGCTATCATGGTCTTTCTCACCTTTTGCACCAAAATAGAATACATGGTCTCCACATGTAAACTTTCTCTACACTATTTGTGAAAACTGCCTTGCCAGACAACAAAATAGGAAAAGTTTTCCCAATGTTTCAAATAGCAAAGCATCAAGATCCATCGAGAAGGTTCATTCCGATTTAATTGGGCCCATGCCATCCCGTACTTTAGTAGGTTCACACTATATCTTAATTTTCACAAATGATTTTTCAAGAAAGAGTTGGACTTACTTCCTTCAAACCAAAGATCAAACTTTTGACTATTTCAAGATTTTCAAAGCCAGGGTTGAAAATGAAAGAGGGAATTGAATTACTACTCTTTGCACAGACAAAAGGGGTGAATATATGTCATTAGAATTTCAAAACTTTTGCAAGACTCACGGACTCAAATAAGAGCTATTACAAGCATTGACTCTACAACAAAATGGTGTTGCAGAACAACGAAATAGAACTATCTTCAAAAGGGCTAGAAGTCTTACAACTAAATGCAATTTACTAATCTATCTATGGAGTGAAGTTGTCTCAACAACCAATTATTTGATAAATCAAAGTCCAACATGAGCTAATGAAGGCATGACCCCAAAAGAAAAATAATTCGGTAAGAAACCTTCCATTGTACACTTCAAAATTTTTGGGTGCCTTTCTTTTTGTCGCATTCTAAAAGAGAGAAAAAAGAAATTTGATAATAAAAAACAAAAATGCATATTATTAGGGTATGACGATGCAAGTAAAGTATATTGATTACACAAGCCATTGAAAAAGAAAATCATTCTTAGTTGTGTTGTTATTATTTATGAAAGTCGCATAGCAGCACAAGGCTTCATCACATAGAGAATAACCTACCAATTTATCAAGATCCCTTTTCAGTAGGAAATCAATCAGTATGTGAAGATAATTCTTAGCCTTCTAAAACTACTAGGGATCAATCTGATATCAAAACTACTAGGCAACAGACTGAAATTGCCCCCTTACTAGCCCCAATGTCCTTAGAACTCCTGCTCATATCAAAATTGAACCAGAATCTCAGGAGATAAGACCTCTACTTGTAGATACACCAATTAGATCTAATCAATCAGATTCTTCTGACTAGTCAAATCAGCAACCAGATAGACAATATCCCTGCCAAAATAGAGTGCCGTCAAGCAGATTTCGAGATTTTTGGACTTTGATGAACAAAATTCATGAGGAACTGTTCCATTACTCAAAAGCGTGTAAACACGACAATTGGAGAGCTGCTATGGAAAAAGAGATTTATTTTAAGAATGAAATGTAGGAAATAGTTGAAAGACAACCAAATATAAAACCTATTACTGCAAAATGGATATATAAAGTTAAAAAAGACTCATTAAGAAAACCAACATGTTTCAAGGCTAGAATAGTAGCTCGGGTTTTTTAACAAAAGGTAGAGATTGACTATGAGGATATCTTTGCTCTAGTTGTAAGGTGGTCCACCATCATGATTATTTTTGCCCTTGTGGCTACATATAGATGGGAATTGACTCAAATGGATGTTATCATCGCCTTCTTAAATGGGCATATTGATGAAACAGTAATAATGGAATTTCCCGAGGGCTCTTTTGGAACATGTGATCCTACTAAGGTATGCAGAGTCAATTGTGCTTTGTATGGTTTAAAACAATCTCCTAGAGCATGGTACATATTACTTGACAAATGGATTCTTTTCATGATTTGATTTGTAGTTGGGCAGATTCAAATTTGTACTATTCAAACCAAAACGACAAACTAGAAAATTTTCTAGTCTATGTGGATGATATACTAATCACAGGGAATGATGACATGGAGATATTGAGAATAAAAACTGCCTTCCAAAAATAATTCAAAATGACAGACTTGGACACTGTTGAAAATTATCTTAAAACCACGGTTGTCATATTGGACGGAATCTCACAGTTCACAGACAGAATCGGACTGATTAGAGTTGATCGGCTGTGAACTTCAGTGGCTTATAACTTTTGCAAAAATACTTCAAATTGGGCAAATGAGATGTTTTTAGGCATCTACAATTTCTGTAGATGCCTAAAAACATCTCATTTGCCCAATTTGAAGTATTTTTGCAAAAGTTATAAGCCACTGAAGTTCACAGCCGATCAACTCTAATCAATCCGATTCTGTCCATGAACAGTGAGATTCCGTCCGATATGTCAACCGTGCTTAGAACCAAGATTGAATATCATACATCTAGTATTTCATTCATCATTAAAATTATATTATCAAACTTCTTCAATGATTTAGCCTTAATGTAGTAACTGCAATCCTATGTTGTTTCCAATGGATCCAAAGCTACAATTATCAAGAAAAATTGGCACTCCAAAAGTTGATCCTCAATTATATAAACTATAGTAGGAAGCTTGTTATACATCACACATACTCGACTAGATATATGTCATGCACTTAGTTGCATTAGAAGATTTATGACAAATCCAGAACAAGCCCACTTTCAAGCAACAAAGCAAATACTTCACTATCTTAGTGGCACAATTCACTACGCACTTCATTTTTCTACCAAAAGTATAGGGCATTTGCACACATTTACTAATGTTGATTGGGGAAGAGATGTAGATACAAAGAGATCAATATCAAGTATCCTTCACAAATTTGATAACTCTAGTATTTTTTTGACAAGCAAATTGCAACCCACAGTATCTCTATCTACCACTAAAGCTGAGTATAGAGTTTTGACTAAAGCTACTAAAGACATCACATACTTCAAAAGATTGTTGCAGAAACTTGGAGAACCAACAAACGATGCCACACAAATTGCAAATGACAATCAATTTTGCATTCGTTTGGTAAACAATCCTATGCCTCACTCTAGAACCATACATATAGAAATCTAGCATCATTTTATTAGAGAAAAGGTCAAAGATCATACAATCTAGGTAAACTATATCCCAATAGAACAACAAAAAGCCGATTTCTTGACTAAACCCTTACCATATTCAGCTTTTACTCTCAATAGATATAGATTGGGAGTTAAACCTCTTTTTAGCACTCACTAGAATCTACAGTACATTTCTTTCAACTCTAACGTCAAACCTAGACTTAACCTAGTCAAGTGTATACTACTTGTCAATCAAAAGACCTTTCCCATATTTCTTATGTTTAAAATCCAAGGCTCTCAAATTTCTCTTTGTGCCTTTGTTATCCCACCACTGAGTAGGATTTACAAAATACTCGTTCTAGTAAGACTCATTGGATTGCGAACTAGCTTCAAATTGATCATTTCCTCTACCAAAATTTTCCATTCTTCCTTACTTTCTATGAGTTTCAGCAACAAGAGGGCCCTCAAGAAGTTGATGATCTGATGTCATCAAAGATAAACACAAATAGAATAGCTCCAATAGCTAGGCATTGATTTTGTGCACTATAAAGGTGATCAACCAGAGGACCAAAAATATCAATCTTACCTGCATCGAATTCCAAATGTCAAGAACTACGCATATGTTACTCAAGAAACTAACAAAGCTCAACAAGACATAACAACAAACCGAGACCAAGTTAAGAAAGTAGAATAAAAGTGTGAATACCATTGTATATGCCTCTCTTGCTATCGGAGTGAAGTTAACGTTTCTTGAAGTCAATTCACCCATGCCATCTCTTCTCACATCTCAATACTAAGAGCAATTTTTTGAGGAATCATGTATGAGAGGGGGTGTTGGAAAATAACACACACTCTTGTTTTCTTCTGTTCAATTACTATTTATAACCATGTTACTTGATTCCTTCATCAACGTTACTATAGTTCAAGTAGTTCAATTGCACTATTAATTCTTTTTATTCATAAGTTATGCTTAATTAAGCACACATATTAGCTATTTAAACTTCCTGTTTAGACCTCATAACTTATTTGTGAATACAAACTCTCAAACTGAGAGTAGCACTTTGTCACTTTGTAAACTATCAATAGGCATTGCATGCGGTGTCACCAATTGACTCAGTTGATGTCTTAAAAACTTGCATTGTTGGGGACATGCATAAACCATTAAAAAGGATGCTAGATATCCACATGTTTCTAGCCAGACATCAAGAAAAACATGGATCAATGGGGCACTAAAAGTTTTGCTATGTATTTGCCACTTAAGTGCTATGCAAACATGAGAAGCCATGTGCAAGCCATCCAAACGGTCCTTGGCTTGGCTTAAAGCTCACTTATTACTATAGAAATAGAAATTAGAATAAAATTAATGTTAATAGTGGAGATTTGGGTAATTCATAGATTAAAGGCAATATGAGATGGTATAAAGTTAGATAAGAATATATTAAAATGAATTGAAGAAAAAAAATATAAATGATAATATTAAAAGATGATGAATAAAATTGGTAATGGGGAGGGTTTGTAAGCCCTAGGAGGCACTTGAAACCGTACTACTATTGAATTTTGAAGAGAAACTTACAATCTTATATTTTTCTAGATAGATCTCTTGTTTTTCTTTCTATAGTCGATTGTTTCATGATATTTTGATTTGTAGATCATTAGTTATGATTTTCTAAAATTGAGTGAGATATTTAAGCCGTGGAACAACATCGGCCTCTAAAAGTTAGATTTGGTTGCAAGAACAATTTCAACCTCCTCATCTAGTACTTTTTCTAGATAGATCTCTATCTTTTCCTTCTATTATTTGTTGTTTCATGTCATTCCAAGTTGTAGATCAATAGTTATGATTTTCTAAAGTTGAAGTAGAATATTTACTAGGACAATTTAGGATATAGTTCATTATTTGGAAGCATAGTCTTTTCACCCACCTTAGTAGATTGTCGTACAAATCCTCTTGAGGGTTTGAAAATCACCACACCATATGAGGATTTTTTTCATCCATCCCATCCATGACATGGCATTGAAAAAATGTGACATCCATCTTGGATGACGTGGCATACCTAGTTAGTATAGTTTTCTATTGTTTGAGAGTTTAATTATTACTTTTAGAAACGTCAACTAAGACATCTAAACTTTTTTTTGAGATGTCAACTCAAACATCTAGACATTTTCTGAGATGTTTTGGGAATGTTCATGTAGACATTCAAACAATTTTTGAGACATCAACTTCAACATCCAATTGTTTTGTAATGACTACTCAGACATACACATTTTATCATGTTTACTTCTTAAAACGTCCTATATGTCATACACAATATACCATACATTGTATACTATACATAATATGCCATATATTATACATAGTATGGCACATCAATTTGTACAATATGCCATACATTGTATTTGACAAACATGTCACATAGCTTCCAAAGCTATTTATTGTGCATACGTAGGAATGAGAAGGCAAGCTATTTATACAAGTGGGGTGGTAGGAGGTGAAACAAACTATGTAGGATATGTGAAATGTTGAAGTTGTATTAAAAATAAAGACCACATACAAACGTCCAACATGATGTCTTTAGAAACAATAGGTTGTTCACTTATATGTTTCCTTCAAGAGTACCATTGTCTTTCAAACATTCATTGGGAGACAAAGATAGTGGTGCCCAACGTTGAGCATGGCATGCATTTGACATCACTATTGTGATGAATGTATGATTTCTTCATTGATTCTAATTCTGGCCCTTTGTAAAGTCTTCTCATGAGTATTGCAAATATAGAATGTTACATGGTTTTTCTCCCAAAAGTGTATCGACTACCTTACTTGAAGCCTTAAACCTTTCATTTTTGTTGTATTGATATGCTCATGTGTCCTTCCACATCCATGTTTTTTCTAAGGAAATGCACATTAAGACATCATTCTTAATATTGCAAGAAGACAATAACTCTCTCTGGTTTCGTTCCATTCCAGAATAAATTGAATTGTTTTCATCGATGTTAGGATTTTTCATTCTACATCTTTTTCGTCAATTCAAACATAGAAATTATCTCTCTCTCTCTCTCTCTATATATATATATAATTATACATTAGAGTTCAATGCTCATAGGGACCACCACGGGATTTGAACCATGTGTATTTATGTCAAGATATTCCACCCAGCTTGCATATTAATTGGCTATGAAAGCCTCCATACTAAGCTAAGGTTCTCAAATCTACATTAACTCTATTACTGCCATAATCCATACAATGCCACATCCAATATTGCAAGGTTACCTACCTGCATTATTGCATGGCATTGACAGTAACAACTGAATAGTGGTCCTACTTGTAGGATTAACGGCTCCATACATGGACACCAGTGAGCTAAGTGGGACCAAACTCCAAAGTAGGGGAGGCTCTACCAATTGCAAACCTTACCAAGGTTAAGCTCACAAACACATCGTGACTATTTCACTGGGCTTCAAGGCTACGTGACTGAGGGAACTACACTTCCAATTTAGTACTACTGTGGGGAGTGAGATTGGCTGATCTTGAGTGTAGTACAAGTGGACTACTTCCCAAATACTTTCTCGACACTAAGAGTTACCATGGAGAATGACTCAAAATAGGTTCTCGAAAAACAGAGAAGAATTCACTTATTTGGAACACTTTTGTAATGGCTCCAAGTTTCATGACTATCTTGCTATTTGTTTATGCTACAATTTGGTGACACAGATAACAACGTGGAATGTTCTGAAGACACCTCACGCACGCAAACTAACAAACTTTTGGTCTATTGACTTGCATGGGCATAGGTGAGGAGCATTCCTTCCAACTTTGTGGCAAAATGGAGAGCAAGTTCACTACTTTCCGAATACTTCTATACCTCAAGTTCTTATACTTGCATGTGCAAAATGCTTAGGGTGTAGATATGTGTTATTGACATAACTAGCTCTAGACTTTATTTATTTCAAGGATACTTCCCTGTACTGGGGTGTCATGTCTACTTTCTTTCTCTCTGTGTATGTGCTTGTGTATCTAATAGGCATCATCATGTATGGCATACATAGAAGCTGTAAGTGATGGACATTCATGTCATGTAGAATTTGGCATCTAGTCATTTCATATGGCATTGGACATATGAAAAGATACTATATATATTGTTTGGTAAACGTTGTATCAATGTTCATTAGGTGTCTACATTTTGCACACATTTGTTACTTTGTCAATGCTATTGTGCCATTAGTTTTAGAATCAAGTGCATGTTGCTTAGGGTAATTTGCTTATAATTTGTTGTATTTATGGATGCTAGTGAAAATGTCTTGAATCAACTTATGTGCTTGGAATTATTTTATTTGCCTTAATAGGCTTTACTTTGGTCATAGTTGCATGGATGTCCTTGTACGCCAATATGATCTCTAGAATCAAGTGCCTATAGCACAAACTCCCGCAAAGTGTTTTCTTCTCGAACTTTTTGTGATTGGAGGATGGGATTGGCATCATTTGCAAGTTGCCGAGCTTAGTGAGAGGTGAAGTGGCACTCTAGAAGTGTATATCCTATGAATAAATGCATCTCCTTTTGCTTGAAAGCTTGATGCGTCTTGGACAATTTGAGTTGCAAAACTATGAATTTTAAAAAAAAATTTAACATCAAAACTTGAAGTGTTGTTGTATTTTTTAAGGTTTATGAATTTAAGGCTTTTGGGCAACATTGTGTGAATTGAATTGGGTTTTAAAGGGCATCATAAGCTTTGTGACATTGCTTATTTAGAAATTGTTTGTTTTGCAACTATTCAAGGTTGTAATGATGGGTCCTAATCCAATTCCACATAATCTTGGGAAGAAAAAGGTACAACAAGAGTTAGGCAACTAATTCCAAAGGAATTTTTTAACCTCTAGGACCTTTAGTGATTCTAGAGGCTAGAAATGAAACTGAGGAAAAAAACAATCAAAGGCACAGAAAGAAGGAAAAAGAAATGCCCAATGCTTCCAAAGACAAAAGAAAGAAGAAGCTTTATGAAGATGAGGACATTTCACGTAGTAGAGGCACAAAGGAGAGTATTGATTTTGAAGATGCTTTGGGCTCTAGTTAGGAATTAGATGCAGCATCCAAGCATAATCAAGGTCTATGATTGACTTGTTCTCAATTGGCTTCTAAGTTAGGGCTAACAAAAAAGATTCCATGTCGACCTAATTTCTCAAATTTGGTGGTGTTGTCTAATTCTAATACTACTATATCAGAGTCTTCAAGGGTTGGAGTTTAAGGTCACTTATTGGTCTTGCCGTGAACGAAGCTACATGGCTCCAAGATTTGTGTACCACTTTGTTTCCTTAGGCAAGGAAAGTTTAGATGATAATGGAGTGACAGTGCTTATGAGGTGTTTGATTTGTACTAGAGTTGAAGGGAGGTTCACAACAATTGCCATAAAAAAAGATAACTAAAACAAGCATGATGGTTGGAAGTGTGCAAGTTGTGCCATACCAAGGGAAGAGGTTGTAGCTAAAGAATGGTAGAGGGATAGCAATAACAAGCATTTCAAAAATGAAAAGGCTTATGTTGTCCTAGGTGGTAAAATTATGTTACAAAAGCTCCAAAAGTGGGTCCAAAAAGCAAGTAATGAGCCGGATTGCAAGAAAAGGATCAATTTGCTTGCATATCTTGGCTTTTGAGCAATGCTCAACCAATGAAGAATATTCCATCACAACATGACTTATTGCAGTACATCAGTGTGAAAAGTGTCTAAAAAGCATTGGAACATCCAATTCGGTTGGGATATAGAAGAGGTGATTCATTTTGTGTATTGTGAAAAGGTGAAGGAGTTACTCTAGGTGGCTCAATTCATTAGTGTTACATGCAATGAAGTCACATCCATTGATATTTGATAATGGGTCTTGGATTTTAGTTCATGGTATGCTATCATTAATTTTGTTCATGTCTTACTCTTACTACGTCTTCAATGAGTTATTGGTAAAGCATACCCTGGCCAAATGATTATGCATATTTTGTTGAATGTTGGGGGCTTGACTTATGAACAATTGATGTTCAAACTAGTTTGTTTTGGGGTAGATGATGCATTTACATTTCAAAGATGTAGGCATGTGTTGGTGTACAAATTAGGGAGAAGTTTGCTCCCTATATCTTATCTCTCCATTGTTGGACATACAAGACATACCTTAATGTCACTACCATATCCGAGGTCATGGTTGTAGACCATATGGAGGTTATTATTTTAAAAACTCATGAGTATTTTTGTAAGTTATCCAAACGTCACCTAGAGTTCACTAAATTAGCTAAAATCATGGAAATAAAAGAGTAGAAGATACTAAAACATGTCAAAACTCAATGGTGTAGCATGTTGTCACCAACTCAAAGGATCTTAAGTGAATGTAGGATACTTGTTATCAAGATGGCATTAGATGAGGATAAAAAGAGTCCCATTAGGGCTCTACTTAATTCCCTTTATGATTCAAAGACATTGTTAGGGATGGCTTGTATTTTCCCACTCATGGAGACAATTAACTACCAAGTATGTAATGTGTACATCTATGATTTTTTGATGTAGTTGTGAGACAATGTATTTTACAACTTTATAGTTTATATATTGAAGAGTAGACAACCTTTAAGTCAAACCACTTTATTCTTTTGAAGGGCTTAGAAGATAGTATCTTAGAGTCCATTCAAATAAGGTGGGTTCTAGATTTGAACTTCCCTAATGTTGAGGTAGAGCACTTAGCCTTTCAATCACCTAATGTTTCCTCAAACATCTTTGTGGTGAAGACCAACTTTGGAACTAGAGAAAAAATTGAAATAACAAGGGATGATTGGACAATGATAGCCATGTTGGTGAAAGACCAATGTGTTGGTGAGTTCCATTTTAAACTTTTTCAATCTAATGTGTTTTATGTGTGTTCTATACTTGTAATGTTTTAATGTGTTTTCAAATTTGTTTATGTTTCTTTAATATTTTTTAATAATGTATATTCTAATTTGTTTCTCTTGAAATTATGCAGTGTGTGTTTTTATTTGTTTGTCTTTTCAATTTATGTGATGAATGTTCTTATTTGTTTGTCTCTTCAAATTTTTAATGTGTATTTTAATTTCTTTGTCTTTTCAATTCTTTGAAATCAGTATAATATAGGGGTAGCTCATTCACTTATCTGTGAGTTGGCTACTTGTTTCCCTTACCAACCTCTTGTGCATGCATTCGGGATTGTCTTTCCTCAATTGAAAGACGCTTGTGATGCAAGCTTTCACAAGCACTTACTGTGTTTAATTAAATCTGAGTATTGCTATGTGGATTAGCTCATGAAGTTGCAAATGAAGTTAAAAAGCACATTAGATGATCCTAAACCATAGCTTTTCTATTTTGTATTTAAATTCTTATTCCACATATTAATGTGATGAGTGCTTGAGCATCTTAGTTTCTATTAGATATGTAGGGTTGTTTTTTAAATTGACATTGTGTTTTACAATTGTACTTGGTATGTCATGTTGCATGGCCATTTGGAATTTCGGAAATATAATTGTTGTTTAATTTATGTATGATATTTTCTTTCATATTAACACACTAATATTGGGTGTATGAGTGCATTTTGTCATATACAAGTCTCATGTGTAGTTAGCATGCATATACTAAGCTAAGATTTTTATGTGAAGGTTTTGTGTAATGCTTTCACTTACTTTGTTTTGATTCAAAATCCACATTCACAATACTTGTGTTGTGTGTTGAAATGTGTTTTGTTGTGTGTAGGTCTAATACATACTTGAAATTCTTAAGTTGAGCTGTAATTTATATTTGATGATTTTATTATGCATGATTTTTTATTTATTTTTTTATTCACAATCTTTTTATTCACAATACTATGTTGAACATCAAAGTTTGTTTTGTTGTATATAGGTTCCCTATAGATAGCCACTTAGGCTTATGCAAGATAGAAATATAATCTTTAAATGTAGTTTAGGAAAAAGTCTTGTAAGCTACTTTCTCTTCATGAAAAACAACAAATTTTTGAACTACTACTAAATCCTCAAACTAGCTTGTAAAGAACACAAATACTTGAAAATTTTAGTCCACTACATGTTTGCAATGAATGCCTTCAATCTATATATGATGCTTCAATTTCTAGCACTAGCATGCAATATCATAATGTCCCCCAAAAGATTATGGGATTAAACCTCAATGGAATAATAAAATCATGTAACTTTACATCCCTCCAAAGTAGCCTGTCTTGCTCTTCAACCATTTGGAGAGTGTTAAAAAAATTAATGTTACCCGATTTAAAATGTTTTCATTGGTGTAGAGGTTTATAGATCTACAAATAGATTGGAATATATTTTCTTGATTATATTATATATTTTTTAATTATTAGTAGTCAAATTACAAATTTTGAATAATAGTTTAGAATATTAAATGTTAATGCTTGTAATTGAGAAGAATATAGATAATAATAAATAGACATGACATAGTTAAATTTTGAAAGCTAAGTAACTTAAAAAATTTATAAGACATAATGCAAACTACAAAGTTTAATCTTGGAAATAAAAAATGTGTAAAGATATATGTTTACGTTCATTGACCAAAGTATTCATAATGAATGGGTGAAAACCCAAAATTTCGGCTTTTGACAATAGACAAATGTGTAGGTTTAACCCCTAAAGGTCCAAACACCGTTTTTTGGCATGATAGCGATTATAGTCAACTCACTATGAATGGAGTTTTTATTTCTTTTCTTTGAACATTTCACATAACATGTGCCTAAAGAGCAGCTTTAAGGCCCAACAATTTTCATAATTCTTGACTGCATGATTAAAAAGTTATTGCATGATATGTAATTTTCAACATTTGGTGGGCAACTTGGGCAGCCCAAAAACTTCTTTAAAAATCGCTTTTTCAAGAAATAAAAATTTGAAATTGGTTCTTTAGACTTATGCATATGTGGAAAGCTTTGGATCATTCAATTTCAATTAATGAGATGAAATTTATGAGGACTTTTAGTTTGTGGATAGGTATAGCGTCTAGAGATTCCATACCTACCCACAAACTAAAGCTTCTCATAACTTTCATCTCGTGAATCAAAATGAAATGATTTGAAGCTTTTTATTTATATATATAAGTCTAGAGAACTAATTTCAAATTTTTATTTTTTGAAAAAATGATTTTTAAAGAAGTTTTTTGGGCTGCCCAAGTTGCCCACCAAATGTTGAAAATTACATATCATGCAATAACTTTTTAACCATGTAGTCAAAAGTTATGAAAATTGTTGCGCCTTAAAGCTACTCCTCGGACACATGTTATGTGAAATTTTCAAAGAAAAGAAATAAAAATTCCATTTGTAGTGAGCTACCCCAAATCACTATGATGCCAAAAAATGGTGTTTGGACCTTTAAGGGTTAACCCCTAAATGCCCAAGGTTTTTTTTGAACTTCTTAGAATTTGCTCTAGAATCAACAAAAATCCAACATTTTAATAAATTGTATCAATTTTTTTGAATTATAACCATAAAATTTTTCTAAATGAATTTTTGATGTGATTTTTTCTCCAAGTTTTAGTGTATTTGAGGCTCGAGCCTTCAACACTACGGAAAGTCAAGATTGTAATAGACACCCTTGCACAAAATCTTGAATAGAAAAATTATAATGAATTATTTTCAAAATCAGATTATTTATGCTAAAATTAGACTTCAAAAACAATTTTAAAAACATATAAACTACTAGAAATATCAACTTGGTTAGGTTTTATTTAACTTCAAAATATTGTCAACACCCAAATTCAGTGCCTTGGATATGTTGAGGTTGACCTACTGACTTGCCAATGGCTGGTATTATAAAAATATCACAATAGATTTCAAAATACACATGACAATGTTTTGACCTTGACATTGTACAAAGTACTTGCAAATTTATAATCTATAACTCATTCTAAAGACAAGAGTGGAAAAATTTTAGAGGGTAGATTCTAATCACTCCACAAAAAAACAATCTTGCTAGAATGCTAGCTTTATTATAAAATATGGAGAAAATGAGTGGATGATATTTGGTCCTAAAGAAGGGTCAAAAGACAAACTATTAACCGTATAAACGAAAGCTTTGATAGTAGCTCAAATATCTGAACTCATTCTAAATAAATCATGTTTTTTGTGAGAGGCTTGATACTGTCAAAACACATTTTATGCAACATGAGCCACGTCAATTGAAATGTCTCTTAAAATTTGTCTCTATCAATATGCAAAAAATGTACCAAGATCTCAAATTACACACTTTGATTTGAGCATGTTTTCAAAAAATGTTTCTACAAACATGGTCTTTTAAGTTGTTGGAAATGCACCATGTATGTAGATGCCACATCGGCTCCACGTAATCACCACACATAAGTTTTGCCATATGTGAATGATTTTCATCCATTCCCTTGATGATATGACATTTAAAGTAACCTTGCCAAAATTTGATGTGGACACACTAAAATCTAATGTGGAGGCACCAAAAGATAATGTAGCTTGCTTGATTAGAAAACTATTAAGAAATCTTTGAATGCAATTGTTATTGGTGTAGAAGACCTATATGATGTGTAAGTATTTTATGAGACATATGTATTGCCAATGTTGTGTTTCTTAACATGTTCATTTGACATTTGTAGAGTAGAATTGGATGTCTAGTCTAGATGCTATAACATACAATTGGAAATTATCTTGGACATGCCCAACATCAAATTTGAAATCATACTTGATTCATCTATATTGGTTCTAACATTGAATATGACTAGTGTGAGTCTATTTTGTATCGTCATTGTATTGCAGAAGGCATAGGGGCCTTCAACAAGTTTATACACTTTGAGGGTGATTGCAAGAAACACTTGTACTATTTGTTGCGTTTTTCAATAGTACTCATGAAATCTTTAGGATTACTTTAAAATTAGAAAACTAATTTTTAAAAAATCTTAAAAATATGACTTATGTATATACCTCTAAAATGAAGGTTTTCACCAAAGGAAATGTGTAGGAAAATTCTCTAAGTAGGAGAACTTGAAAAGTGCAAAATCTCAAGAAAATAGGATCTTTGATTCAAAAATTAGTTAAAAATAGTAAAAATAAGTAAATACAAAAAATAAAAAGTGGACATTTTTAAGAACTTTATGAAGATGGTAATTCACCAAAAAACTTACAAAAATAATATTTTATATGTTTCAAAATGCAAGCAGAAGGAAGCTCTCTTCATAGACTTCCACACCACACAAAATTAATTATTTTTAAAAACCCTTCGGTGAAAAGTTGTATTTATATGTAAGGAAGAACTCCATATAATTTTCTTGATGTAGGGTATATGAAAAAGGTACTCAAAAGTACTAAAAACCTCCAAATTAGCAAGTGTGACATTTATTTTGGGCCTATTTTTGGATAGTAAATTATTTTTGAAAATTACCAAAAAATCAAGGAAGTTGTAGGATAGTCATGAGTACCTTCCTTCTAAATCTTAAGTCATTTGGAGTTAAAACACAAAAATTATGGCCAAGAAACAACTCAGCCCGCAACGTGTGACAGAAAATAGTACAAGTGTTTCTTGCAATCACCCTTGACAATGATGTCATCAACACGGCCACATTCAATGTGCCATGTATTCACATTCAATTATCCGACTTACATGTGAGATTCAATATGATAGCCAAAAATTGAAGTTTCATGCAAATAGGCTTTGAAGTGACGAGAGCAATACCTTTGAAGATATAATAAAGAATGGTACCTAAAATTGGATAGTAAAAAATTAATTGCGGACTAAAGGGTGAGTGTACAAACTTTATACTACATATTCTTAAAGACCTCTATAACTAAAATAGACATAAGTCACTTTTATAATACTAGTATCCAAAATACAGCTACAATAACAAACTAGAAAAGTAGTTCTTTATAGCTCTATTCAAAAAAAAATTGATAGAAATAAGCACCTTTTGATGTATCAATTTAAAAAGAATGTGATTACAACCACAAAGAAGAAAATAGCCCTATGTGAGTTTGAAGCTCTTTAACAGCCTTAACCCCTAAAATACTCTTAGGAAGCATATTTTGGAATTGATGAACAAATGAAAGATGTAGACTTTGAGTTTTAGATTCAATCTAAACAATTAGATTCACCAATGCTATCACCAATATTTTTCTATACATTTTGAAAGGAAATTTCAAAATTCCTTCAAAATTCAATTACAAGCAAAATGTAGTCATTTTTTGAGTAAAATTTGTTGGAATGGATTTGAAATGAGGATCTTTTCATATGGTGATATTTTGAAATTTTCCAGTTCTTTAAATCTATGACCTCATTTATGCAAATTCAGTTTTGAATTAGAGTCAATGCAATTTTGGCTTCACACACTACTACAATTGTAATTTTAGAAAAATATGTACTGTAGTAACACCAAATCCAACCACTAGATAGGACAACAACTTGATAAAGTATGTCCACAAATTAGGATGACTTTTATCCATTCAAGCAGTAATGAAAAAGAAAAGTGATTTGCAATCAGTTTGTCATCGACAGCGGAGCACTTGGAGGTTAACATTCTATCGTCAACAAATACAGAAATAAATGAGTTGTCATAACTTTTCATTGATTGCAACTACACATAAAAGCTTCTAATACATAAAGATAAACAATTAGCAAAATTAAGAAACAGCTTTTTGGAACCTTTACGTCTCGAAGATGAATGCTCACAAACTACAAACAATTATTTAGGATATGCTCTTCCTCCTCCTCCTCCTCCTCATGTTTAACAATACTGATGTAACTCTCATAAAATTGATCGATTGCTTGGAATGGAACTCTCCAAGTGGACTTCAACTGATTTAGAAGCAAATGCACAACACAGAAGATTCACTAAGAATAAAGCCATATGACCAAAAAAATTCCAGAAGAACCTTTGACAGTCGATGAACATTGCATTCTGAAAGCATGACATTCAAGATATAAATTTGAGAGACCATATGGCAAGTGTCGGGAGAACCTGTGAATGAAGGACTTCCTTGTATTTCAATATCTCTCTGAGGGTAATAGTGATTCTTGTCATCACAAAATCCTAAAATAATCCAGGACAAAATATCGCAACAGTGAGCAGAGACGGAGCAAGAATAAACTTCAAATTTGCACAAAACAGGCAACAGAGACGAAAAAATAATGTTGAAGAGAAGTTATTTATACACTTGAGAGAAGAAAGTACGCTACCAACATAGATGAGCAGTGTATTCAGCCCAAAAGGAATTTGTGATTACTAGAAAACCCCCAAAACCCTATTGTAGTCCCGGATTGTAGTGACAATGATTTGCAAAGCATGGCAGAAGGAAATTCAATAACTCGTTCATTATTCTAAAGATTATAACAGGGGCTACTATAGAAATAGAACCTTTAGCAGCCACACTAATGGGATCTCCAACAGTCACACTAATGGGATCCTCATGACCTCTTCCAAAGGTCTCCAGAGCATCTGCGAACGCAATATCACCATCCGCTAGCTTCTTCCAATCCTTCCCTAAAGTTTAAGATGACATAAGAGGATTTCAACATATAGTAGTCTCATCTTAAAGCAACCTCTAAGAGCTGATTGCATTTGGGGGATCCTAAGCTCCTTGAAACAATTTTTCCATAAATTTTTGTAGGAAGAAAAAATGGAATTGGCATGAAACCCAAGTTGTTTCATGTGTTCTAGACCTTCATGGAATTAATAATGAATTTTTGAAGTTGAAATGCAGTGGTCACAGAAAGCGACCACCTCCTAAAATGTACACTGTTAGTACATTGAAGATAGTAACTCTCTTTTTAGTGGTTGTTATTAGAGGAGGGTCGGTCATAGAGCACTCTTAGTAGTGCCAAAACTTAATTGCCGGTCTCCCACAACACCCGACATCAGGAAACCCAGAACTTACGGATAAGATGCCAAAAATTAAGACGAAGTCTAGTTGAGACACAGGCACGGGAACCCTGAGCTAATAGGGTCATGGTTAACAATCATTCGTATATCAGCGGCTATTCGTATATCAGCAGAAACATTGACACCGCCCCCTCCATGGCTCTGCACTTTCCTCAAGCAACTGAAGCTAATCATTACAACATTCAAATCAGCTCGAAAAGATATGCATTCTGTAAAATGCCTGAAACACAATTACAAGTCCATGAACCTATTAACTGGATCACGTACAGCTACTTGATGAGCGGTACATCCGAGTAGCACATACAAATTTTAAACAAACTATTAAGGAGTTTGTCGATCCATAACTCCTGTTATAATACTACTTGATAAGAAATCAAATGGATTTTATCCTTCAAGCTCAGAATGCAGAAAACGTCTCAATGAACTAAGAAGGCTTGCTCTGTATGTACCTGCTTCCTGTACAGTACAACTTCTACCAAACTTTCTGAAGCTCTCCTTTGCTCCAATTGTCGTGCACAGGTTTCGAAGTGCAGATTTGTCGACAGAAGAGCGTGTAAGGAAGACATGATCCTAGAATACTAGACTCGTGATCACACAGAAATTGAACTAAAGAATTTGTGTCAAGATTTGGGGGTGAATAACTATATATAACTCCCAAATTATGGGGAATTTCATTAAAATGGCATTGTTCCTTGTGCCATTTTCATAGTGCCATTCCCACAGTTCAGACCAGGCGGTCTGAAATCTATTAGTGTACTAGATTTCAGACCGCCTGGTGAACTGTGGGATGTCAAAGTCACAGAATATTCGCCATTTTAATGAAATTCCCCATCAATCCTCAAACTCGATCTATGGACCTCCTGTTACCTGCCTGCCCCAGCACAGAATCAAAATCATTTGAGATTGAGAGAAAAACAGAATCACACAACGCAAATTAGGCCAGTCTATCTTGAAGTACATATAATACTTTAGCATTCTTAAAATTGCACCGAAGCAAGACTGATACAGAAGACGCCCCGAGACGAAAGTGTTTTAGCTCAATACAGAGTTCGTAGCCGACTACCAACAAAGCTTCCATTCAAGTTGGTCTCTGAAATCACTACTGTGAAAGGCCTTTCAAGTTTCAAGGGCATAATCCAAGTTCACGGACGTTACAGAATTCTCGTACAAACGAAGTTCAACGAAGCGCAACCATACTACAAACAATTATCAAAACATGGCCATTAAACCAAAATTACAAAGAAGCGGCGACCAATCTGAGAGCAGATGTTGGCAACTTCAGATATTATATCAGAGTCCAGCTTTATTTTCTTGAAAATTTGGAATGCACCAAATAGTGAAAGACTCAAATCTGAATAATCTACACAACCAGGTTACACGGGGATCTCTGTGAGGATTTAGTCTTACGGAGGCTAAGCCATTCGGTGTCCTATGGAATTTCCCGTCTAACGAGAAAGTACCAAAGCAAGCAGTATTTTAGATTGCTGGTAAATCTCCGTTGCAAGGGCAGACATGACTTCTGAAGGGGAACATCGTAATGTTTTCCGGTATTCATTAAGATTATTAGTCATTCAAACCTATACATAAGAACTATCACATTCTTCACATTGGAGCCTTCGTCTGTTGAGGCCTCGGCATGGAAAAAGGGAGGCTTTTGCATGATCACCGTGATCATAGGAAGACTTCCCAATGAAAAATTTCTAAAAGTTCCTGAAATGTTCAGGCAAATATTACTGAACGCCCTGTTGAAACTTCACAATATCGCACAAAAGTAAGAGTTGGTTTTATCTCTGGCGCTCATATTTGAGCATATGCATAACATGGAATTTTAGGTGAAGGCTTGAACTGGTATGAAAGATAGTATTGGAGCAACCAAGAGTGGCTAGAAAGTGTAGTGCCGTGACTCTTTAGCAGTTGGATTTGTAGTGTGAACACCAGCATCTGCCAAAATGATCCTTCACCTCTTCTATGGAATGAAAATTAGCAGCAGGGCTAGGCCAGTCCTGGCCATTCATTGATGCATACTTCCATAGCCCCCTGGTGACGTCCGCCAAGCAATAGCTCAGTGTAGGCGCACTAGATGCTGGAAAATAATCTACCAGTTCTGGAAGACCTGAGCACAAATAACCAATTGTATCAGTTGGGAATTTCATTAAAATGGCAGTCATTCTGCAACTTTAGCACTTTTACTGTTCAGACAGAGCGGTTTTGAAATTTGTACTTGTGTTAGATGATTTAGACCGTTCAGTCTTAAAATGGCATATGGAATTTTGCCATTTCAACAAAATTCCTTATATCACTAATCACTTAGAATTTTAAAAAATAACCTCAAACAACAAATCTTCTCCATAATCCATGTGGACATCTCCCTATAGTCAAAGTGCTGATAAGGAATTTTGTTAAAATGACCACATTCCATATGCCATTTTCAAACCGCGCTGTGTAAACCATCTAGAATAGGTATAGATTTCAGACCACGCAGTCTAAATTGTAAAAGTGCCAAAGTTACGGAATAACTGCCATTTTAACGAAATTCCCCGTGCCTACACAAAGGCCTCTTTGATATACACTAGCAGGCCCCTCTACGATGCACGAGAAGGCTTCCGTATGATCGATGTGACCATAAAGACACCTCCCAATGAATTAATGAGGAAGATTCTATCCATGATGTTGTTTAAATTAACTTTCTGGAAACATTTTACTGAAAGACGGAAAGAACAAACATACCCGTAGCAAATTCGCAAGGAGTAAGACTGCTATGAGAACAAGCTGTGAGCGCACACTCCAACGTGATAGGAACAGCAGCAATATATGTCCCACGCACACAAAATGGGCCTGCCAGCAGAGCGCGTCTTCACTTGGACCAGAGGCATTTCCAGAAAGCCCTGTTGTAGTCGGAGAAGAGTTTACTTCTCTTATTGACTGGCCTTCTTGAACATCAGGGCTAGCAAGCAATCTCCCACTCGATGCATTGGGTCACTTCAAACTACTGAGATCGTCCAAGATATACAAGCTTGGTGCTGCAGGTACCAAAGCTGATGCCAGGGGAAAGAGCCTAGTGTTGTCCCCGCTTGTAGGGCAAGTTCACTCAGGCAATTGCATGCACTGCTTGCCCAATCTATAGGAGGTAGAAGAAGCCTGTAACTGCATGTTACGCAGCTGCAGGAGGTAATGAAGGCTCAAGTCTGCACCAATTAAGTCCAACTCCACTACCCAGCTCCAGATCGAGGAGATCGACAAAGCTTCCACAGTTTAACAAGTGGAAGAAAGGCCACAGTCAGTATGGGTAGTCACACCTCCTTTGAGAAGCAAACTTGGATGATATCTGAGAAGTTGGTGAGGGAAAAGAGGAGCAAATGAGGAGTCATTGTGCATGAAGAAGGTGTAACACCCCTTGTGTAGCTTTGCTGCAAGGAAAATGAAAATTGGATAACACAGAACGCAAGTGGCGCAGGCGGCACTACTTGAACACAACTGGGGTTGGAAGTTCCTTGATAAATTTCTTCAAGCCAGTTTCTTCACCTCTGAAGGAGAAGAATGGTCCAGTTCAACTAACGGGGAATGGGAGCTCTGCAGTACACGGACAGCCAACGGGAAAGCGGCACGTCTCAGTTCTCCATTAATTGAACTAGGAGTAAAGAAGGTGTGACTACCCTTAGTGAGTGAATAACAATGAGCTAAGAGATCTTCTGCTATAATTGTTGCAATCGGTTTTGTGTTTGTGATGGACCCAATCACCCAAATACCTAGCAGATGGGCAAACGAGATGCTGCCATTTCAGGAAACTGTAATTGCCACTCTTAGTTTCTCAGTCATATAATTAAGCATGAAGAAAGACATCAACTAAACAAAACGGATAAATAAGTGTAGAGGCAAAGAAAAGAATCAAATGAGATCCTCTAGATTGAAACAAACTCCGTGAGAAATCAATAAATAACAAAAGAGGAATAAAAAAAAATTCAGTAGTACCATGCCAAATAAGGAGAGTACGTTTGAGTGCATCAGCATTTGCCATGGCTTGCTACAGCAAGGAGCCTTCCCTGTTTCCACCCCAGTTGTCACTAACTGATAAGGGAGCTGACCCATTTCCAACCAATTAAGCAATTTTGCATATCTGGAGTGTTGTTTTCTTGAGTGGAGAAATTTTCCCATGTACAGAAATAGAGTTTAGAAGGATTCCATATTTTTTCAGAATTTTATTTCTTAAAACATAATTACTACGAATTTTTTAGTTGAAGATTGTGTACGACACATTCTTGTCATATAGGTCCTCCTATTTCCAACCATAGGTTGGTTGTAAAATCAACCAAGATTGCAGCCAATCATAATGTGCCATGACTGCATTGGAGATTGTGCCACAATTAATGTCCTGCTTTCTCCTGCTGATTGGAAAGAGTGTAGTCTATATGATAGGAATGAATCCCTGGTTGGGAACAGAGTCCGTGAAGTTCTGTACAGAAATCGGAGCATTTCCCAACTTGTACAGGGTGGGTCGGAATTTTCAAATTTCACTCGGAACCTAACCCAAACACTGAAATTTTAATTGGTTGAAATCCTTTCATTGGCTGTTACAATTAGTCAATTATCCGGATTTTTTTTTCCAATTTGTCAGTTTTCCTAATTTTGAAAAATGGGGCCGGTTTTATGTTTTTGCCCATTTTGGAGGGCATTCTTTAGTTTCTCAATGTTTTTGGATCATTCTTTAGTTACTCAATTTTTTTGGGTGATTCTTTAGTTTCCCAAATTTTTTTTGGTTTAAATATCCTTGGTAGGAATTGAACCTAGCCAAGCCCCTACCATCCTAGGGCCAAGGATGTAGCCTTTGGAAAATGCAAGGATCCAAAAAAGGGTCCAAGCATTTTCCAGAGGCTAGTTAGTATAGTTAGTATGGTTAGTATTATAAATCAAGACAAATTTGTACCACTACCAAAATTTTCAAGTGCCCCAGATGAGCAAGATGCCATACTTACACTAGGTCCACTTGGAACATGCAAATACGAAGAAGGATTAGCATACAAGAACCTATACTTGCTATCATTCTTCCAAAGAAGGCTAGCATCACAAAGAACATCATCTACCCCCTCATCTGGTCCCTCTAATGCAATTCGCAACATGGCCTCCAAATTTGCACTGCCCAACCTATTCCTAATCCGTGTTTTAATCAGATTTTGCACACTAAAAGCACGCTCACATGTTGCTGTAGAAACACATTGCACACGAGCCAACTCTGCAAGAATAAGGAGGTTAGGATAGCGGGTTTGCAAAGCATGATTCCATGTGATCATACCCCACAAGTCCCTAAAATTTTTGTCCCCCCATTCCGTAGTTCATTGCAACTTAAATGCCAAAAATTCCCGTTTGCATGCTGTGACATTCAAAAGGGGAGGGAGAGAAAAAAACCCATGAGAGCAGTCCACCCCGTAATGGGCCAACAGAGATTCTAATTCAATCAAGCACCAATTCTGCAAACCCACTTGCTTGGAAGGCATGTTGGAAGGGTTTAAAATTTTGAAACAAGAAATGAGGTCGTTATCTCTAAACCGCGCATCCAATCCAGTACACACAGCCTCAACAAAGGATTTTTGAAAAGCCAAAGCATCTTCTAAATCTGTACCCAACCTAGACCTCTCCATTTCAAAGCTATGGAAGAACTTACCTCTTACCTCAGACTGCAGACGTCGCAGGTGACCCCTGTGAGGACCGTAATCAAGCAAGATATGAAAACCCGTGTCCTCATTGAAGGTGGATGCATTCAAGTCACAAGTTTCCACAATAAACATCATATGAATTTGTGCAATCTCACTGCGGACTATACTACCAATTGTTGTGACATCAACAAACTTGATTTGGAAAATTTTGGACAACATGGCCAACGAGTGCAGTATATCAGCCAAAAATGCAAGATGTAAATGAATTTAAATTGCCCTAACTTTTGCAAAATGGAATGAGCCATACCTACATCCTTACCTTCTACATCTCAGAAGAACACCAGCATTGATTCCAAGGAATCACAAAGAGCAATGACCGCTTGCCATCTGCTCAGCCAACGTATCTTGTAATACCGCTTCATAGATTTCTTAGCGTCACTGAATTCTTCCTGCAAAGCTATGAGACAATGTTTCCTCTTGTTGGACTTGTTAAAAAAAGAGGCAACTGAATTCAAAATTGAATCCACCTCACCTGAAATTGCCTTGCACTTAGGCGCTTTTGCGGCATCCAACGCTGCCAAATTGGTGCGGTGAGCAACGCAATGGTAGGAAAGTAAGAATGGGTTCACCTGAGTACGAAGCCTTGTTGCTACACCCGTCTGAGAACCAACCATGGTACTCGCTCCGTCACTCCCGAATGCAACAAACTTCCGCAAGTCCAGGTTCCACTTCCGCAAGTGAGACAGGATGGTATCAAAAATCACAGCGGCGTCTTTTTTGCCACCTTTGATGTGCAACAAACCCATGAAAACAGTGACGGGCAATCCCTCCTCCACGATGGTGGCGAACACTACAAGGTGTCCGGTGACACTTATATCAGTGGATTCATCGACCATGATACCAAAAAAAGGAGAATTGCAGACCCTGCAAATTATTTTCTTTTGAATAACTACAGAAATGCACAATAGGAAGTCACTGCAAGCTTTGTCGTCCTGATACATAGTAGCTGTAATAGGAGCATTTACCGCCAACAACAACTTGCACAATGCAGGAAATTTAGCGAAAGGGAGACACTGCTTCCCTATAAAAAACGCAGCTTGCAGAAGAGTCCGTAAAGCTTCGTCACAAGTGCGCTGGATACTATGAATTGCCTTCTCCATTGTCTTCTCACCAATGCTAGAAGCCCAAGAAAGCCGCCTATGTTCATTGGATCGAGCATGATCGAGAAAGGCACTCACTTTCAAGTTTTTGGAGCCCTCTTTGGCATAGACAGAGCGGCCCCCTTTTTCCTTGCAAACCTTGCAAAACCTTTTGCCCGAAGAAGCACAGAACTCCAACCATGGAAACTGAACAGCCCACGTTTCTTTCCACAAACATCGTGTAATTTCTGCTGTAGAAGGGGGGGATCCATACCAAAAGAAGAGGACTCAACCGATTTGGAATTGTCGCTACCGGAGCTGAGGTCCACCACATCGATCTCGCAGGACTTCGCATAGTAGTGGTCACGAATTGACCTCTACCTTTTCGCCATGGTTCCACTACATCTCGCAACAGCAACACTTCACCACGCCGATCGAGCCAAAATACAGAGCTTATTGATTGAAGAAGCATGTCGCCAATCTACTACATGCACAGCGCCAGGGCTAAGAGATCTAGTGGCGTAAAATGCCACAGTTGCTTCCACAATCCCTCTCCAGAAATTTGAAACCGAGGCGTGTACAAAGGTATAGAACTCACAATCCGAAACCAATTTCGCAAACTTCAGAATGCCAACTCGCAAACACCAGAATCATGTTGAAAACCCGAAGCCTACATCAGAAATGCTCACGTAGGGAGTAAACCTAAGGCGCATGCAGATTGCAAAAGCAGAAACTTACAACCATTGATGTACAATTGCACACCCTAAACCAATTTTGCTAAATTCAGAATGCCAACTCGCAAACATGGAAATTATGCTCTAAACCCAAAGCCCCATCGGAAATGCTCATGCAGGAAGAAAACCTAAGGCGCATGCGATTGCCAAAGCAGAAACTCGCAAACAGTTGTGCACAAATGCACAATGCACTCAACCGATACCCTAAGGCCTGAACTTCAGAATTCCAACTTGCCCGCAAAAATCCCGTCGGAGATGCTGCAGGAACTCAGGATTCAAGAAGTGAAACGCTCGCAAGCCATCAGTGAGCCGTCAGCCGTCACTCTGCTCTCCCATCAATCCCATGAAAGTGACTTGTGTGGCTGCGATGAGCCGCCCACAAGCCATCAACGGTGGACAGTTCCTTGGGTGGCCCTTTTTTCAAACGATTACATCATTAGTACATTACTGAAATTCAGTCATTTCAGATGTAATGGTTGCGGTTTGCCAGGTGGGTGACCTAATGGACAGGTAAGCCTCAGTGCCTCACTGTCTTAGTTGCTAAAATTCAAAGTTCTCGTGTTGCTAATAAAGGACATTAAGTAAGATGCTACAAACAAAGTATACTTATTTAGTAGTTAGTACTAACTTAATACATTAACACTATTACAAAAAAAAAATTGTACACACTAACTAAAATTTCCTAGAATGTGTGTGCCCAGTCGGCTACCCGCCGGGAAAAAAGCTTTTCCATCGGAAATTTTCCTACACACTCTTATAGTGGCCTACCAAAATGCCGAAATTTCATTTTTCTACCCGGTCCCATTTCCTAGAATATTTTTTTTTCTTCAGAACCTCATCCTAAACATTTTTATGTCATTCGAAAAAATTCAAAAAAATTTGGCTAGCTCGTAACTAAATACCGGTACTCCCCGTACATTGGTTGGGAATGGGTCGCCTCCCTTAGAGCGTCGCCACCGCTGTCGCGCCAAGGAGGGCGCCAAGTGCAGCTCTGGCGTGTGGATTTGGAGACTGAGGCTTCCTTGCTAGTACCCTGCCCCACGGCTGACGCGCCAAGCCGGGGAACTATATGGATATTAAATGCAAAGAGTTTAAAGGTTTTGAAATAAAATTTATGAAAAATTAATTTTCAATGTATTACCTCGTATTGTTTCAAAAGCACTCCCAACTTATTGCAAGTTTTTATGAAAGAAAAGAAGCTCACTATATATACATGGGGTGGTAGGAGGTAGAACAAACAATGTGGGATAAGTAGAATTAAAATAAGTAGGAGCTCAACACTCATAGTTAATTCAAAAGTAGAGTGAACTTTGAATTAACTATGAGTGTTGAGCTCCTACTTACTCTAATTCTACATATCCCACATTTTTTGTTCTACCTTCTACCACCCCATGTGTATATAGTGAGCTTCTCTTCTCACTTAAAACTTGGCGAAGTTGAAAAGCTTATCTCTCAACTTTACGCACACGCAAAGGAAACTTTATTGTAGTTGAAATTGAATTTCTGTTTCAATTTTTGTGACACAAGTAAAGGATGAACTGTGGTTCAAATTACTTGTGAGGTTATTTGGGGCCAGGTGGCATCAGTGTCTCGGTGTGGGGTAGAAAGGACTGTCAGTGCCTCGAAGATGGAATGAAAAGGGCAGTCAAACCCTTTGGCGAGGCGCGCCATTCACTAGTGCATTCATTTGTCCCCCCATTCACTACACTAAAATTGGTAAATAGTGTTGGCAATACTAATTAGCCGAACTAACACTAATTGTGAATTGCAAGGTTAGTGTTAGAACACTAATTACACATTCTAACACTATTTTAGCTCTGTAGTAAAAAAATTTGCCTTGATCTAATTTAGTTTTTGGAGAATGGTGCCTCCTTTTGTCCAATCGGGAAGGGCCAGAAATTCAGATTTTCAAGGAAGGGTCAGAAATTCTGATTTCCAAGGAAGGGCCAAAAATTCAGATTTCTAGAAAGACCAAAAATCTAGATTTTCAGGGAAGGGCCAAAGTATGACGGCGGGAGTTAAGTGCCTCAACACTATTTTCATATGAGTTCAAAAATAGTGTTGGGGGTAAAAAATAGGGAACAACACTAATTATCAACCAACACTATTTACCAATTTTAGTGTAGTGCATTGCAGTTTAAAAGGCCGTCTTGATATTTGCCATGATGCCTAGGAATGCCAATTTGCTAGACTAACAATTAACCAACAGTAAAAGTTTGTTTGTGCACGACTGCAAGTTAGTGATTCACAAAGAGGCATAATTATGTCACTAATAAGACTTATAGGTATACTATGTAGTATGTACATGTTAGAAAAATTCCTAAAATGTATATGCCCGGTCGGCTAGTTGCCAGAAAAGAGAAGTTTCAATCGGTCACTTTCCTACATACTCTAAGGACAAACGGCCAAATTGCCGGGATTTTTTTTTTCTTAACCGGCCCATTTCCTAAAACCTTATTTTTTTGTTCGGAACCTCATCCTAATCATTTCAATGTCATTCAGAAAGCTTCAAAAAAAATCGGCTAGCTTGTAACTAAATGCCGGTACTTCCCGTTCATTGTTTCAAACCTAGAAATGACCTTGAGCCAGCAGTTGGGCAGAGGATTGCCCAGGTTCAATTTTTCCAATGCAAACATGACCATTAGATCTCTTATTAATGATACTAATCAGAACATGTTGCAGATTCAGAAATTGATATCCCAAATTCTTGTATTTGGTCAACATGAGTAAAAAAAGAATATCTATTCAGAGCTAACTTTCAATCATCAATGTCCAGTGATATATCAGGCCCCTCATTTCTAGAACGAATTGGAAAACTGTGATTCAATGGCACCTTCCAAATCTCACTACTGTAGTGGAAACCGCCGGTGGCAAGAGATATTCTAAATTATCTAGGCATGATAAATCCTATTAATTCCAATAACATACAATGCAATTTCTAACATTAACCCTGCCAATTGTAATGTGGTTAGGTCATGTAGAACAACTCATACGATTTGGTTTTTTACTAGTTTAAAATCTACTATCTAAGAGCTTGCAAGCTACACTAAAATTGGTAAATAGTGTTGGGTGATAATTAGTGTTGTTCCCTATTTTTTACCCCCAACACTATTTTTCAACTTATGTGCAAATAGTGTTGGGGCACTTAATTGCTGTCATAAAAATCTGTCCCTTCCCTGCAAAACTGTAATTTTTGCCCCCCACCGTAAAAAATCTGTCTCTTCCCTACAAAATTGTAATTATTGCCTCCCGCCGTGAAAATCTATCCCTTTCCAAGAAAACTGTAATTTTTGCCTCCCACTGCGAAAATCTGTCCCTTCCTTGCAAAACTATAATTTTAGCCTCTCGTCATGAAAGTTTGTCCTTTCTCTGCAAAATTGTAATCTTTGCCTTCCACCGTGAAAATTTGTCCTTTTCCTAGAAAATTATAATTTACTATAGAGCTAAAATAGTGTTAGAATGGGGTAATTTTCATTTAACACTAACCTTGCAAATCACAATTAGTGTTAGTGTTGACAATTAGTGTTGCCAACACTATTTACCAATTTTAGTGTAGTGACTCCTACAATCTATCCATAACATGTTGAAATGAACATGTATGGAATAAAAGCTTCTGTAGAGAAGTGCACAGAGACAACCAAAAAGGCCTGCACTGCAAATCTACTTAAGAGAACTGCAGATTTTCCAGAGCTCATATCCGCACTCTTTGTTTGCCTGCCATTACTTCGAAAGGTAGCCACTTGATTTGCAGCAGTAACAGCCACAGTGGGAGGAATTAAAAGAGACTCAAATTTTTTTTAACTAGCCAAGAACTTGCAGTGAGACAAGTTTCCAAAGCACTGCGTCCACCTCCTACAGCTTTTCTTTCCTCCCCATCTTCAGATACAGTATAAGGTAAAACAGCCCATTGTGGTCAGAATTAGGAGTTTGACCTCATGTTGCTGAAATTTTTTAATTTTTTTTTCACATTATTACAAGTGTGAGAAATAGTGAGAGCAATTGAAATTATGTTTTCTTGACAAAGTTTGAATTTATTGTGAATTTTTGAAGTGTTCTATGCATCATGGCCCAAAAGAGTCTGTAGACTACCTTAGTACCAACAAAATCTGAATCCATCATGTTCATTTTGTTCAGTTAACCCTTCAAGGCCCAAAGTCTTTTTGGATTTAAAAACATCATAGCTTTTGAAGTGCTGTAAATCTAAAGGGCCTTTCACACTTGTTAAGAAGGGCTTTAGCACAGACTATGAGCTTGCAAGTTGTCAGAGCATTCAAAGTAATAGCATCCCCACAGCAACATGCTGAAGCAACACTGAAAGGTTCTACACCATTGATCTTCTAATTATGAGGGATGTCCTCCATTGATTTGGTTCACAGTGTTGCTTCTGCGTGTTGCTGTGGGGATGCTCTAAGGGAAGTACGGGAATGCTGAGCCGACGTGTATCGAGATTTGGCACCCTAAAAGAACGGTGGTTACAGACGCCATTAGCAGAAAATATTTTTTATTGTTGTGCTCAACTGTGAGATGGAGTTAGAGCTTGAATCAGGCGACACGAAAATTTCGAGAGTGTTCTGCTGCAATAAGATAATGGACATACGTTGTGTCAATTAAGTTTTGACAACGAGATTATCTTCTAGAGGAACCATCAACATCATGCTCAGTTGCGAAATCATACAACCTCCAAGGAATGACAACGGCCACGACAAAGCGCAGACTACAGTATATATAGGGACTCTGATCTTACCGAATCCACCAAGCTCTTTAGATTCATTCACTGTCAGCAAACAAGGATCACCGACTACCATCGTTCACTGAGTTTAAAAGCTTGGCTTCAGATATTTGTTGTTATCGGCTGCAATTTTCATAGGTACCAATAATGAGTACTCATTGCCTGTATCTGAGTACGGCATGTAATATGGATACTTGACTCCGCATCGACAGGCATGCCAGATCACCTGGTTCCAACCCCTCTGTCGGTGAGTTCCGCCGTATGGATATCATAAGAGGAAAAAAATGAAGCTTCACCTTCAAGCTAGCCAAGTCTGTGGGCCTACTTGTAGTGTGGGTGGTGTGAATCCCTGATAGCTATTGCCATCCTCCAACCTTCACGGCAACGCTTGTGCAATATCTTGCACAGCATATGTGAACAACTCACATATCTTGATAGGGTGCACTAGTTGCTTCTAGCAAGGCAATGGGCCCCCCATCGTGGACCTTTTTTTAAGCTGGAGTCAGTGTCATTTGACTGCGTTATCAAGGCAGCACCACTCTTTCACTAAGGCCAGTTGTGCATGTCTTATAAATGTCACTAAGTTATACAGATCTTAACTATACATCTTGTAGATGGCATGGATCAAATTTGAAGTCATTTGACCGTGAAGATTGAAAGATTAAAATGTTTTAGTGTTGAAAAAGGATGCTGAAAGGAGATACAAGCCCTCAAAGTTGCAGCCGTCAAGTGTAGTTTTGTGAACTCAAAATATACTTGTGAACTTTGATTGGATTTTGAGAAACTAATACATCTTGGATTGATCTGAAAATTTTACCACATAAACTAGAAAAATATGCGCAATTTCTCCAACGAGTTTTATTGAATTTGGACATTAGATGCAAAAGTTACATTACTTTGAATTAGACTCAAACTATGTTAGGCTACTTTTGAGCCCCTTGGGCATTGAGGGGTTAAAGCAATCATTGTGTTTTCTAAGATAGAAAGCCTAAAAAGTCAATTTTTACAATGAATTCACACTAAAAAGTTGAAAGTTTCTAATTAAGTCACTAATCACTTCATTCCCATCACATAAGACATGCATTGTGGTCAAAATTTCACATATTGAAAAAAAAAATCCATGATGAGGTCATTTCCTAAGTGTCCACTATGGGTCATCTGACCACAATGGGCTGTTCTACCTTAAACTCTAGCGGTGGCAGTTGCCAATCATTCTCTTCTTCATCAATCACAATTCCTCATGCAATTGGTAAAATAGAGAGCAACATACACAAGCAAGATTCCACACATGGATTTGACCCTTCAAAAGACTCATGGTCCTACATGAGAATAAACCAAAATGATAATCATCAATGCAAGCTGTTATTTGAAAACTTTAAGGATCTTAGATTACACTTGGTCCTGCAAGCTCAACCCTGGAATTCAATACCACATTAGCTGTAACTTGCATGGATGAGTGCAAAACTAATGAGGTTACTTTCAAGTGTCCATGTGGTGTACAGCACTGGCAAAAAAAAAAAAACTCACATTGAAGTATAATAAAATGAACTCGGTTGTATGACAGCATCATACCCTTTTCACTAATCACAAAGCCACCGTCCACAACCCCAGAAAGAAATCCACACAGTATGCATGATGTGCACATTCTAGACAGCACTTGTTCAAGTTGAGCCAAGCTTTGCAAAGCTCCAGGTCAAACGGAATCCTCTTCATGCCAACTCAGAGGGTGCTCAGCAAGTACTCTCTAGAATGTTTAGGAAAGCATGAGACAACAAGCCATATTAAAATTAAAAAATATTGAGAATGAAAGCACCAAAAAGAACAAAGAACACAGGACTATGTAACTTTGAACTCTTAATTCTTAACTAAGAGGTGCACAACCCCTACGAAACATATGGTTCTTAGTACTTGAATTTTTTTATTCTTGTGGAAATGCCAGCACGTTTTAAAACCAAAAAATGTTCAAGAAACCTAAAAATCCACTAGAATTAATATCATCCTTTACGAAGCGAAAGGGAGCATCAAGCACTCTGGAAACAACTGATGACTAGATTGCATATGGAATATATTGTTCTGTCTTTTGAGTGGATAGTGAGGATTTTCATTCATTTTCAATTTGAGAAATCCTTGAGATTAATTTTTCACATTAAATTTCTACACACACTCTCACCCCCTTTAGTTACTTGTATTTTTTTCTAGATAACCTCCCTTGCAATTGATATGGGATTATGTGATTCCCATATGTATACCATCTATATTTGTAACCAATATCTATATTCTTTATATACATATTCAATATCCCCCTCAAAACCCTAATGGCTTAATTAGGGAAGGAGCTAATTAGGGATTCTGGAGAACAATTGTTTTCAATTTTTGTTTAGATCAACGGTAGGGGAAGTGCTTATTTGTTTTGTTTTCTACTTATCAAGGGGGGGGGGGTCTTAGAAGAGAGGAGGCCGAACCACGTGATCATGTAATCATAGTAGATAGTATAAACGTGTAAGAAATGGATAAGCACTATATATATTGACGTGTGTTCTTCAAGCACAACATTCATCTAATATGAAAGAGTGTCATGTTATTGGATGAAGAATGATTTAAGAATTACAAGGACATAAAAATTTCTATCTTCTAGTAGCTTAGTAGACACTAGGTCCATCAAGGGTCAAATTTTTTTGCCACATCTTTAACTTTTTAAAATAAAGACATGTACATAAACTACTATCTGCTTCATAAGGTAGAGTTGTCTATTATCAATCAAATTTCAGTAACAAGGAGAATTGTGTGTTAGTAGATTTCATTTTTTTGTCACATATAGCTAAACTTAAGCAAAGTCCAAGAATGTCCTTTGAATGATGTATACAAAAACTATAAGTAGTCAAAGTTAAATTGGTAGATTTTCATATCATACCATAATTTCAATGTCCTAGTAGAGAACATTATACAATGAGTATCTATTTGCTATCAACATTTATTAGGGTATGTTTTTGAGTGCAAGCTCAATTCTTAGATATCATACCTTAATCTACTTCTTCTTTGTCATTGAAAAAATCTTCAACAATCCACATGCCACCTGGATTGAATTTGGTGGTAATTCCAAGTATAATGGCACAAAGATAGTCTACTCTTTTGCCCCAATAAGTTACACCATCAAATTCCTCAATTTGCAACCACGCATTCATCACAATTGAATATATTAAGTTGTGCTTTGATTGAAGTCTTTGTGGAAACCTCTAATTTTACTGCATTGTGTACATAATCTAATTGAGGTAAGAATAAAAACAAATAAAGCTTGACAATGTTACATCTAGTCTAGAACATCTTATATCCATAGATTTTTACGCATATACCTTTATAGTGAAAGAACTATCTTCATTTCTTAAAATAATGTTTGATCCCAACAATTTATATACCAAATAATGAATGGTATATGGATGTATGCATCTCACCCATTTCTTTGTTTTTCTTCTCTTCTTCTCTTCTTTCTTTTCTGTGTCGACTTTGTTTTCTTCTTTCTTGGCTTCCTTGTCTTTATTTTCTCCTTGCTTTTCTCCTTGCTTTTCTCCTTGCTTTCTTCCTTTTGTTCCTTCTAGCTTTTCTTTTTCCTTTCTATCACTGTCTATTTTTTTGTTACCTTCTTTTCGTTTGTCTCTTGCATTGGTTGCATAGTCTATAAAATAATACCAGAGTAAATCTTGTTCTTTTGATGGCTCGATGAATCTAGGCCCAATATATAAGGACTCCAATCCATAGCTTGATTCTAGATCAAGTGGCACAACTTTCGGAATATTATTGAATTTGGATTCAAGGTCTTCAAGTACACTACAAAAGAAAATACACTTTAACATAGTACAAATTGTATCTCACGTATTAATTGGAACATTAGGTAATATTTATCAAAAATTATGTTGGATGTGAAACTTATGATAAATATATTTCTAATATATACTCCTACAAAAATTTATATCTTTATAGAAATTACATTATTCTAATTGTAAAATATAGAAGTAAAAATTTTACAAAGTTTTAAACTCCAAACTGAACTTGAAAATGATGTTGAACTGTGTGGCTAGAAGTTTGATCTCTTAGAAATTAAAGTAAAACAAACATAACATAGAACATTATCGGATATTTTCTAAATTGGATAGAAATGATGATTTGCATCCTAAATTTTAAAATATAAATAAATAAAATAACTCATTTTTTGAAAATTATTGATTTTTTTTTCAAATATTGCAAACTGGAATTATTCTAAATAATTTGGGAATACAAAATTGTATTGAATTATAATTTTTTAAATTATAAATATTATTACAGCATATAATAAATTCACTTATTGAAGTGTGTTTTTATTTTTTTTAAATAAAATTCCCTCTTTCATGTGTATTGAATATTCATGCAATGATAGTTATGAACAATGAAATTAATTTAAGAATATCATTTTTCATCTTCATGAACACAATGTTGAATTGACAACCAACCTTTTTCTATCTTCAAAACTTTCTTCCCCTTGTAATTTATAATTCCTCGAGTCCCAAACCTAGCCATTCCAATTTTTTAAAGTTAGATTTTGAAACAACTCAAAACTAAATTCAAGATAAATAGTATTCATTTGATGACTTATTAGGTGTAGACTTACAACATAAACAAATTCAAAACCATCATAATATTGAAATTGATAGTATGTACCATTACTAAATGAAAATGTATCTCATTTAACCCATTAGTGTTCCAAAGTCCATATTTTGGATGATAAACGAGTGCTTTCCTTAGGAAAGTATCCCCTGATTGCAACAATATTGTTTTAATGCTTGAACAATAGAGTACTAAAAACATATTGTTGCAATACTACAATAGTATATTTTCAATGGATAGAGTACACCCTCTATTGAAATTGTATTGTTGTAGTACTAAAAATAGTATGTTTTTAGTACTCTATTGTTCAAGCATTGAAATAGTATTGCAACAATATTGTTGCAATTGGGGGCTTTTTCCCGATAGTTTATGACAATGTTTTGTTTTATTAACTTTTCATTCATTCAATTGAAAATAATACTTGAAAAAAACTTCTTTCATGACTAATCTGAAGAAATTGATGAAATAGTAAATTTATAAAAAGGTATAAGCAAAAAATGATAAAAAGAAAAATAGAAAATGGTTTAGGTAATAAAGGATTAGTATAGCAAAGTTTAAAAGTAGAAATTAGAATTTTCATTAACATACTCCAAGTGTTATAAAACAATGACATTTGGTGTCATTTATAGGAATGTTGTGTTATCGTGTATCATCTTTTTCTTCTTGTGTTTAGAATGATATGTTTAAAATTAACAATATTTAATATTTTTTTAAATTTCTAAAGTTTGTACTTTAATTAGAAATCAACTAAAGACAATACAATACAAGACAATGCACTACAATATGATTATATATATATAAAAGTATTGGACAAGGTTTAGAAGAAGTGTATCTTAAATCCGAGCAAGTTTACACTAATATACTTTATTTCTCAACAAAATTGGGTAGGACACAATATACTTTACAATTTATTTCTACAAAGTATTGTAAGAACATCAAAAAAGAGAGACTAAATTCATTGTAGAAATTTTGTGAAAACTTTGTTTATGCAAACTAAAGAAAATGACCTTGTGAAAACCTACAACTTGTCCAATGGGTCAAACCAATCTTCTATTGAACCATTTCTTGATCTATACAAATCATATTTCCACCAAGGTAGCAATATCTAAAAAAAATGTGTTATGTTCTTTTACACCTAAAAAATAACCTTGAATGATCACTTCCAAAACTCAAAACCACAACAATTTTTTAAAAGCAACCAAAGGTGAGGAGTTTTTTGAAGCAACCAATCAAAGTTGAGACTTTTTGTCTACAAGGGTGTCCATTTAAGATGAATTTATTGTTAAGGATATTCTACCCTATATTTCAACTTTGAAAATATACAAAATATTACCAAGAGTGTCGGAAAATTACAAAACCACTTGAATCACATTTTTCTGCTAATTTCATCCTAATTTTTTGTTACCTTGAAGGGAGTGGGTTTCAGTGAATTTACCAAGGCTACCTCCTCTGGATCGAATAAATGGCCTGAGAAAACGGCTTGAGAATCCGACGCCCCTGACACTTTAAGTTGAAATGAAATTGACTGCTCTCCCAACTCCGGCCTCTCTTTGTGTGAGGCATAATGTTGGTCCAAGAAACCACTGGTTTCAGCTTCTCCCCTGCAATTAAGTTAATTTGTGGTCACCAAGCCTCAGCTGCTGCATCTTAAGAACGTAACATCAGGATATCCACTGCTGCAGAACACATGAGGCCCCTTTGCAAACAACACTAATAACCCTTCGAAAATTTCACAAAAAAAAGTATTGCTGTAAACATTCCTTAAATCAAGCCATGTATTGGAACATGCGCATGCAGCGCCTTGTTCTCTCCTTCGGGAACATTTGTTCACAATGGTTTATCTGTTTGCGGGAGAAACAACTCTAAAATAAATTCAAAATAAATAGCCTGTTGATGACTTATTAGATGTAGATTTACAACATAAGCAAATTCAAAACCATCATCATATTGAAATTGACATTATGTACCATTACTAAGGAAAAATGTATCTTACTTAACCCATTAGTGTTCCAAAGTCCATATTTTGGATGATGAACAATGAGTGCTTTATGACAATGTTTTGGCTTATTAACTTTTCATTCATTCAATTGAAAATAATACTTAAAAAGAACTTCTTTTATGATTAATTTGAAGAAATTGATAAAAAGCATAAACAATAACATGATTAAAAAAATAAATGATTCAAGTAATAAAGGATTAGTATAGCAAAGTTCAAAAAGTAGAAATTAGTATTTTCATTAATATACCCCAAGTGTTATAAAACAATGACATTTGGTGTCATTTATAGGGATGTTGTGTTACTATGTACCACCTTTTTCTTCTTGTGTCTAGAATAATATATTTAAAATTGGCAACATTTTATATTCTTTTTAAAATTCCTAAAGTTCATACTTAAACAATAGTTTGTACTGTAGAAATCAACTAAAGATATATATGCACTAGAGTACGATAAATATATATAAAAGAGTATTGGACAAGGTTGAGAAGAAGTGTATCTTAAATCTAAACAAGTTTACACTAATATACTTTATTTCTCAACAAAATTGGGTAGGATGCAATATACTTTACAATTTATTTCTACAAGATATTGTCAAAACATAAAAAATTAAAAAAAGATTGAATTCATTGTAGAAATTTTGTGAAAACTTTGTCTATGCAAACTAAAGAAAATGACCTTGTGAAAACCTACAACTTGTCTGATGGCTCAAACTGATCTTCTATTGGACCATTTCTTGGCCTACACAGGTCATATTCCCACTAAGGTAGCAATATTTGAAAGAGACATGTTACATTCTTTGATTCATAAAAAGCGAGTTTTCCAAAACTCGAAACCACAACAACTTTTTGGAAGCAACCAATGAGAGGTGAGAAATTTTTTGAAGCAACCAATAAAAGTTAAGACATTTTATCCACAAGGGAGTTCATTCAAGGTGAATTTATTGTTAAGAATAGACTATCCTATATTTCAACTTTGTAAATTTACAAAATATTACCAAAAGTGTCAAAAAAAATTTACAAAAATACTTGAATCACAGTTCTCTTGAGTTCACTATTAATTTCATCCTAATTTTTTTTGTCCCTTGGAAGAAGTGGGTTCTAGAGAATTTACCTGGTCAAAGAGACAGCCTGAGAAAAAGGCTAGAGAAGCCGACGCCGATGACTCTTTAAGTTCAAATGAAACTGGCTGCTCGCCGAACTCCATATCATATTGGTCGAAGGAATCATTGGTTTCAGCTTCTCCCCTGCAATTAAGTTAATTTGTGGTCACCAAGCCTCAGCTGCTGTATCTTAAGAATGTAACATCAGGATATCCACTATTGCAGAACATATAAGGCCCCTTTGCAAACAACACTAATAATCCTTTGAAAATTTCACAAAAAAATATTGCTATAAACATTCCTCAAAACGAGCCATGCTCATGTAGCACCTTGTTCTCTCCTTTGGGAACATTTGTTCACAATGATTTGTCTGTTTGGGGGAGAGTATGTATATTTAATATTTGATCAATTTGGTCCCATGAAATATATATATAGTGGTATATCAACATAGGTTACTATATTTTCGAAGTGAGAATTTCTCATTTATATTGTATCTATATGGTATGTATAGATTATACAATAAAGTATATATTAATATACCTTGTGCCATTGCCACAACATAATAAAATAAAAGTAAAAGAAATTTTATAGTTTTTTAATTAGTTTTTTTATAGTTTTTTTTTATAGTTTTTTAATAAAAATTAAAACTCAATGTTTTTTTATTGTGAATCAAAACACCATGAAACAAAGTCCATGCACCCTTCTTCACAAAGAACTTTCTAATGGTACCAAGAAAACACATGATTCTAAAGATCTCACCGTAACAAACAAAACAAAACAAACCACCTCATATAAGGTGTAAGAAATATTGCACACATATTGTGTACAGTGAAACATACTAATTCCATACAATGCAAAGATGAAGTGAGTATTGACAAGATAGACTTGCCTATTATACTCGTGGGAGTCTCACCAAGGACAATTCTTACGTAATAATGTCCTCAACAAATAATGAAGATGGAGACAACATATGGAAACATTGAAGTAACATTTTGGTACCAAAATGTTGCTTTTCACATCCAAGTTATTTTTTAAGTAACAATGTTGCTCACTATTCTTTCAAACATTATCCATCAGAGAAAATGTTGCTAAAAAATGTTGCATACAAACTCATATGTTGTAGTGATTATTTTGCATACTAACATTGTTCTCTATATTATCGCAATTATGCAAGTCAACATGTTCTCCACAAGGAATGGTACATTGGATAGGGGGAAATGGAATGTTTTGTAGTTGTTAATATTTTACCTTAAGCAAATAGAAACCAACAAGTTTTACTAAGTCTACATTTGTCTCAACAAAAAATTGTCATCAAAATCACCTTATTTGAATGGATTAATGTGTCTTGAGAAGGAGATTATTCATGTGCTAGTTAAATTGGTAGCAATTAACAAAGATGATACTTTTCCATACATCATACAAAGATCTATATTGATTCTAGTTTTGGCAACTTTGTGCATACATGTTCAATATGCTCATGGGCCCAAGAACTTAGAAGGAAACTCTAGAGTGAGGATAACTTTGTACAGACTATAAACGTTGAGACTTGTGGATAACGACCTCTTGAGCTCCCATTGGTTGAATGTTACAACTTTGTCACTTTGACTTTCCAAATGTGGTTCTAAATTGCGTTTATTTAATGGATATAAACTATCAATTCTAAGAGTAAATCATTTTAACATTCATTTGCTCAAAAACTCTAAAATCTAGAGTTGGAATAGACATGTGCCTTTAGATGTATACAAGTCATGAAATTTTGTCAATTGAACAAAAATGATGGTATAATAATTTATAAGAACGGTGTAACCATGAGGCTCCATCCTAGGTTAACAACAATATTAATATATTGATAGTGAATAATAGAAAATTAAAAAAACTAAATTAAATTAAAAAAATAAAAAAATAAAAAACTAATTTTAAAATTATTTTAAATCATAAATTAATTTAAATTTAAATTATAAATTAAATAGTAAATAATTGGACCCCCATTTCACCACTTGGAAGGAAGGGGCATCTGCCCAGACGAAACCCTTACAATGTTGTGCAGTGTGAATACAGTTCTAGATAGGATTTGGAAATTTGGATTCAGAAACCATTGTCGATGCAAGATGCAAGAGACTCTGTCCAAAGGACACAGTCGACAATCCTGTAAATCAAAATCCATCATTCGAGGGTAATGAAGACCAGCAGAAGGTTCATCTTGGAGATGTGAGGTGCGAACCTGCTGCGGAAATACATCACCTTCACCGGACCATCACTGCCTTGATATCGAAGCGCCTGAGCAGACCACTCTGGAAGTTCCGCCATGGTCACCCCCCTCGCTCGTTCAGAGCTGGCTTTGAATAGTTAGAAACCTGAAGATCATACTAAAAGAGGGCGTTAGAATTCTTGGCCAACTTCTACGGACTTTAGAAACTTTGCTTAATGATCGAGTCATCCAGTGGCATGGGGAGGGAAGCATTAGATATAAACACTTTAAAGAAACGGTGAAATGCGTACTTACCTAGCTAGCTGAAGCTAGCACAGCAATCATGTCAACCGCTAGCTCTTCTGGCCATGTTGATGGGGTGTGAGCGATTGGAGGGATCGATAATGACTGCGATGTTATCAGGGTCGAAAATCTCGAAATTCCTGCATATATGCTTCTAGCAACGGACAAATCGATAGTGTGGGTTCAACGTTCCGTCACTGACTTGCTAATGACTGGTATTATCAAACATCACAGCAAGCCCCGAGCTAGTACTGAGAAGTCTACGCGACAGTGTTTCGAAATGGCGCGCATAGTGCGAATTGTTTGCTTGCGCGAATCTACTGTCCGTAACTCAATCTGCGCGCAGACAAAGGTGGCGAGAGTTTTAGAGGCTGGACTCGAATCACTCCACAAACGAAACAATCTTGGCTGGCAGCTTGCAGAATTCTCGCTTTATCACAAAAGGAGTGAACGGAATTTGGTCCTAGAGGGTTCCGAAAACCAACTGGTGCAAAAGAGAGTTTTGGTGGTAGCTCGAATATCTATGCTAACTGGAGACCGTGGAAACCGACATCCTTTTGGGTACCGCGGAATCATTAGCTTAAAAACGGCAAGGCTTACGTTTTGCCTCCGATAGATGACAGAGGATCTCTATGTAGGACAGAAGTGCAATTATTCATCCTTGGAATTTTGCAAGAAAAGGGAGGTTTTCTATAGTAGTTTGTCTCGCAATGAGTGTTTTTACAAATTTTTAATCCAATGATTCACACGATTGTAGAAATTGATGATTTTCAAAGTCAACCCCTCAACCTTTAAGGGTTAACCTTTTAAAAGATGGCCTTGTGAATGTGAAAATCATCCCTTTTGGCATTGTGTGAATAGTTGGTTTTAAAAAATCTTCAAAGCACTCATTGGAAGTCAAACTATTGTACAAGAGCTTCCTTTTTCAAGCAAAATTCCAAAGATGAATAGTTATACCTCTGTCCTGCACACAAAGATTCTTTGTCATTCATTGATCAAAAAATGGTTGTGGCACATTTTATGAATTAAAAAAAATCCAAGATCATCTACTTGAGGTCAAATTAGTGTGCAAGATCTCCCATTTCTACACTAAATTTTAAGGATGAACAATTGCACTTATGTCATATATAGAAGGATTCTTTTTCTTCCATCAGACAATAAATATTGCGGCATTGTTCAAGGGTTAACCCATAAAGTCCCAAAGTTCCCCCAATGGACACTTCAAATTTGGGAGCTTTGGGTGACCTCAAATTTTTACATGGTTTTTTGAAAAATTTATTGAATAAAAAGATATATTATCTTTACAAGAATATATTTTTTATTCTTATTAGTGCCTAGTAGCAAAAAATTATGCCACAATAAGTCCCCAAAGTAATTTAGTTGGGCAAGGAAAAAAAATTGAAATAAAGTTTTAAATTTTTTTTCCTTATAGATTATTATTTTGCGTACATGAAAAGCTTTGAATCATTCCATTTGGATTAGTGATGTGAAAGTTATAGAGCATCTTGGTTTCTAAACAATTGTAGAAACTTCATAAGAAAATAACATACTAGATTTGTTTTGGAATGTAATTTTCACAATTATTCAATATAAAATGTTTGAAAAGGTTAAGTTTGCTTGCTAGAATAATCTCACCATTGGAATTATTGTGCTTTAATTCCATCTTTATTTATAGCTATTAACAATTTAGGTTTTTGTTCAATCTTAAACCTAAATTTGCTTAACAATTTCTTAAAGAATGAAAATCAAGTGCGTTTTTATTGAATTTTTTTTCCCAACTCTCAACTCAATTCTTCAACATAAAATACTTTAAACTCAAATTTAGTAGTATAAAAAATTTAGTTAATAAGATTCAAAGCCATAAAAAAACAAGTCATGTAAGATGCAAAAAAAATGAATTCTTCACTTAAACGCACATATCTTGCAATTTACACAATCAAAGTTCTTGGTGTTTTTGCCATACATTTTTATACTAGTCTAGTGCAAGATAAAATAGATAGATATACAAAAAAAAATGAAAATTTAAAAGTTTTGCACTTTGCAATAAAAATGGCAGTTTTTGGTGTTTTTGACAAAAAAAAAAAAAGACCTTGAATTTTATGGATTAACAAGAGCTAAGTGATAAGAAAATTAAAGACAATTGATGTGTCACTTGCCTCATAGGGACTCTCCAGAATTAGTACTTGGATTTCCATTCTTGACCCAATTTTCTAATGTTGACAATAGGCGAAATTTGTACAACTTATTATTCAAGACAATTGCTTCTTCTACTACTTATGACCATTTCACACTAAATTCTAAATTCCAAGTCCTACTAAATTCTCAAAACCTAATTGGTGGAGAGCTAAAAATTAGAACTTGGGGCTTTACACTATGTCCTAAGTTTGGAATCCTACATCAATCCAAGAAATTAGGATTTAGTCTCAAACGAGAGTTAGAAAGGTGATATTTGGGACATAGTGAGAAATACCCTTCATGGAATTTTATCTTTGTGAATAAACTTAAGAATCCAATTTTTTAAAAGGCCAACACTAAGATCAGACAAATCATCACATTCAAGAGTTTCAATAAATCTAGAAAGACTTGAAAAAATGATTAGCCCTAGAAGGATGGATTGATTATTGTGGTGAAGTCATCTTTTTAGCTACCATGTGAATCATTGGCTTAAAAAAACCTAAGAACGTTTATTAGAGGTGAAACTATGCAAGACTAGTATGCAAAACCTTCTTATTCTATACAAAATTCTAAGAGTGAACATTTGTATTTTTGTCTTACATGCAAGGATTTCATGTTATCCATTTGATAATTAAAGTCCAATGTACGAGGTTGAGGTACTAATACATCTATTTACAATTGAGCAATGGTTCTATATATTATGACATTTTATAATCTTTAGTTGAATCTTGTTGGAAGTCAAAAGAACGTCCTAAGTGCCTTTCTTATATATGCATTTCTTGGACATTGTTTGAATAAAAGATGAATAAAGATGTATTCAAAAGCAACTTTTGGCTCTTCATGTACAACAAGGGGACAAAAAGATATGTGATGGCAATTTGTACCATTCAATTTTCTTTACATAATGTGGAATACAATTTACATTTCTTGTTTTTATACAATGAACATTCAATTCATATGTGCATGCAATCCCAAACAAGCATGCCAAATTTCAAAAAACAAAAAATCTATTTTTGGTGAATTTTTAAATATAATTTTTATAATTTAACATGATAATTCACTAAAAAATATTAGTGATGAATATTTTAAAGTAAATTGCAAAGATATATAGAAAGCATCCATATATACATCTTTCCCTCAACAAGCATCTCCAAATAAGTTTAACATGAAAATTAAATTTAAAAATTCATTGAAAGTGGAATTTTATTTTGGAATTGAGTAAAAATTGAGCATTGTGCAAAGTTCATTGTGCAAACAAAAACTATGAATTATATTTTACATTCTACAATGAAAACTTAATGGAACAAATTGCCATCACATATCTTATTGTCCCTCCACTATACAATACATAGAAGACTAGAGATAATACATTTTAGGCAAGAATCTATAGAGGTTTGTTTTAGAGAGTGGTCACAATAATTACATGCAGTAGTATTGCATAGTGATTATTGACTAACTTCTCATTTAGGGCCCCACATTAAAATGCTAGAACAAGATTCTTGACACCAAAAGATGGTTTAATAATTGATTTTCAAATGAAGAATGTTGAAATTGATTGAATGTATTTGAAGTAAATGGGGGTAGACATTCCACTATTGAAGTATTATTCATTGTTTTACTAAATGAATGTTCAATCCACAAATCACAAAAGATGCTTTTCTAATGTATTTTGTCCCAACTTCTAACTATTTGCTAATGATATGAATGATTTTTTGAATTTGAGTTTAACAATATAGCCCTCAAGGACATGCAATTGTATTTAGTCCATACAATAAGTGTAAAAAGAAAGGAAAAACACTACACGAAATTGCGTACATATGTGACTGGACAAATATGACTATGCGTCCGGAATGACTTTTACGCAACTATGTTTCCCTATTTGCACCAGCTAGAGATATTCTACAGCATTTGAGTTGCATTGTAGTCGCGGACGCGATTGGCGTATGAACAATGATTAGGGTCTAGGTTTCATCCATGCTTTTTTCATTGACAGTGTCGTCGGTTGTATGACATGGAGGCTTCACTGGAAAGATAAGAAATTGGAAGATAACTCTATCACTAGCGCTTATTTCAACGCGATTGACAAAGGACTTTGGCGTGATTGCATAATCAGTACCATCTTAAGGATATCTTTATCTTCTACCTACACACCAAGTAGACTTCTATTACACATTGAAGTGGATGAATGGTGTTTAGGGGCCTTGTAATATTATTCCATAGATAATTTACCTTCATTATGGATGCATTCTTCTATTTGTAGACTACAAATGGCAAATGGAAAGTTCTATGACATTTTCTTGCTACTTATTCTAAAAAATCACTCTTTCCAAAAATTTGAAACTAGTGTTTCTTATTTTTTGCAATTTTTTCTTCATTTGGGTTCCGCACCTTTTCATTCTTCTGGATCTTCTTCTTTGGAGAATTAAATTAGATTTATCTTTTTACTTGTTCATTTCTCTAGTGTGCGCATAAATTGTAGTCCTCTTGTTCATTTTAAGCCTTCAATTTATAAAGGCTTGGAGTAGCTCATTTTCTTTTATCTACATTTTTATCATTTTGTTGTTGTTCCATTTTTTTTGGCTACAAATTTCTTCACATTGCCACCTCCAATCCCATTTCAGTTCATCTCTTCTATTCCTTTCTTCTTCACTAAGTTCCATCTAGTATAACGAGCAACTTCATATTCTGAAGTGTATATGACCAATGCTTGGAAGCATCAGGATGTAGTCATCGTAAAGCAACGCCTGATCCATTGACCTACTCTTCTAGCGTACCATAAGCTTTGGCATTTCGTAGGGTGCAATGTCATTACCTCACATGAATACCACGACTAACAATATTGTGTATTACTATGAAGCCAATGCTCTTAAGCAGTGCCTATGCTGGCCAATTTTTTGTGGACGCATCCAAAGCACAAAAGCATTGTAATCGGCAGTGCGCTAGTTTTTTTTTGCTGGCGGATCATTTATTCAGGCACCATTTTTGAAGCAGGTAATGTTGCTGTCATACTTCAGTCACACAAAAGTCATGTTCATGGGCTATGAAGTCACGATGTAGTCATCGTAAAGCAGCAACGCAATTGTTGTGTATAAATTTTAGGCCGTTCAGTTTGTCATCATTGCTCCTAGCCACGAGGAGCTCCATTTCAATGTCACATGCAAGGAAGGTCGTCTTTACAAGCTCAATCAACCCTAACATTCTTCCTTTTTGCTCTTCTGTTTTGTGATTCTAAGCTACACATTTGAGAACTTTCTTTTTGTCTATTGCATTTTGCTTTGTTGAAGAACTCTTCTTCCTTAAATTTCAAAGCTCCAGACACACTCACTTGCAACGCCTAGGAACAACAACAATGTTGAGCAAGCACAGAAGTAGAGAGGCGTTGTGATCCACAAGGAGAAAACACTTGCATTGTGGAGACCAAGACTTTGGCGGCGGGGCCTTTGAAGACAATCACGAAGGAAGCCACATAGTAGGAGTGGCGGCAATAAATGCGCAGAGATGAGCAATGATCTCTACTGTTCTTCTGACGCCACAGAATCTAATGATGAGGCCATTGCCAAAGGTATGATAAATTTTGCAATAGAGTGTTTCCATACACAACAACAATCCACCAAGGAGGTGACTGCCGTAAGTAATTTGGTTGAAATTTGGACTTTGCCCCCCCTTTAGGTTTAGGATTTAGGTTCATAGTGTATAGTTGAGTTTGTAGACTTAGGGTCCCTAGAACTGTATCAGTAGTGCAATTCTTGTTAAGAAAGTGACATGTCTTTGATTGGATAACTAAGACTTTTGTTAGCACACTATAGTGGCCGGACTTCAATTTCCACTTGTCTCAAACTTAGCAGTCACATAGTGGTCTATTTGTAATGTGTAGAGGTGCCTGGACGTGTAGTGGACTCCAGCAATGAAGACATCCAGGAAGACAAACCTCTAGTAGACAAGAAGATGAAGAAGAAAAGAGTCAATTTTAGAAAGAAGTCCCCCGTGAGGTATGCTCTAGCCGCCCCAAGCAGACATGAAAGATCCTCTGCGAGAGAATATTGGGTTCCAAGGCATTTCGCCACGCGAGAGCCCCTTATCCGGAGATGTGGACTGAGCCACCTTATTGTTGTGCAATTGATAGTGAGGAACAATTGTCAAGACGGAAGAGGAAAGCTACATACGAGAACTTCAATCTTGAGCGCGTTACATCAAGACGCAAGTCCAATTGGGTGTTCGTTTTAGAGTCTAGCGATGTGCATGTTGGGGGAGAGGGAAAAAATGCTTGGGATGTAACACTGTACGATTTAATGTCCAAAGGTCTGGACATGAGCATTGTCAAGTGGTCCAAACAGAAGCCACAAGCAATGAACAAATTGAGGGCCGCACTAGATAAAGAGTTCGACTATGACCCTAAACCCCTGGAGACGCTAGACTTCCAAACTGCCATTACGAGATCAATGAAGTCCAAGTGCTCTCGCCTGAAAGCAAAGTACCTGAGTGGGTAGGAGACATGTCCAACTCACATTGACGATGCGTAAAAGGAACCGGTTGATAAAGTACTAGAATACTCCAGCTTAGAAGATGAAGGCGAAGAAAATGTCTACTGCTAGGTACAACGTCAAGAATATCACGATATTAGGGAAGAAAGGTAGAGCTAGGAAAGAAACTGACATTGTAAGTTAGCTAGTGACCCCTATTGCAATTGTGAGTATAAACATTTGGATGTTATAGGCATTTTAGTTTTACCCCTATTGCATTCTTGTAGGCTAGCTTTTGTATCCTACCACTCTTCTTCAATAATGTTGGTTGCTTGAAATTGAAGCTACAATCGGACTAATTGAAGCCCCCTTGGTCATGTGGTAGAGGGAAGGTAGGGAAACCAGCCCAAGCATCACAGAAATAGCAGATGGTATGTGAGTTCCGGCATTAGGGTCAAATTATGTGGTGAGTTGACAGTGTCTAGAATTTCGTGTTACTAGAAGAGGCGTTCCAATTTCTTTGTAGCACTTAGTATTTTTCACTTAATAGTCCTTCATTACCTCTAATGATTCCTAAGTTTTAGGCATAAAATTTGTAAATTGGAGGCATCTGAAGATGTGGGATCAAATGTGTTCTTCAATGAATGCTCTGTGAGTTTCCATGACTCATTCCGAATGTGCAATGAATGTTTCTAGTGCGACTAGTCGGTATGGAGACTTGATTCTAAGAATCTAGGATGCAACCAATTGTCAGTTCTATAGAGTATAATCTGTCCTCTATGATAGAGGATAAAGTGGCCTCTCCAAAGTCTAGCCCTCCTTACAATGTTTTTATGTAGTCAAAACAAAGTTATGTTGTAGTCGCGAAGGAGTTGCAAAGTAATATCCCAGTCACTCTTCAGTCATGGTACAAGGTGGTTATTTGTTGGATGTAATAGGCCCTAATTTCTTTGCTAATATGGATTGTTTGGGTTATGTAGGTGGATTCCACTTGGTAGGTAGCCATGGACAATTGGAAGAAGGATGTCAACCACAAGTTCGTCTAATTCATGGCCCAATCTAGTGCACAGACCACTGCCATTGAAGATCTCTGACACATATTTAATAGGTACATGAGGACATCAAAGGCAAATATGGGCAATTTTGTTAAAATGGCGAAATTCCTCTACTTTGGTAGTTTTTATAGTTCAGAGCGGGCGTTCTGAAGTGTACAAAAGTCATAGATATCTTAAATCTATATCATTCTTAGATGTTTGAAATCTATACTTGTATTAGATATTACTTTTACAATTCAGATCGTGCAGTTTGAAATCTATAGTAGTCATAGATTTCTTAAATCTATAAATAATCAAGATTCTTGAAAACTATACCTGTCCTAGATGTCACTTTTACAATTCAGAGTAGGCGGTCTGAAAAATGGCACATGGAATGCTGCCATTTTAACGAAATTTCCCATAAATGAAGATGGCAGCCTATCTCTAGTGTTTTTGACTTTAGAAAATCAAGATTCTAGAAGATTACTGAACATGGAGCCGACTGGCATCGTCCACAATCCATGCCAACAAGCTGTTCGAGTGGATTCAATCTTGCAAAAGAATAGTCCCGTAGTAGGCGGGAAACATGCTCCTACAACTGAAGGTGAAAACAGTGCCTTTGTTTTCAAGTTGCACGGGTCGAATATCTTATATCGTCTGACGATTCCGGTAGCCAGGCCCATGACCTTGTTGTGTCAAAGCCATTGCCCGTGGAAGAGGATTGGAAAGTGATAGGTCATGGATCCGCATTTCCAAAAGTAGAGCCGATTGAATGTATGCAACCACTTGTTCTAAAAAGGCCTAAATCCCTGTCAAGTCCAATTCCCACAAATGTGCCTGTAGGGACTACTAAACTTAAATCCCCGGTTCACAACATCATGCAAGTCCTAGAGAGTCTCGAAAGCCCATGTGATGTTGGGATAAGGCTACAGATGAAGAGGGGACCACAGATGACGGACAAGATCCGATGTTGGTGACAACATCTAAGGACGTTGTGGAACCCTCATCCAAGGCCGCACTTCTAGCGTCATCCTCAAAGAAAAAGGCGTAGAAACAAGCAAAGTCTCCAACAAAGGTATTACCTACCTTTGCCAGCACCTTTGAATTTGGGTGCGGTTAGTTCAATCTTAGGAAGTCTTTGAGGGACGTTCTCAGTGATAAAAAAAGGTATAAGTCTTAATGAAAGGGAGAAATTGGTTATATTAAATGTCCGCAGTACCCTTGTCGACTGCAGTTTATTGGATGCTTGAAACTCAAACATCAAAATACAACCAAGTACAAAAACTAAAATACAAAGAGTCATACATAGACCTTGGCTTAAAACTTTTTTAGCTAAGTGTTTCGAGCACTTTGTTGTAGGATTTGGAGGTAGTACAGGCGCATACATAGAGGACGTTGTTCCTACCATACTTTCAGATTTGAAAGAAGTTGCAAATTCCATTCCCCTCTTCTTGTGGTCTTCTAAGTCAATTGAGGGCCTTGATATTGGAGATCCTAGTGCAACTTCGGTGGGGAGAAACTTGTCGGCAATATACAAACAGTGGCCTAGTTTTAACTCAGAAAATACCATGATTGTAGATATTAAAAGTTCTAGAGTAGCTTGCAATCCACTTGCAAATGTTCTAATCATCACCCCTTTCTATGTGAAGTAGGTTCAGTCATTGGCTGACGACATGGACTACCTCAAATGTTACCTATGGCCATTTCTGAAAGCGATGTCGAAATGTCCCACCATGAATTCCTTCCATATAAAGTACCTACAAATTGTCAACAAATCCATGACTCAAATGCTCTAGAGATAGCAAAGTCGTACCATGTATGCATTTTTGGACTTTGTGGAAGGTGAGGGGACTCACAAACCACGAGATTATGCCCAAAGTGCATCCCCTCACCTTCACTTCATCATTCTCTCTAAGATATTGTTGTTGTTTGTGAAGGAAAAACCAAAGGCTCACGAGATCCGGAGCAAGACTATCGCAGCACCAGAGAATAAACAGGACAACCACCCCAAAAGGTATGATTAGTGTAGCCAATATTCCCCTTTTTGAGTTCATTTTGCAAATGTAAGTGAGCACACGCAATGGTATAATCATTTTGAAGTCACAAACACTATAAGTAATATAGTAGTCCATATTCAACACAATGCAGTTTTTGGTAGGTGCGCTTTAGTTGTCAATATACTATAATCTCCAAGGAATAAATGCGTGAAGGGTTTCATCGCAATGGTTGGTGTTCATCTTTTTAGTCTAGTCTTCGGGGATGGATCAGAGTCACTACAGGTAGGTTCACGTTTGTTGTGAATTCAGTCATTAGTCAAGTAAAAGTTTAGAAGGTTAACTCATATATGTTGTCCATTATTTTCCATCCACGTTCAACAATGACGTAGTGTCCTATGTGCTTGCAGTGGTTTAAAGTAGGTGATGAAGTGTTCCTCATCAATCCTATAGCTGTGAGGCAAAAGGTGGCTACAAGCAACATTAATGGAGTTTTCGGGGAGCACAAGTTCCACTCAAAGGAGATTTTAGAGTTTTGATTCAAAGTGAACATTAAGGAAGTCTTGGAGGAAGGAATGCCGCTTATGTACCTACATGAAGCTGCAGACATGACACTGATTAAACATGCGAAGGGTCCAATTGCATTGTGGTTAACAAAGTATATTAAGCATGCTAGTATATCCTAAGTTTCACATTTTTGTGAATTGTGATTGTTAGGAAGTACAACCCTGTATTATAATCCATCCACTTGGTACACTTTGTTGATGTGTATAGCTTTTGAGAACTCTTACCTTTTGTTGATACTCTGTAAATGCACAAATAGATGAGAAAGTCGTATGAAATGTAGACATAGCCAAAGACTTCATATTAGCCAAAGATCTAGTTGTCATAAATGCTTTATAAACTCTAAGTCTTTCACTTGTGTTGTATATGCTTGATGCTACTTTTTTGTCATATTTGGTTTTTGGTTCTTTCTAAACTAGTAGCACCTTGGTTAAATTATAGTCAACTAATTATGTTGTCCATCTGAGTGACAGATTCTTGCTACTTGTTTTGCATTTTATTATCATGTGCTCTATACACCTATGCGTTTGCATGGAAGTCCTTGAGGCAAAGGATGTATCAATAATTTATCTATTCACAGCTCAAAACTACCCCACCCATAGTAGTAGTTCATGACTTAACCAAAACTTTCTTATGACTCACATGTGAGTACAGAAAGCCAACCTGAACCACACGATTCTTATTTAGCTTTAGAAACAATTACGCTAAATTGAACAATATGACTTGTACATGACTCCCCGAGTCATTGTGCAGTCACCATGACCTTGTACATACCCCATTGAAGAATCACTTTGTGACGATGTGCCACATGTACTCTCCAAAGAATGTCAAAAAAATGAAATTGCGACTGGTACATGATTTCACCATGACTTCCATACAGGCTGTCCACGTCAGATATATCGAGGGTCTAACGTGACTCTTAAATGACTTCTGTATAACTCCTGGTCTCCTTGCCACATGGCAGTTTTCTATGCATTTTTTAAAGTTTTTCCATCTTTCCGCCTCTCTATCACATGAATGAATTACTTGTCCACTATGACTTCTAGCCCCCCTAGTCATGAAGCAAATGTCCTAAATGACTGCGGACAATCATATATTGCAGTCGTATAAGTACGCAATTTCTTGTAGTGTTAAAAGAAGGAAAAGTTATCAAAATAGTATATTTTAGAAATTTATTAATAAAATCAATTCCTTCATCCCAACTCTTTTGATTTGAGTTTTCTTTTCACTATTGGAGCAATGGAGTGATCAATGCTTGAGAAAATTAGCTCTCAGGAGTTATGTCTCTTGAAAAAGAAGTGACCTAAAGATTTATCCATCTTTGATTTACTAATAATGAAATTTAGTATCAACCACACAAATTGATTGAAAAATGCTATAAATCTATACTTTAGATGAATAATTTCACCAATTATTCTCATAGAAATCTCTTTGTCAAATATTATTGATAGTTATGCTCTTGGTAATGTCTTTGTCAACAACAAGAACTTATAGCTTTTTCAAATCAATTAGTGTGGTAACAATAAATTTCATTATAATTAGAGTTGTGATAAGTGGATCACAACTTTACAAGTAAGGTAGCAACACCCATGTAATTGTCATTATATCCATAATTGTCACTTCTCAAATCTTGAAAAATCCTGGGAAGTGAATAAATGTGATTACAAGGGTGCATATCATTTGGATATTAACCCAGAAACGACAACGAGGCCATTTTGTGGCTTTTGGATGAATGTTTCTTGAACTGTAGAGAGCTGGGAAGCAGTTTTTCATTCACTTTTTTCTTGTTGACCTTCCATGTTGGGTTATGAAGATAATCTAGTTGAGTTTGGAGTTATGCTATTGTTTGTCTTCACATAAATGAGAAGTTACTTAAAAAAACGGATCACAAAATATGCAATTTTAGTGTATTTTCAGAAAGTTGTTGCTCCTTGCTTTAAATCTGAAACTTCTCTACAAAAATGATATTTTTTGAATTGAAGACCAACTTACAAAATAAAGTTCATTCACTCTACTTTCTACTCCAATTTGAATTTTGAAAAAATTCCTAATAATCAATTTTTTATTGCAGTTTGAACTTTAGATGTATTTTCAATGTCTACTACGTTCTAATTATAGAATGGCACGGAAAATGTGTTTACACCATGTTGTTCATCACTATAATATGCACATATGGTGAAATTTTCAGATTTTTTGAAATAATTTTCTATTTGATATGATTTTTCTTCATTATATCTACAAAAATTCACAAAAAATCAATTATTTACAAAAAAATCTAAAATTTTGGTGCAACAAAGAAGACATTTTGTTTCATCTCTAAAAAATAAATTAAAATTTTTTCATACATATCTTGTTGCAAAATGGCAACAAATTGGGTGATGACAGTGTGGCTTGAAATCAACGGTCATAGGTCCGTCATTTAGGGGTTAAACCCTTGTGTGGGTATTAGATGCATGTATAGTTGATTCTTTAAAAATTCACAACTTATTCTCACATTGTGCAAATAATACATTTGAAAGTGCACAGGAATAATTTTTCTCTTGCAAGTAGGGTCTTGCTTGTATTATTTGATCTTGGGAGGTAGGTACATCTTTGACAAAAACAGAACAAAACAATTGTTCCTCCATCTCTACTTGCAGCCTGAAAGTAAGGTACGAACAGGAGCCATGGTGTCCCATACTCTACTATGGTGTTGGTGTCCATCTCACTGATTCCAATCATTCTAACCTTTCACTAACTTATAAAAGTTATGTCATGTTATGTAACAATCATGTGGCAAAACAGGACTGACACGGAAGCAAACAGTAGATCATCCAACAATAGGCAAGGAGTGGCATCTTTTGTAGTCTGTGAATTGGAATATGAGGTAGGGACACCCACAACTGCCACTTTTTGCCTGAGCCTATTTTCTATTATCAGACTGATCAAATTTTCATATGTTCTTTTTGGCAAGTGAAAGGAGGTTCTAGCGCACCAGAGAATGTGGCATTTGGATACTGTATTAAGGAACAAAGTTTGGTTATAAAAACATTTCTTCTACGTAGGTCCAGAACTGATTTTGAAGATGTACATATAGTATAGATGGTGGTTGAAGGTTAGTGGCACATTTGGGTGCACCTATTTTATTGCATGCTTGTTGTCAAGCCAGCCAGGCTTGCATATATAGTAAGGCAGGAGGCTCAAAACTGCTCATCAAAGGGCTGGTTCATTTGTTTCATGTATTTTCTTTGATAGGAGTCTTTTTAGCTCATTTTTTTAGAGAAATAGATGTAGAATGTAACACAAGTGATTTCATATTTTTTTAAACAATTATATAGTATTGCTTATAAATTTTCAAACAAGTTGTGTCGTAGGCCAGTTGTAGGCACCTGTTTTTGACCCTTGATCTTTCCTACACTATCCACTTGCAACCTATAAGGAGAAATGAAGAAAGCAAGAAGAATGAGTGTCTCTTATAATAAGTTGAATGCTTCTTTTTTCTCCATCCATTCAATAATTGTGGAGGTCAATTTAAGGACTATCTAATTTCATAGCTAATTATAGGGGTGATTCTAAATGATCAAGTAAATTTTGAACTTCCTACTTTAGACCTTTTCTAACTAAAGGTGAAGTTCTCTAAGGCAATGGCCTTTCTAAAGCACACTCTAGGCCTAATCCCAACCATACAAGTCATCAAAGTTTTTTGAGACTCTTGAACATGGAGGCTTGAGCCTAGTCTTGAGCTTACTCAATTTTAGAAAAGTCCTACTACATGCCAAGAATTTTTATTACCTATATATATATATATATATATATATATATATATATATATATATATATGTATAAAAGAGATACAACAATGATGTGGAGTGGTTTGGAAGTTCAAAAATTATGCAAGCAAATGAAAATGAAACATGTGTTAAAAGTAATTGTGGTATGTTGGAGCCTATTATCCTTAAGAATTCATTTCTAATTAACTACTACATAGAACTTTGACATGGAGATGCTTGAGTAGTAGCATCCTAAGATTGTCACATAGGGACTTTTTCAATCAATAAAAATCTATAGATATGGTATGAAAAAGAAACGTGTGAAAGTAACACATATTCATTTGGATAGAAATAAAGTAAGTAATCCTAAAATCAACAAAATCAACAATCCAATGTGGTTACATCATTATATTGAAAAAGTCTTGTTGGTAGTCAAATGGGATTCTAGATTCTCTTAAAATGCATTTTTGAACAGTGCATGAATAAACTATGAATTTCCAAAGTATTGAAAATATGTATTGTTAAAATTAGCTCTACACTCACATGAGTAGTGGAAATACATTTTACAATAGGCAAGAATCTATAGATGTTGATTTTAGGAAGGTGTTGGCTAAAAATATAGTTATCTTAAGGTAACCTCAATCCTAAGACGGTAATTGAATGTTGTAATGGTACATGTCATGGGGGTTCACATTCCCTTTTGGATGTGGCTTCAAATTCTAGTGTAGGCGCCTCAACATTAGAACAACACTTGCAACCTTAACTACAAGAAGGTTTGTTTTGGGACATTACTAAAATCAACCTGCTCCTCCCGTATAATTCACTTGGGATGACAATGAAGGTTTGCTAGCTCATTTGGAAAGCACAGTATACACAGAAAAAATGTCGTGTGGGAGGAAGAAATTAGAGAGGTCTCCAAATTACTTAGCTTCTTGTAGGCTGCATTGGGTTGCCATTTTTGCCATTTTTCATCCAAGTACAATTATAGTGACCATTTACAATTTGCAATGAAGATGTTATTACTTGCTATTAGAGCAGCTCCATTGCATCAATGTAGAAAGGAATGTGAAAACCATTTCACAGAGTGATTTCACAGGCGAGTTGCTACTCTGTCTTCCCTTTTCCAAAAACTGTCGCAAACAATCCACGCAACACCTTATCCATCATCACTGACATCATGCAAGAGAGCAATTCCTCCATTGTCAAAGGGTTAAAGGGTTAAGATATTTCATGAGCTCTTGTGGCTGGAAAAGACCTTGAAAATGGTATGTGGTGGAGCTGCTCTCAACCACTTGTTATAAATGGAGCAACAGTAATTGTACACAAAATTCTACCACCAACCACACGTTCTACAGTAACTTGTGTGTGTGTCAAGGTCCCACAAGCAGCCAAGCTCAGGAAACAGACCTTTAGAAGGAAATGTAGTGCAAGTAATTAAGCTCACTGCTGAGTCATGTATATCCTGCCCCTCAATTGCTCACTGCTGAGTCATGTATATCCTGCCCCTAAATCCTTGCAATCTATTGTATTACTGAGTATTATTTACCGTAGATATTACATGTACGTGTCTATACGTCTATGGGCAATTTCGTTAAAATGGCGGCATTCCATGTGCCATTTTTCAGACCGCATGCTTTGAACTATAAAAGTGACATCTAGGACAGATATAGTTTTCAAGAATCTTGGTTATTTATAGATTTAAGAAATCTATGACTACTATAGATTTCAGACTGCACAATCTGTAACATCTAACGCAGGTATAGATTTCAAACATCTAAAAGTGATATAGATTTAAGATATCTATGACATTTGTACACTTCAGAACACCCGCTCTAAACTGTAAAAACTGCCAAAGTAGAGGAATTTCACCATTTTAACGAAATTGCCCATGTCTGTATATACGTGCGCTCTTCAATGTCCTCTGTGAGGAGCTCCTCGAGCGTGCATTCCCACACTAACTTCCTTGCAGGGGTTTTCATTCAGGGAAGCTTGCCTGCGCCTGGTGCTGCACAGCCATGCGTCGTCCTCATTCCTTCCTTCTAGTAGTTAATAATCCGGCTTCTAGCAGCGTGTGAGCCCAGATTAATTCAAGAGTGAGTTGAAGATTGTAGCTGCAAAGCGTCGATCGAACGTTTGAGCTCGACGAAGTTCACTTGTCCTGCTTGTAGTTGCGTGTGACCATAGATCAAGCAGACTTCAATGAGTCCATGAGGCGAGGAGCGAACGAGCAGCGAACGAGCTAGATCCCTGAAGGTATGAACACCGGTCTTCTTCAATTCCTGGGGTCATATTCGATCTCAATGAATGTGTACGGTACTGTGCAGTGCAGGAGTTTCTAAACCTTGTCTCGTCCAATACTCCTCTCATCATTTCAGCTGTTAAGTCGTCCGTCGATCTGCCAGTGGTTCTCCACATCTCGTCTGCACCACACCTAATGAATTGCTCCGATGAAGCTCTGAGTCCTTCCCGCTCTGAGCCTAGTTTCAGTCAATTAGACGGATCGATTTTTTTCAGTATTCCAGTGAGCATGTCTGAGAGGATTTCAACGCCCCACAGAATGCTTTATTTTGTGCGCTCATGGTGAAAGGTTTGGAGATGCGTTTTAAGTACATGCTGCAGTTTTAAGTGTGAACTTAGAGACATGGGCAATTTCGATAAAATGGCGAAATTCCGCTACTCAGGCACTTTTTCTAGTTCAGAGCGGGCAGTCTGAAGTGTGCAAACATCCTAGATGTTTGAAATCTACACTTTTCTTAGATGTATGAAATTTACATTAATGCTAGATGTTACTTTTACAATTCAGATTGTACAATTTGAAATCTATATTAGTCCCAAATTTTTTAAATCTATAAACATCTAAGATTCTTGAAAACTATACTCAACCTAGATGTTACTTTCACATTTTAGAGCAAGCGGTTTGAAAATGATACATAGAATACTGCCATTTTAACAAAATTCCCCATAGATGCATTAGTGCAAAAAACCTTAGTTGAAACAACATTTTTTTGAAAAATATCATTTCAACCACTTAATTGGTTTGATGAAATTAGTAGATTTTTTCATTTAGTAAATTTGATCAAAAATGTCATGTCAACTTTCAACATGTTAGGGATATAAATGATATAACAAGTTTTTGTCTTGATGGAAATTTAGTTAAAATGGGAGTCATTATGTAACTTTGATATTTTTTAGTTTAGACCATGCGGTCTCAAATCTATACCAATCCTAGATGTCTAAAATCTATATTATTTCTAAATATTTAAGATCTATACCAATCCTAGATGACACTTTTACAATTTAGACCGAGGAGTTTGAAAATTGCGCATGGAATATTGCTATTTTAACGTAATTTTTCTATCTTCAATCCATAGTAGTCTTATGATGAGATCAATGTACTTGGTAGATTTCAAGAATTTCAAGTATCAACCAAAGATTTAGATTTGAAAACTTAGAAAAATCTACATCATTTAGAGATTTGGGAAAGAATCTGAAATCTACATTTGGACTAGATTATAAAATTTAAAATTTATAGTTTGGATAGATTTTAAAATGTGAAATCTCTTTTGACGATAGATTTCAAACTAAAATCTAGATGATTGAAATTAACATCCTCCAAATGATTGTTTCAACTTCCATTATATTGAAATGACATCATACGTACAACATCTTAAATAACTTTGGAATGTTGTCCCACCCACCCGCAATAGTGGTTGAAATGGCATTCAAATGTAGTTTAAGTTTATTTCAACTAGGCTTTGCACCAATGACAAACTACATATAAGTCTTTAAATACTAGTTTCTCATGCTATTACTCATGCCTTCAATTTGTTTTGCACTAATAAAAGTTGCCTTCTTTTGGAACAAATTCATTGAATTCTACATATTTTGAATTCCTGTCAATGGGAGATTGTGCTTCCTATGATGGTTACTTTTGTTATCTTTTCTAATTAAAAGAACTTTTTTCTCTTTAAATGGTTTTATGGTTGATATAGAAAAGCAACTTTAGTCTTGATTGAAGAGTCTATGATGGATTAAGCAACACCTCTAAAAAACATCATGAAATTGGTATATATGTATCAATTTTGTTGGAGCAAAATTCTATTTAAAATGACTTCCTAAACCTCATTTCAATGATGTTTCAACCATTGTTAGAGGTGGTTGATGGTGGTTGAAACAACATCCAAATGTTGTTTATTTCATTACATTTCAACATGGAGGTTGAAATGACATTTGGAGAATATTGGTTTCAACTATGTACATTTTAATATCCTCAAAGTAGATTGTGCATTTAAAATCTATCTAAAACATAGCTTTTAAAATTTTAAGAATGTAGAATTCAGATTTTAAAATCTACCTTTGTAATAGATTTTAGATTTTCCAATTTATCAATTTCATATATTTCATATTTTTGTCCAAATCTACGAATGATGATGATTTTTATATTTTCAATTCTACATTTTCAGTAGATATTTGAAATTCTTGAAATTTGCCAATCGCTTAAATTTTATTATAAAACTAGTATGATCCCAAGTCAAAACAAATTACACTATTTATTTCTCCACCCCCCCCTCCCTCAATAATTGTTATAGGATAATTGTTTTGTCTAAATGATAAAATCTATGTTTAAAAAATCAACTATTTTTTGAAACAAAATTGAAAAGTCAACCAATTTAATCTACCAATTTAGTGGTTGAAACAACATCTTCCAAAATCTTCCAATTTTTAAACTTGAAATAATATTTTGAAAAAATGTCTTTCTAACATGTCATTTCAATTGGAGGTTTGTACAAGTATTTTGATAGATGTATTAGACTAGATTAGGTTGAGAGCTTGGAAGATTTGAATTAGAAGCATTTTTGCACACAATGTCAAGATCTTCTACGGAATCATAACTATTTTGATAGAAATATTTATTTTGATTAATTGTAGGGTTTAGAATAATGAGAGGGCTTGTGAGTTTTATTCCTCTTTTGACAAGCCAATGAAATACATAGTGAAGGATATTTCACTTGCCTAACTCACTTTCTCCTTGTGTGTATGACTTTTAGGTGATTATGAGCTAGACTCTTGTCATAAACATTGACCTTGGCATAATTATGGGTGAGACAAAAGAGGTAAATGGAACACAAGTTCCAAATCTAAATGACAAGGTGTAGATTTTTTCCTCTTGCAGGCTCTTATATCCAAGCAAGATGAAAGAGAAATTGGGTGAACTATTGCCTTGTTGCTTCCCTGGCCACAATGAATCCATCCAGCTACAAGAGAAATTGGATGTGATGTTGGCTCCATTTCAAAAGTATTGTACTTTAGAATCAAATGAGCAAGAAGTGCAATTGGACAAGATAAAGGAGGAGGTGGGCAAGGTCTTGGATGCTGACAAAGTGAAGCATGAGTCCAAGTATAAAGATGATCAAAGGCAATTTAGAAAAAAATGGAGGAATAGACGCATTGAAATCTATAACTATTTGTTACGCCTTGCTTTGCATGATCCAAAAGAAAGTGAAGACTTGTGGATTGAAGGGCAAAAACCAACTAAACATTTTCATGTTGAAGCCCGTGTTAAAATTGAAACCGGAAAGATTCTACACTTACCTGGTTGATCAAGTCCATGAAGATGAAGAGATTATGTTCAAGTACTATTGTACTAATAAGGGCGTGGAGAAGCCGTTGGAATGGCAAAAAGGTGCCCCTTGGTTGGTAGGATCTATCTATATCTATTCCAGGATCGTGATTAGAATAGCTTTCAAAGCATTGCAATTCTGGGAGGATGGAAAACAACCTCTTTGTGACAACTTGGTAACAAAAGCCAAAAACAAGTTTGTTGACAAGCTATCTAATTTGCATGGAAGATGCTTCAAGAAAGGAAGAAACTGGAGGAATCGAGCTCGTTTATACTTCTTATTGGGCCTTGCAAGGCATAGTGGGATTTACAATGGTCAAATTCAAAAGTTCAAGAATTTTGAATACGAGGGGCCTTTTAATCGTCTTGTTCGTGAGATGATTGTCGAAGATGAAGACTTGTTTGACCAAGAAAATAAAGTCCAAGATCTCCCTCTTGTTTGCAAAAGAAAATATGGAAAACAAAAAAATGGATCCTTTTTAGGACACTTGAAAGTAAACAGATTATTGGCTTGGGCAAGCGCAACAAATGATCTTGGATTTGTCAAGATACTTTTGAAGTACTATCTCGATGGTGTGAAGTCCCGTGCAAACTTTGACTTTGAGTGGGAGAAATCCATGGGTGAATCTTGGGCCATGGCACTATGGAATGCTTCATACAAGGGTCATGCAAAGATTGTAAAGGAGCTGCTAAGTTGGAAGGTTTCCTATCAATTGTACTATTCTGAGTATTTTTCTAAGAAAGCTATTAAATTGCCACACAAACCACAACAGGAAGTACTAGACGAATCGCCATTGCATATTGCTGTACTCAGAATGGATGCTTCAGTAGTGAATGCATTTTGTACTACTGCTTCCTTACACTTAAATTGCAATGAAAAAAATTCCCATGACCTCACACCATTGGGAATGGCTACAAAGTTGAAGGTTACAAATGATGAAGATTCAACTACCAAGAGAAAGATTCAAAATCTTCTACTACAAAGGCAGGAAGTGAAAGATGCTGTAGTAGAAGCCAATAGTCAAAGGCGATTGGCAGTGGATTCTTCTAATGCAGTTATGGTGGGAGGCACCTTAATTGCTGGCATCACATTTGCAGGATGGCTTTCACCACCCTTGGGGTACAATTCATACTATCAATTTGTAGAGACATCAATTGCAGCTCCACCAAACTCATATGAATCATATATGTTTGTTCAAGGTCACCTCACTATCCAAATCTTTGCAATCTTCAACTCTTTGTCATTTTATTTTGCAATTGCATCTGTAATTGCTGTAATGGAAACATTTGGAGCCATTCAAGCAGTGGAAGATACATACACGGTCAAGACGGTGAAAAAGTTGCGGCGTAATCTCACTTGGGGAACCAACCTATTCCTTGCTTCTGTTGTTTGTGTTTTGGTAGCATTCTCTTGTGCTGGGATTGCGATTCTACCTCCAATCAAGAAATACCAAATGAATATGTATATTACAATGGCCATAGGTGGATCTATTTGTGTGCTATTCATATGCAAAATGGTATGGTATACTCTTCCTAAAACTTTTAGGAATGAGGTGAAATCAAAACTTCATCTGACAAATTGAAACTAAAGCTACTATTTCAAAGTACAAACTAGGAATGAATTATGAATCTTATATTATTTAGACTAGATATTATTTGCCACAAGATTTTCAAAAATACAATTGTATAGTGAGAAATATATTATGATAGATTTGTGTTTATTTTCATTTAGTTTTCTTAGTTATTCATACCTTTGTATTTTCTTGGTTCCAAGAATGAGCTTGGAATGATTAAATTGATGCTTATTGTATAGAAGATTGTTGGCAGTGCTCATATAGAGGCTCTTTGTGCTAGCACACGAGGGATTTTTTGTCCCTTGTAGTTAAGTTTAGATCCTAATCGGAATATCTAAACAAATAGTTTAATTTGTTCCTAGGGAGGCAATTCTAATAGGACTACTTCTACAATGACATTAGAACGTACTAATAAAGGGCTAAAACACACAAGGAATGCATACTTCCAACTAGTATTACTTTAATTCCTCACAATTTTTGTAATAATTAATAATTTAATTATTCACTCCACTCTTAAAACCACCAAGGTTAAATATCACCCAATTGGAATTGATCTTTAATCTTCAAATTGGATTCTTTCGTCTTTCCACCAAATCGGAATTGGTACTGCTGTTGGTACAGGCTCAGCTTCCTGTCTTTTTCCAAATCGGATATGTCACACTTCAGCTGGTCCTTGTCTCTGGCTTTGGCTACAACCATGATCTCCGATTTGGATTCTTTTATCTCCTTCTTATACTTTGATATGACTCTTGCACTTGCAGAATTTCTCCTCTCCTTTTACTAACTTGGAATTTTATTTTATTTTATATTTTTTTTTATCATAGTCTTCTCTCTCTCATACTATGTTGATTTCCTAATTGGACAAATTAATTTCTCACACCCATTCGGAAACTCTCAAATTTGAGACCTGTTGCTTCGGCTTCGCAGACCAACTCAGGATCCTAACTTAGACAACATTCAAACTTTATAAAACCAACTTGGATAAGCACTCATGACACCATGCATTCCACATATAGAGCCTTCTCAATTTGCTCATATCCATAACTTCAATCAACTCTCAATCCAATTTGAATTTTAACTACAACTGCCAATTCTTCACTTGACCAATTCGGCACTTATTCCAATTTCCAAATTGGAACCACACATACAACCACTCAACGATTTCAAATTAAACATACATTCCCATTCAGCACAACCAACACCAATTTGCTTGAATTACACTTTTCATTAAGCTGAATTGGTGAGCATATCACCGTTAAAATAATGTTTTCCTAACTGATTCACTCAAAATAAACTCACTACTTCATATAATTCCAATTTGGATGCTCCAACTTCCATGTCCAACTAGATCCATCACTTTGTAATTACTTCTCAAAATCTCCAACCACTCAACACTATAATGCTAAATACTCCAATTTGCTTTAATACCAATTTGGATAAACAGCAACCACATCCAAATTGATCTCCCATTCAATGAATCTCATCATAACTTCCTAATAGGTTAGCATCTTTATGCATAAATCCTAATAGGTTTTAAATCACGTCACTCCACAGCCATTACAACGTTGTCTCTCAACATTCCGATTTGGATTCAAGCTTTACTGCTCCACCATCCGTATACTCCAAATCGGTACCTTGCAGCGATGCTGCAATCACTCCTTAGCCAATTCGGACAAACTCCGAATTACCAATTTGAACTTCACGTCCACCACTGCGACCACCAATTTGGCCGATACAGACTTCCACTTCCTTTACAGGAACAAGCACACACACAAACAAACATACATAAAACCAAATAGAAAAACACAAACGCAGCCACTCAGACTGGGACTCGCACTGGCATTCTTTCAACAGTGGGTGCCTTCTAAATCGAAAAACTCGACTTTAAAACCCCAAGCCAGGCAGTTCCTTAACCAACTTGGCATCACCTCAAAATTCGCAAACTGCCCATTAGGAACCTCAAAAATAACCGTCCCTCCACTACACACACAAATTCCCAAATTGGCACCTGCAACACCCTGCGCAACCCTAACTGCCGACCACAGGCAAACCAACTAGGAAACCACAACAGCTCCGACCTAGCTGGCTACAGACAGTTCCTACTTGGACAAAAACGCAGAACATTCCAACTCGGAATTGTCATCCTGCATTACAAATAGGAATTACCCTCAGACAACCCAAAACTGCCTTCACTCTCCGAATTGGCTTCCCTTCCAATCCCTTCACCGTGGCTCATGCTTGACTGCATCCGGATAAACACTTCCAAATTGGTTAATAACATCCAAAAATCACCCATTTGGAACACCAATCAAACAAAACATAACTAAAACCACATAAAAACACACCAAAAAAAATGACACTAAAAATCCGAATAGGTTATTTACATCCCCCCACTTGGCTTGATGAAGATATCCAAGGTTGCTTTGATTGAATCGTGTCAATACAATTGCGGCCCTTGAAGCTGGCTATATGTTTCAAGATAAAAACAAAGAAAACAAAATTGTAAATCATTGGTGCCCATTGGTGTACAATTCATTCTTGCACATTTCACTTCAAGCCCTAATTTTCTCTTTTACACACATTGTTTATTCTCAATTTAAAAAAAATTTAAAATCAAAATCCTTGCAATGAATCACTTCAATAGCTACTTGATAATAGCTTTTAGATTGGTATTTAGTTCTAAAATGGACATTTGTGAGTATGCAATTAACATAGTGATGCACACTATCTATTTTCAACCATTTCAATTGAATCAATACCTTGTTTTTCATAATTTTGAAGAAATTGAAAAAAAAAATAAAGCGTATTGTAAGTCAATTAGTAAGACAAATCTCTTCAAATGGTTTCAAATTTTTATGGATCTAATACATATAAATTTTGTCTCCTTAATTCCTTATGCCACTTGTTTCATTTTCTAAATAATGAGTATTGAAGCATGTGTCTTTAGAGTACTTTTATATTCTCACTTTGCAATGAAAGGGCTTTCAACTCATTGTAGTAGTGAGTTCTTTGTGTTATTTTGTAACCACATGCATCCAAGGTGTATTTTTAGAAGATATTAGTAACATGCTTGAAATAGATTTTTCCAAAATATAAATAAAATGTTTAGAAATTATTCTTGTATGTGATTTTTTCAAGCCCCTATAATTTTGATTTTAAGTTTTTAGAGTTTTGTTGTGAAACAAAAATTCTTTGATTCACCTAACTTTCCAAATTGATGTTGATGACAACCCTTGAGATTTATAATGATTTAAGAGAATCCCCCAACCCCAACCCCCTTGACCCCCAATCCATATTCATGTTATAAGAAAAAATTACTTGGAATAAATATATATCCAAATCACTAATATCTTCACATAGACTTAAAAATATTGATCCCAATTGTAAAAATATTCTTCTAAGTGAAAAAATCCTACAATTTTGTTTTTATCCCCCAAAATTGAAAATTGAGTTTCAAAAGAACCTTATATGTTTATTTTTTAATGTATTACCCACAAAACAAAATCCTTCACAACTTTCATCTTATTAATTGAAATACTATCATTCAAAACTTTAAATGTAGATATCAAACTATCCATTCCAATCCAACCCAATCCATTAAATTTTAAAAGTTAGGTATTTATAGCATTTCATTTTGAGATTTATAATATTAAGTTCAAAAAGACCTTTTTGTTGTACTTACAATATGGCATGAAATAAAGCTTCACATGTGGAAGATGTTTATTAGAAGCTACTTTAAAAATTTCAAGGAATTTCATGCAATGACTCATGCAATTTTTTGAAGATTGAGATTGATCCTTGTTCGGTTTTTCGTTTAGACTAATTAAAGATTAAATATATTTCAAAAATATTGAAAATAGCTAAATTACTACAAAACTATTTGTGGGGTGAATACTCAAGTTGTGGGATGAACAATTGAAATATTCACCCTTATAGCATTGAATGCTTATACTCTTTGTTTTTGCAAAAAGGAAGGTACTTGTATAGTGCCAATCCTTGAGTTAGTGATTATTTTTAGGACAAAAAGGCAAGCTCATTTGCAACAAAAGTTTAGATTATTACCCCCTCAATGCCCAAATTGCACTTTTTGGCAACATAGCAATTTGGGATAGCTCACTACAAAAGAAATTTTATTTTTTTCCTTTGAAATTTTCACACAACATGTGCCTAAGAGTGGCTCCAAAGCCCAATAATTTTCATAGCTTTTGGCTACATGATTAAAAAATTATTATATGATATGTAGTTTTCATTACTTGGTGGACAACCTGGGTAGAAAAGAAAACTCCTTTAACCCCTAAGTGCTCAAATGACCATTTTTTGGTCTCTATCCAACTTCGGGTAACATTTTCGGGTAAGAAAAAAAATTCAAATTTTTTATTTATTTTTATTTTTAAAGATTGGGCTATCTTTCAATATTTTTATACAAGACTAAGATCACTATGGTCAAACAAAGATTATAAGAGAAATAGTACAAAGTGTTTAGAATTGGCATAGTGTTGAAAAAAACTTACTATTTGAGGAAAGTGTTGGTGTTCTTGTTACTAATCTTATGCATTTTTTTACAATTCAATAGAAACCACAATTTTGACCAATAAAAAATTCAAATGCTAAAGATAGAAATTGTATTTTTGGTGAATTTCTAAAGTTGTATCTTCAAAATTCATTTGAAGAGATGCAAAAAATAGTTTTAAAATTTTGACCATATGAATACTTTCTACTTTTCATGCTTCATATTATCTTCTTTGAAGCGAACTTTAGAAAAGTTATAGAATTTACATTTTATAACACATTTGTGTTTTGTAAGAACCCTTTGGGCTTTTAGAGATTAAAAATCAATTTTCTAAGAAATAAAAGTTTGAAATTGTTTATATATACATAGAAAGCTTTGAATCAATCCATTTGATGAATGAGATGAAAGTTATGAGGAGTTTTAGTTTGTGGGTAGTTTGTGGGTAGTTATGGAATCTCTACTCTAAGATAAATTTTGAAGTCCTTTATTTAACTCATTATTAATATTTTTGAATAAAATAAAATAAAAAGGTATAAATTGTTTATTCCAACCTTACAACCACTAGGTTTGTCAATTTTCAATTCCATAATTAAAGTCTCAACAATTTAGTATTTTGAATCATTTTGTACCTTTTTCTACTTACTACTATTTTCTTCTATGTTGTACAATTCCAAATGATCTAAATTTTTTCAAACATGTAGCTAACTTGCCTTATGGGCTGAATCTAAAGAAGCACCATCATTTTGGACATTTTTTCATACAAATGTGACCTTATCAAGTGTAGCTACTTGGGTTTTTGTAGGGTCTAAAAAAGGATTTTTCTCACTTCATACACTAGTGATCTTGTGATCTACATAGTGAAAATTTTTGAAATTTTTTCCACCATTTTCAAAACAACATACTACAAGATTCTACTTGGGATCCTACAATTATATCTATTCAAAAATGTTTCTTTTTCTAAAATTTGGTACTTGTACTAGAAATGGTAATTTTGAAGCATTTTTGGTGAAAACAACATCTAGGGGGGTAACTTGTGCATTAAACGATGTATATGTTTTGGATGTGCAATTAGAAGTGCATTGTAGAATCAAGACAATTTTTTCAGCAATCATTTATTATAACAATTGTATAAATGTGGATTAAATTTTTTATGTTCAACTTTTCGAAATGTTCAAAAGTAAACATGAGTCAAATTCTAGTGAACTAGCCGCAGCTACAGTTTGTATTATCTCAAATCACGTACAAACAACAATTACTTTTCAGTTGAAAAAAAATCCCCTTCTCTCCGATATATAACTTTTGTGTTTGTAATTTTGAAATCATTCATATGAATATAATATGGCTCATCAAATGCAAACAATCAAGAAACATAAACAGATTTGTGAGGCAGTGTCACTGCAGTCCATTTATCAAGCAATTGGATGCAACTCCAAGCACTAGTAGACCCCAACTAAAGGGATTTTTTTATTTTATTTCATATTTTTGCCGTAGAGGCTCTCCTCTGCTTTTTTTGTATTGTTTCCTTTTCAATGGAAATTGTCCATGTGTTTCAAAAAAGAGAGAAAAGAAGGTGATTTTTATAATTAGCTCTCAAGTCTCTGAAAAGCTAATAAATGTGCTCAACTTTCAAATTTAACATCCCATTAATCCTTATACAACAAACTAATGACCGTGGAAATCATCCATTTTGATACCATGGGAATCATTGGTCTAATAAAATCCAAAAGCATTCACTGGAAGTTGAAGTATTGTAGAAGATCTCCCCTTTTCACACAAAATTCCAAGGATGAATAGTTGCACTTTTGTCCTACACTAAAAGATTCTTTGTTATCCATTGGACACCAAATGGTTGCCTCAACATGTAAGGGTTAATGGAGACAATGTATTGTGCACTCTATGAACATTCCGTTGCTTGGCACAATACCATTGCACGAAATGGGCATGTAAATGGGACTCCATGTGCTTGGGCTAAAGAATTCAATAAATAAACCCGCAAATTCAAATCCTAAAAGTATCTACCCACACCTCAAAATCTGAACGGCGTAGCATGCAAAAAGTATTCCATATTTAACCCCTAAAGTCCCATTGTCCCCTCAGGGGACAATTTGGAGTTCAGGTAGGTTCTTCTGAGCTCAATTTATACTAGGATTTTTTGCAACTTTTTCAAGACATGTAGTTTTTCGAGAGGTTTGAGAATATATAATTTTTATTTGAATCCGATGCCAAATGAAGAAGTTATAGGGGTTTTTTTGGTGAAACCAAACTTAAGATGCAAGCTGGTCAGGCATTTTTTCCTTGACTTTGGAAGAGGGCAGGGTTTCCAAAACCCAATTGTGGAAGTGTGCTGCAGGTGAGGTTGGGTGAGGTTGGGTGACCTTAGTTTCCTTATGCATGATATTTTGAAGTTTATGATCAAATATCACAAGTGCCAATTGAATCAAATAGATGAAGACAAGGACTTTTTGTGAAGGCAGGGAGCTCTGGTGTTCCCAATGTTGGGAACTCCATCAAGAACACATATGGGAACATATTGGGTTTTACATGGAACAAAATGGACCTGTTTTTTGAATTGCCCAATGGCATTTTCCATTTAGCTAATACCATAGGCCTTTGAAATTGCATAGACTTTAGGAAATGCTTTTTTTTTTCCAAAAAAAAATTTGGATCTTCTGAATCATGATTTCATCTTTTAGTCTACCATTGGGATTTGTGAGATTTCAAAAAATTGGGTAGAAAATCTCATAGCAAAAAAAAGATTTGTATTGTCATTTATCACAACATAGTCACATTGCATGATTTTTTGGGGAGTGTTGTAATTCTCCAAATCATTTGAAAATTAGTGGACGTGTTTCTAACATGATGTAGAATATGGGTAGATTTTTAAATTCAAAGTCTGTAGTGCAAAAAAATTCAATTAATGGCAATCAAAGTCATCTAAAATTTCAGGGCAGTGCCCAAAAAAACTTTTTCTCAAACTTTGAATGCAAGTATCTTCCAATCTGTATGGTCAAACTTGATGAAAATTTTACCACATGATTTTTGTGAAGTTAAGTACAACATCTTGTAGTTAAAATTTTTGAAAAAATATTTTTTCCTGGGTTTTTTGGGTGAATACAGTAGAAATGGCAGTTTTCAGTGGTTTTTGGTCAGAAAATGACCTTGGGACTTTAGGGATTAAATTGTTGAATTTCCCATGAGTTATGTTGTAGGCAATAGCTCACCCATAGCATGACCAATAGGAGCATCAAAAATGTCTGGGAGGTGTACATTGAAAGCCACAATGATCACTTACATCAGTTCTGTAACCTGACTATGATTGAAAATTGGTTTGCTTAAGGTAGGAACACCCAATGGCGTGAGTGTAACCAATAGCATTACTTTCTAGGTGAGGTAATGATTATGGATCATAAGTGTAGGTAGACTATAGATTACTTATTATTTTGGTCAATAAAAATAAGCTATCTACAACTTATCTACATTTAAGTTTTGAACTGACTATCATGTGTAGAAAGTGACACCATTGGGTACACTGATGCCATTGGGTGCTCCTACCTTACAGATCAAGAATGGGACAAACAAAATCTTCACAAGAAAAATTCAAGGTAATTTTTATTTTCAAAGGAAAAAATGCCAAAAATTATAAAATCCCTCTCAAATCTATGGAGTATTTCTGTACGTGGAGAAATTTTTTCCTCAACCTTTCCATATGTAATGCAGATAGGCTAAATTGCTTACGTGGTTGGAAATAGGTCGTCCTCCTGATAAATATTCAGTCCTTTCACCATAACTGAAATCGAATGACTCCTTTGCAGACAGAAGGTCGTCCAACAATAACTAAGTAGGCATGGAGATGGTCTTCTTCCGTAGTCCGTGAATTGTAGTATATTGCATGATGGCAGCCAAGCCCACCTGGCTTGCAAATATGGTGAGGACTTTTATCATCTGCAGTACCAGATACAGCAATTGTGCGCACTCATTTGAAAGTTCAAAAGTTATGTTGGCAAATGAAAGTGAAACATGTGTTCAAAGCACAGTGGTATGTTCACTTGGGGCTTATCATTCTTAACTTGTAAAGGACAAGCTAGTCACCGTGGAAATCATCTCTTTTGGTACCGTGTGGCTAGTTGTTGGCTTAGAAAAAAATGCAAAAGCACTCATTGGAAGTCAAACCATTGTAGAAGACCTTTCCTTTTTCACAGAAAGTTTGGAAGATGAATAGTTGTACTTTTGTCCTTCTCCAAGAGATTCTTTATCACTCATTGGTCCGAAAACGTCGTAAGGTAAGTGTCGTGCCAAAAATTAACAATGCCACTAGAATTGTTGTTTTTATCATAGTATAGTAGCAAAAGTTCGTTAGCAGGGAATTTTGTATTGGATTAGGAAAGAGAAATAATAAATTATTATTTGTAAATCCAATCACTTGCAAATTGACAAAGTCTAAAGCCAATTACTAGCTAATAACAGAATATAAAAACACAATCAAGCATTATAAAGAAAACTCCAAGGGAAAAAAATGAAAACAATTTGACTTCTAAAGAAAATTGGAGAGAAAAAAATGAGAAAAAAATAGATAGATAAAAATGACAATTGTTTTGGGCTATATCTAATTAGTTAGACAACTATTCACTATCAATAGTCTCTAAGTCGATTGGCCACTATTCATATCTTTTATTATTAAACCTTTTAGATCTATTTAACAATTAGCCTATTAACCTTTACAAATGTAAAAACTATTCAATAAATTGACTACATTTATACTATATAAGGAAATTAATTTTAAAATAAAAAATTTAGAGTGACTACAGTAAGTACACCTAAAATCACACAAATAACACTAGAAGAAACCCGCGTTTAACTTGACGGATTTTTTTGCGCATCATGTTACAATTTCATGTTTTTATGTAACATCTTGATGTTACATTGGACGTAATTTTTGACATAGTGTATTTTGGCCATTTCTTGTTGTTTACTCTTGATGTGAATTTTAGCCATAAAAATGATGTTTAATTTTTGAATTTGTATCTTACTAATGAAATGAAGCTTATCAAGTGCAGTTTCTACTCCAATTAGAAATTTTGAAAAATTCATAAATTCCAATGTTTTTATAGCAACATGAACTTTAGGTCTAGAAGGCTATAATTATAGTTTGTTGATTTTTTAATTTGAGAGTGAGAAAGTAAGTTTGGTTTATACTATAATATTATGCACTATAATAGAGAGAGAGAAATTTTAGTTTAAGTATATTTTGTATTTGATATGAATTTTATTCATTTTTTTCTTAAGAGATTTACAATAATTTCAAATTTTCCAAAAAGATTTGAATATTTTATTATTTCTAGTAGACATATGATATCATCTCTAAAATAAATACAATTTTTTTCATCTATATCTAGTCGCAAAATAGTAGCAAACAAAATAATGGACAACGAGGCTTGGAATCAATGGTCACAGGCCCATCCTTGTAGGATTAACCCCTCAAGGACCAAGGGATTGTTTGGCAAAATATCTTGGGTAGTTGCGCACTTGTGCATGAAGTCAATTTTAATTGAATGTTTACAAAATTTTGATACAAAGTGTGACTACATGTATTCCTTCGTGTAAATATAGTTCTTATTCTGATCAAGCATTTGGATAAAAAATTATGATATCCTATATTTTTGGGGCAATCTAGTCTACTTTGGATAATATGTGCAAAATGCTCTTTTATTTTTGAAATTTGGAAGGTGTATAACAAATATCATATAAGATGTAAAAAAACAATACATACCATGTGTAGTACACAAATATCAATCTAGGAGGAATAAAAGTCTATTGACCTAATTAGATAAGGTTGGAAGAAATTTTTTCTTTGAACTTCAGTTGTTATAATCTTTCAATTTGTGTCGTCAAAATTCTTGAATTTTTTTCTACACATTCCCATAGTAGTCTAGTATAAATTTGTACAATTGAATTTTAAAAACTTTTCTCTTTCATGTTTTTCTCACTACCCTAAGTGGTAGTTTTTGATAATTTCTATCTAAAATGTACCTTGGTCCTTTAGGAGTTAAGAATTCATTTCTTATGTCAAATACATAGAACTTTGACATGGAAATATTTGAGTAGAAGCGTCCTCACTCTTAAGATTGTCACATAGAGATTTCAATGTTTTCAATTAATAAAAATCTATAGAAGATTGTATTCAATATGGTATGAAAGAGACATACAAAAATAAGCTAAGTTACACATATTTATTTGGAAAGAGATAAGGGAAGTATACATGAAGCCAACAAAATAAGCAATTCAACATGGTTATATAATATTACATTGAATAGTCTTATTGGTAGTAAAAAAGACATTTTAGATTTTTTTTAAATGCATTTTTAAAACGTTGTATGAATAAATTATGTATTAGATAACCAATGAGCTGCGCTAGTAGTGAATGGGTTATCATACATAATTGGTTGTATATTTTTCAATCACAACCTTTGATCTTCATGATTAAAGGGTGTTGGAAGCAAGTTGAAAAGAAAGATCATCATGATTCAAGGGTATAGGAAGCAAGTTGAAAGGAAAGAAGGCTATGAGTTGCAACTCATAATGGCAATGGTGATGGGTTGCCAATCAGACGGTGCCATGTTAGTGTTGAAAAGTTAACAACTAGTTATGACTTTTCAAAGTGTTGAAAATAGGTATTTTTCAAACTAACACTACATTTTGACTCATGAATAGGAGTACATTTTAAGCAAGAATCTATAGATGTCCCAAGTTACTGTAGAACATAAAGTTGGTGGTAGAATTCTTAAGTGGTGTCGTGTTGTACATACATACATACATAGTATAAAAATACGTATTGTATGTTATATGAGTAGCTTCAAAGTGACGCCTTCTCATGAAGATGTAAGTCATTTGTATAAGAAAGAAGATCCACATGAAAGTTACATTGAATTAAAGTATTATTGTTTATTTTTTCCACTTTAGTTTTAGAATGTCAAACTGGAGGGTTTTTTCTGAGCTTCAAGATAAAGGTTGTTTTGAAATTCTATTTTTTTTTACCTTTAATAGACATTAGTTTGATGTTAGCACTTAAATCCATGTTTGAAGTATTTTATAGAAATGATTTTGTTTAGTTATAGTTGTAAAAGAAAAGGATGGAATTAGTTTGTCTTCTAGGTGGACTTTGAAGTGATTTTCCTTCTAAGTTAAAGATAAAGAAATAGTTGTAAGGTCAAATTTGAAGATTAATAATTGTAAATTAGCTTTAGGAGTAAGATGGGTTGTTGTCCACTTGTTTTGTGTGGTGGGGAGTTGTTGATAAGGTAGAGATAAAGGTGGACTAATCATCTCTCTTGTAGGGTTTTGAAGAGAACTGAAATGTTTAGAGAGCCATAGTGTGTGGAGTTTTGAGAATTTTGAAATGAGAATTGGAGGAGCTATGCATCATGATGTCTTGTTTTTAAATTGATATCACTTGCTTGATTTGGACTTAGCATTCAAAAGTTGTGCTCGTTTGAGTGGAGGGAGGCCTGTTGCCTCTTATGAAGAGGGGCTGAGACTTCGACCAACCATAGAAGACGTATAGGTTTTTTTGTTTGCAATGAAACTTTGAGGGAGTGTAAGAAATGTTGTTAGTTTTTTGTGAAGTTATCATGCATTCAATTTGGAGCATTTATGAATGAGTTGTGAGTGTGGAAGTGAAGGAGGGTCTGTTGCCCTTGATTTTAGAGGTCGAAACTTTGAGTGACCATAAAAGATGGACAGAGTGTTAATTTTATTTGAATTTTAGATAGGATGCAAGAAATTTGATTAGCTTTCTAAAAAACTATCATTCGATGTGATTGGAGCATTTATGAATGAGTTGTGAGTGTAGGAGTGAAGAAGGGTCTATTGTCCTGACTTTTAGAGGCCGAAACTTTGAACGATCATAGAAATTGGTCTGAGTGTTGGAATGAGTTGAAATTTGGAGGAAGTGTAGAAAATTGTATTAGATTTCCAAAGAGCTATCACTCATTCCATTTGGAGTTGTGAAGCAGCGGTGGTATTCATTCAAAGTTAAGCTTTAGATTTAAAGTTAGGGTGGAGTTTTGAAGTAAAGATTTGAAATTGAAGTTGAAGTTTGAAGACATGAAGATTGAAGATTTGTGTGTTGTGGCTTGTGGCTTGTTATTCCTATCCAGATTTGGAGACTTGTTGTCTTTCTATTGTTATTCCTAGCCGATTTTGGAAGCTTATTGTTTTCTTTTCAATATCGTAAATCAATTACGGGCTTTGTGGGTATCCAGTATTAATCCCGTTTTGTGTTTGTGGCGACGAAGTGGGATTGATTATCTACATGGGCGATCTTACTTGTTGTTCCCACTGGTGAAAGGCGCTTCCTGGTCACCGTGGGTTTGAAGTTTAGGAGCCAATCATTTGGACGGTCAACTTGTGTTTTGGCCGTCCCATTTTACCTGTCCGAAGCCATAGATTCTTATCACCTTATCTTTATCCTTATCTTTATGGAGCCACCACAGGATAGGCCAACAAGAAAGAGATTGAAGATTAGAAAATTCGACAACTGTATACAAGATTTGAAGACCAAGTTCAAAGATTCACGAACGACAATAAATTTTGTTGTCCTACAAAATCTTTCATTCCTAAGCTATATCTAGTTGTATCAAGAATCCCTGTGATTTTCCAAGGTAAACCGCTCTCAACACGACAGCTGGTATCAAAGTTCCACGAGCAGCCAAAGCACAGGAAACAAACAAATCCAAAGGAAACGTTGTGCAAGGAATGAGGATGACCCATGATTGTGCCGCACCAGGCACAAGCTACCCTGAATGAAAACCCCTGCAAGTTGTGAGAATGCTCGAGGAGCTCTTCACAAAGCACATTGAAGTACATAGGTGTTGACATGTGGAGACAAATATCATCTACAGTACATAGTAATGTAGTACTCCGCAATTTGCAGTAGGAATTGTGTACAGGACGGATATACATGACTTAGCAGTAAGTTACTAGATCTCTGAAGGTATGAACACTCAGTCTGGTCTTCTTCAATTCCTGGGGTCATATATATTCAATCTCAATGTGTAAGGTAATGCGTATTAAGTACGTGTTGCAATTTTCAGTGTTAACTTAGAGAGACAAACGAAATATGAGGCATGGAACATTGGTTTCTTGTGTTATTACGCATGCCTCTAGACTTTTTGTACTCATAAAAGTTGCCTTTCATTTGGATTTTGGAGCAGATTCATTGGTTTCTAAACATTGCAGACTCCAGTCAGTGGGAGATTGCGCTTTCTAGGATTGGTACTTTTGTTTCCTTTCCTATTTTGAAGGGCTTCCTCTCTCTTTTACGGATTTTATGGTCAGTATAAAAGAACAACTTCTTTTTTTTATGGCCAATTTTGTTAGAATGGTGAAATTCCTCTACTTTGACAATTTTTATAGTTTAGAGCGGTCTGAAGTGTACAAACGTCTTAGATGGTTGAAATCTATACCATTCTTAGATGTTTGAAATCTATAGTTGCGATAGATGTCACTTTTACAATTCAAAATGGGCGGTCTGAAATCTATAGTAGTCATAGATATCTTAATTCTATAAAAGTCCAAGATTCTTGAAAACTATACCTATCCTAGATGTCACTTTTACAATTCAGAATGGATGATCTGATAGTGACACATGGAATGCCGCCATTTTAATAAAATTGCCCATTTTTATTTTTTTTTTTAATTTTTTTTTAAACAAATGGAAACCATTGTATTAAAAAGAGAATAAGACAGCCATGCCACAAGGCTGGACAAATGGAAGAACAACTTGAGTCTTGAATCTCAAAAGAGTTCCCACTGGTTTAAGATGTCATTTAAGATGTTTATTTCATGTCCTTTGAACATGGAGGCTGAAACATATTTGGATAAAGTTGGTCTTAACCATGTAGATTTTAGTTAGAATCCACCCCTGAAGTAGGTTTTGCACTTAAAATTCTATCCAAAATATAGATTTTAATTTTTAAAATCTACCAATTTTATAGGTTTCAGATTCTTGTCCAAATCTATGCACAATGCAAAATGATTCCCAGATTTCCAAATCTACATTTTGGGTAGATTCCAATCTATATTTTGGATAGATTTCAATGTACATTTTGGATAGATTCCAATCTACATTTTGGGTAGATTTCAATCTACATTTTTTGTAGACACCAATATACATTTCCAAATCTACATTTTTAGATATTTGAATTTCTTAAAATCTACTATGTACATAGATCTCATCATATGGTTGGTATGATTTTGAAGTCGAAAACCACTTGCATTGTTTAACAATGCAACAACAAGTGTTTCTCTTGAAATCTACCAACTTGTTAGTTGAAACAACATTTTATGAAAAATCTACCAATTTTTGAAATGAAATTGAAAAGATCTACAAATTTAGTAGTTGAAATGATATTTTTAAAAATCTCCTAATGCTTTGGTTGAAACAACATTTTTCAATAAATATGGTTTCAACTAGCGGCTTGCACTAATGTTTTGATGGATGTTTTGGAGTAGATTATATTGGGAGCTTGAGAGGCTTGAGCTTTTTTGTACAGAATGTCAAGTTCTTCTATGGAACAATAACATTTAGAAATGTCTTTTTTGCTTGATTGTAGGGTTTAGAACAAAAAAAAAGGCTTTTGAGTTATATTCTTCTTTTGACAAGCCATTGAGATACACAATGAAGGATATTTCACTTCAATGTGAATTACAACATTATACTTAGCATTTTCTTCTTTATCACAAACGATTTGCATCATATCCTTAATACTTGGGAATTTGCATGTATTTCTATGTTATCACTTAGGAGAGTTAGACAAATATCCTTGACTCATTTTTCCCTATGTATAAATTTTATATGATTATGAGATAAACACTTGTTTTGAACACCAACTTTGGCATAATTATGGATAAGACAAATGGCTTAGCTCAAATAGGCGTTCCAAATCCAAATGACAGGATGCAAAATCGTTGTTTTCATAGGATCTTTTATCCTAGCAAGATAAAAGAAAAATTGGGTGAGGCATTTCCTTGTTGCTTCCCCAAGTACAGTGATTCCATTGAGCCACAAGATGAACTCAACAAACTATTGGCTCCATTTTGCGAGTATTGTGGTTTAGAATTAAATGCACAAAAGGAGAAATTGAAGAAGATAAAGGAACAATTGGGAAAGGTCTTAAGTGATGACAAAGCAAACTATGAGTTCAAGTATAAAGAAGATACAAGGCAGTTTAGAAAAAAATGGAGGGACGGATGGGCAGACGAATTTGGATTCTCCAAACTCAATTATTTGCGAGTAGAGAATCCAAAGAAGTGAGGTGGCAGACCATCAGTTTGTCACTATCTTCAGGTGAGGACATCAAAACTTTAAAAATTGAAGGCAAGAATTCTGCCCCTTCAATATGAAACTGAAAAAACAACTCCATACCCTAAACCCTATACCCTAAAAACCATAAATCCTACCCGTAATTGTGAACTCTACTCCCTTTTAGAATTTTGATATTTCTCTTCATCAAATATGTTTGTAATTGACTCATTGCTACATCTTATGAGTACTTTGTGTACAAACTATAAATATATATAGAGGGAGAAAGAGAGAATTTTCATGGTGATTTAAAAATATATATAATTGAAGAAAAATGAAGTCTTCAGTCATTTTCTATAATCATAAAATTATGATTCTTTGTGAAATGTAAAGTTCTGCATGTCACATACGGGAAATAATTTGGAATACTACAGTGACAATATTGAACAAATAAGTCATAACTCATAAGTCATTTACAAATGTAAGGCATTAGGAATTTAATGTTGTTTTCATTAATCTAATAATCTATAATGATTGTTATATTCTCTAGGAAACACAAGCAATTTGTTCAACTTCATGAATTCTTCAATTTATGGACTTGAAGTCTTGAAAGTTAGAAAGTTAAAATGAGTGAAGGTTGTATCAAGCTCACTTATACAATGTAAACCCTCCCCGGAAATTTGTTTATTATGATGTTGAATTATGAATTCAACAGGTTCAATGCAGAAGTCTCTATTTTCATTTAAATTGATTGAAATCAATGTACATTAAAGTCAATATTCCAATGTGAATTTTAAAGTGGGTGTCATACTGTCATTGCAATTGAATTTGACTTCCATTTTTCCAAATTGAAATTGCCTTTAAAATTGAAATTGAACATGACATGCAAATGCAATTTGAAATGGAATGTAGGAGAGAAATAGTAACAAATTTGAATTTGAATGCAACTCAAGTAATTCAAATTACATTTGAATTTTTGATTTTAATAACCTTCTAATGTAGAACTTCAATTGATTTCCCAAACACATTCATTTGGAATTGTAATAAAAACAATGCACTAGTATACTGCTATTAGAATTTCAATTCCAATTTTGTTGTAATTTTAATTTGATCATTTGAGCTTTCCAACCTTTCTTAGAAATGTATTGTAGTACACATGAAAGCCATATCGAATTCTAATTTTCTCCAATTTTATTAATGTAAAGTACAAATCAGTAATTCAATTTTCAATATAGATTTTTAGATTGAGGTATGATCCCCAATGAAACTATATTTTACTTCAATTTTCAATCTAATAAAATATGTAGTTGCCAATTATGTCAAATGCAAATACAATGTTTAATCCAAATTGAAAATGAATCTAAATCCTAATTGACTTCAATTTCACATTCACTTGGAATTCAATTTTTCTGAAATTCTAATGAATTTAGTTCACCTTCAAATCGATACTTATGGAAATCAATGAAATTTGGATTAAATATTTTGCTTTACAATTTGGTTGGAGGTTTCAAATTACAAATGTAGAGATGCCACATAGAGCTTTCCCCTTCGCTACATGAAACCTTGTTTTCATTTAAAACCGTTTTCATTTATAGTTTGACCATATAAACATATGCACTGTAATTCTCTAAAGAATGCAACATGGTGACATACTGACATGGCCGTGCAACACTATAGCCCTGAAATCAAAAAATATTTAAGTAATTCACTTTTGCAAATCATTTCACAATTTCATGTCAACACTTTTCTTGGAGTTACTTCAAGTGTAAGTTGCTAAATCAAAATATTTTAGATTTTTACTGCAAACTAAGTACAAACGAGTACTTACAACCTTGTGAGGCTTTGGATTTTCTAGTAGTAGGTTTCATTCAAGATTCGTTGGCAAGGGCTTCAACTTTGTTATTGTCCATTCCCAAATTTTGTATAATTTATACAATTTGTAAAACCAAAATTCCCCCTTCCCAAAATGTCAGTCATATGGTATTGACGTTCCTTGAAGGCTGGAAGGGATGATTTTTGACTTCCAGTCGGAGATTTCTGAATCACAATAGTCTTACAAAAATCTTTGAACGGAATTCAACTTCCACTTCTTCCAACCTTATAGGAACATCTACTTAAGCAAGAAGACCAACTCCTTCATCCAATCATTCTCCCCCCCCAATCATGACCGCAAGTGATCGAACGTCAGACCTCAAGATCAGAACCACAGTCTTCTAAGTATCATTATGGGAAAGTATCATTGTAAAGAGATTTAGAAGTCCCACTTTCCCGAATGGCAGATGAGCTCTTAATCATTTGTGTCACTTTTATGTGGTCGCCCTCGTCCGCTGCAGTCGGCCCATCTGTGGCCTCCCATGCGGTCGGAGAGTCCGTTGCGGTTGTGGTCGGCCGGTAATAAAGAACCATGAATTCTGTAATTCTGTATTTACAAATTCCAGTTCTGATGCAAGCTTTCTTTCTGAGGTTCATTATTTCTAAGTTCTAACACTTTCCAAGAAATTATCTGATTTATTTGTTTTGTACATGGAGAATTCATAACCAAAATACACACAATAAAGACTTCTTCAATTTCCTATTCAACCATTCAACCAAAAACAATGAATATAAAAGGTTTATCACATTTTTCAAAATAAACACGCAAATTTCTATTATAGAGCAATGTGTGTCAAATGCCAAACCTCATTTCTCCTAGGATCATAAGCTCTTCCAAATTCAAATCATAAAGATTTGAACAACTGTCCATGTAATATATTCTAATCTAAGTATCTAACCCGTTCTAAGAATATAAGATTCAATTCCTAAGGGTGATAATCACTATCTCCTTTTACCTCTGCCCCACTACTATAGTCTCTTGATATCCATCCGTCGTCTTCATCGTCGAAAGTGTTGTCTTTATCATCTGATGAAAATAATCGAATTTTTTTTGCTTTTTCTTTCATTTCCCTAGATGTAGAAGCTTTCTTTTCCTTGCCTGCGTTTGGATCATACTTCCTTTGTAATAAGTTATTACCGAGTATGTGTTCTCGAAGACCAATGGCCCATCGTCCTTTCCTTGTGGGAAAAACTAGAAGGGATAGTCGTGTATCCAAGGGGGGTCTTCCTCCATGTATTTTCTTCCTTGGGGAGATACCAAACGGCTCCATCACTTGTTTCTTCTTAGGTTTAGCGAATTCTTCTACTATTGCTTCTTCTATCTGTTGCCTTCGTTGGCAAGCGACCGTTGTTATTTCACTCAGAGATTGCAGTTTCATGTTTGTTGGTCTTTCAAAACATTGTGGTGGGCGACCTGCTATGCTCTTCATCATTGATTCCAATGTCTCATCTTCCCCATCAATAGTACACCCTAAACTAGTGAATTTTCGCTTCACAGTTTCTTCTTGAATTTTGGAAGTTTGCAATTTAGATTGAAACTCCCTGAACCCCTCAAAGTAGTACTACCACTTCCATTGTTCAACAATGAGTGTGGAGCGAGTAGAGGATTGGTATGAGGTGGACGTTGTGAACTTTGGACGTTGTCATTTTTGCCTTGGCCATTGTGGACCATATTCGGACTTTCGCACTCTTTCAAACCTGAATCCGCCTTGTCCAGTACCTCTAGCGGTTTAGGGCTTAGGGAGCTTAGTCCCTCGATGCTCTTGTCAGCCAATTTTTCTCCAAATTCCAAGCTTGTTTTGTCCACATTCATTTTCTCCCAAGCATGTAGTTCATCATTTTCTCTAGGTTGGCCTAATGGTATGGATGGAGACCTGTCATGTTCAATCCTTCATTTCCTTGTAAAGTTTGGCCACTAGTAACTGTTATCCCGTTTTGAACCGCCTTTTCCACATTTTTGTCTTTGTTTGCCAAAATGTTATGGCTGTTCAGAAGTCGGCTTCCATCTACAAATCTCGCTATAGAAGGTAGACCTTCATCTTCTAAAAATTCATACTCATCTCGGTCATTTGGTCCCAAGTCAATGATGTCATCATCATACTCATTTCATCTCTGTGACGGTCTACCACGAAAAGCGTGTGTATCTTCATTTATATCCTCTTCTTCATCGGATTTGAGGTTGTCATCACTTGAGTCTGGTTCCAATTCGGATTCCCCTCCGTCGTCACTGACCTCCTCATTTCCGCACCATAGAACATGTTGTTCCTCGACATCATGATCACTGCTTTCATCATCCTCGATAGGCCCCTCGGATTCCTCTGACTCTGCATTCTCGCGGTACCACATCTTCTCATCGTTCTCCTTCGAGGCAGTGAGGACTCTGGAATTGGTATACACATACACCAAATCCATGGCTCTCTTTGTTTTCAACTTGTTTCAAGATTTATTATGAACAAATGAATAGCTACTATAATTTCGCTCGCATGAAGAGGAAGAGACCGATTGCCCTAAAATTCTCTTTGCAATTGGAGCAATGAGCTTCCCACAAACACCTTCAAAATCCCACCAAGCATGTGCTGATAATTTGAACTTGCTTGGATCCAACATATTGTGGAAAGGCGGTTTTTTATGTCGGAAAGCCATGAATTCTTTCACGATGTCAGCGTACTCTCCACGTTTACAAATTCGCATGAGGACACGCTTGCATGCGTCAATTGCCTCACCATAGTCTACTAGTTCTTTGTCGTGAAGCAAGTAAGGGTTCATAAGAACTCCTACATACTGAATATCGGTCTCCACCATTTCCCATCACTCTTGAAATGCCGCCCTCAATGGTTTTGCAAGCTCCGAACTTAGTTTAAAAGATGAATTCTCCAAATCCGCCACGTGCTTCCATATTTTCCTCAGAATATGCAAAACCTTACCTGTGCATGGCATCTTTGTATCTAAATCACGCAGGCCATGTACCACGGGGCCCAACAACTGAACAAAATTGGTGCAACGCTTCCAAAAGTGGTCATCGTTAATTATCTTTGTCGCATTTGTAGACTCCTTGCTACAATTCTTCTTCTTTTTCAATGTCCTCGCATATTTTCGCCAACGAGGGTCTGTTACACATTGTTTTAAAGCACCCTTTACCTTCAACAAACGGTGAAGCGCTATGTAATTGGAGGCGAATCTTGTTTCCCCCAGCATCAACAAGCTGTAATTTTTTTCGTAACTCCGGAATATTGCAAGTGGCATGTGTCGCTTTTTAAAGAACTTAAGAACCGCACGGGCGTCTGTTACTACTGCCTCCACCCATGCTTCCTTTCCCCAATCTTTGAGCAACAAATTTAAGGCATGAACTACACAACCTTGGAAAAAAATGTGAGGATATTTGTTGGTTATAATCTCACACACTCTGGGATTCACAGGAGCATTGTCCGTTGTTATTTGCACCACATTCTGAGGCCCCACCTTCTATATGAATTCATCCAAAATAGAAGCCAAATACTCCACGTTCTTTTCATGTCCACTTGTGTCCACTAATCCCAAAAATTTCTCCCCCGCGGAAGATACGAGCATGACATTTACCAATGGGCGATTCGTAACCGTGGACCATCCATCAATAGACATAAGACAATGTTGCACCAAACTTTTGGATACTATCCTCGGTCTTCTTATGCAACTTCACCTCAAGATCTGCCTTTGCTTCATCTAGCAATTTAGTTTGTAGAGCTTGGTACGATGGAGGACTATATGGCTTTTTGAAGTTAGCCGTTCTCTTCACAGCTTCTTTGAATGTTGTAGTCCGAGCAACCGCAAACAGTATGTTTGCCGAATAGAAGACATTAGCCCACAACGTATTCAACTTGCGTCTTTTGGCTTCTTCAAATCCATCTGCTAGCCGACTCTGTTTTTGAGGCCTAGTTACGAAAGAAGGTGTAGGTCGTTCGTCACTTGATGTTTGGGCATTATGAATCACCCTTGAAGCCGAAAGAGCTGCTTGTTCCAGTGCTGGGTACGAATCTTTTTGTGTTGAACATGGCGACTCCCTTCCATTTGAGGTATTGTTTGCAACCATCAGTACGTTCCGACCATCTAAATTTTCAATGATTGATCATAATGGAAACGTCCCATCACAACAAAGGAAAAGAGACTTGACATCCGATGTTAATCGTGGACATAGGCTTATTCCTGAGTCGCGCCTACCGTTTTTGCATTCGTATCCCAAGTGGCTCAACATGCAACATTTCCGATTTATGAATTCCAACCCACATGCCTTACACTTCACTTTGCCGGGGGATGGAATGGTATACCAAAGATGAGAATTTGTACTCATTTTAAAAATCTAATAGCCTGTGGATCCAATTTCAAACTTCAAATATCCGCCTTCAATTTCAAATGCATAGTATGTTCATTCCTGCACCCAGTCACATGTACGAAAATAAATTTGTGTATGAAGCCTTGGAAACCAAAGCCCCCCTGTCCACTGAACTATGCATTACCAAGCAACGGATACAAATTTTTAAATTTGCAGCTCGTAGCCCTTGGGAATCTTAGCGTTCAGTTTCTCAGGAGTGCTTGCAAATGACTTCAACCTTGCTCTTATACTCTGTGCACTTTGCTTCAGAAATGAGAACTGACCGTTGCACAGTCCGTAGGTCGAGTGCAATGGTCGTCCAAAATTGGGAACGCGGGTGGATGGCGGGGCGGACGGCTCCAACTGCACGGTCTGGGTGGACGGGGCCAACCGCACGGTCTAGGCAGACAGGGCCGACCGAACCGACGAGGTTGACCACGGGGCCGACCGACGGCGACGACGGAGCGGATGGATAAAAGAAATTAATAACAAATGAGGCATAACATTGAGAACATTTTGTCTTAAATAGAACATATCCAAGTGAATTCGAAAAATGAAATAAATAAATAAATGAAAAAATAGACATATTCTTCAATTTATATGTACAAAAAGATATATAAATAGAGAGAGAAAAAAAGATATGTATATATAGATATTTAGTAGAGTGAAGGAAATCAAAACATACTTTTGTTGCATACATCTATGATTCTAAGTACATTATAAAGAAGCTGTGATAAACGTGATAGCCTAAGTACAATACTTTCTTGTGGAGAAAACTACTAAAGTCCCCACGAGTTATTTATCTTCTACTAGTACTAATATAATAGATGTAGAGTACGAAATGAAACATTTCCCTATTAGTTTTCGGTAGCACTATCTTCTTCTGCATCACGAGATGTCCCCTCCTTCGCCAAGAGTCTTCTACTTTTGCGACGAGCTGTTGCTTGAGCACTACCGGCTCCTTGTCTAGTTTGTACTTCCATGTCAATCCTCTGAAATAGTCTTTTAGTTTTTGGAGAGTGGTCATCCTCCTCTTCAAGTCTCCATTTATTCTTCCGCTTTGGAGACAATTGCACTTCATGGGCGTTAAAAGTCCTTAGAGCGGCATCTACTAAATCTTCGAGGTATTGGATTACTTTATCCTCGCTCTCCACATAATACCAAGCTGGTATACCTTCATCAGCTATCGGAGGTTCGCCCCCTAGATACTTCCTCCACTTGTTGATAACGTCATCCATCCGTATATCGAATGCCCTAGCAATCTCTTCCATCTTATGCCTTGTCATCGCTTTCGTGTTTAGGTCCAACATGCAATGAACCTTTGTTGCTTCTTCCAACTTCGCTAAGATGCGGGCCTGCCCAACCAAATCGGAATTGTACCCCTCGTACTACTTTGCAACTCTAGGATCAGACTCCACCTCCACAAAAGGGTCATTTGGCCCCTCTTTCTTCCATTCCTTTTCAAGAAATCGGAAGAATTTTTGGTGTTGCGTGCTCCAGTGCCCCCCCATACTACGACAAAACATTTATCTCACATCGTTATCCGGAATCCCGAAGGCACGCAATTCCACTTCCAAGTCCTGCGTCATCCAAAAGTACTCATCCTTGTCTTGAAGGTCCATGTATAATGAATGCATCCCTTTGTTTGGTAGCCATACCATTGATTTTCCCCAATGCAAATGATTTTGGAATCTGTGTGGCGCTTGGTCTAGTGGAAGGTTCCACCGGTTGAATTCGTGACTCGATGCCATAGAATGCAATATTCCTAGCATTTCATAAAACCTTGCATTCAAAGGAGTACGACAGTTGGGGCAACAGGCGGAATATTGTGCCGCTCTTTGGATGCAAAGAATATGAAAAGAGTGACCACATTGACCTAGAGTTAGACCTCCTTTAGGCCCAAAACGATATTGGCAAAGAGATCATTTTTCCTTCAACAATGGAACATTGGAATCACTTCCAGGTATAAGGTGCTTCTCATGTTCAAGAATATGAGTTGACAATGTGTTGTGAGGAACCCATCCTTCTTCCGCTTCCAATGCCCAATTGATGTTGTCTGATTCATAGGTTCTCCCGTGATTCAACCGCTCGAACATTCTATCCATGTTTTCCCAAACTGTAATGCGCACATCAGGATCCTTTAATTCTGCGTCCAACTTCTCCTTTAATTCAAACGCAGGTGAGAAGACTTCACATTGCTCAACGATTCGTCCGACTGCATTGCATACTTCAAGAGCCTCCTCATGAGTTGAGAGGATAAACTGGATTGTTGTTGTAGATGCCTTGCCCATACCACCCACTATAGATCTTCAGTCTTCATTGGAAGGATATCGTATAGTATCTGTACGTGTTTCATTCAATGCAGTAAAGACTCCACGTCATTCTTTGCTTGAATTGCCAAGTCCAATTGTTGCCTTAACTCTTGGACTTCATGGTTCACTGTTTGCGCGGAAGCAACTTCTAATGAGAGTGGAAGCACAACTTCAGGGCTCTCAATAGCCATAGTGACTTCTACAGTCTCATCCACAGCTTTGCCCTTGTCAAGAGAAAGAGAAAGTTGATCGCTTTTTTAAGTTGGTTGACTTGCCTCTAAGAGGCTTGCTTCGCCCTTGCAATGTTCAAATGACTTGTCGTTTTGTAATGTCTTTAATATCTCCTAGTGCCATTGTAAATTGTCCTCGGATGTCTTAAATTGCAAAACCAACTTCTGGTTTTTTGCCTCCAAAGTCTCATTTGAGAGCTTTAAAGTCTCAACTTCTTTTTGAAGACTCAAACACATTTCTCTCAAGGCTATATGGTCTTTATCTAAATACTCCATTGAACACTTCTTTTTCAATTTGTCAAACTTGACTTTTAGGCAATCATAATCTTCTTTGTCATAGCTGACCTTTCTGAGCTCCTCGTTTTTTGTTTCAAGCTCAACCACAGCCTTGAGATTTTCCACCTTCTCTTCTTGGAGCTTATCCGCAAATTCAATAAATTTTCTAAAGGCCACAGCACCCTCCAATATCTCTGGTATCATGTTCATAAATCCTTCAGCTATTTGTGTGAGGGCAGGTGTCATAACAGCCACAAGTTTAGTCGTACATGATAGAGAGTAGGCAGTCTTGAACAGTTCGCCAAACTTCCTTATTTGGTTGCACGGGGTCAAGTTTTGCCCTTCACCTGTCATGCCTCTTTCATTTGTCGTGCCTTCTTCATTTGCAGAAGGATGAATTTCTTCTTGAACTTGAAATGTCTTCCATTTAAGATAACTGTGAGACTTTTAACACTATATTTTGTTCATTTTTGCAATTATTGTGTGAATGCAATTAAATTTTAAGAGGATAATTTAAAATGAATGGAAATGAATTAAATTTGTTGATTTTATTTTGAATGAATGAAATTAAAATTAAGTTAAGGTAGTTGTAGTTGGGAGGTTGTCTCTCATGTCTTTTCAAATCTTGAATTTGGTATAAGTGTTTTTTTTCCTTCCCTTTCTCTTGCATTCTTTGTTTTTCATGTCATTGTGTGAATTGTTGTATCTTCCTTGAGTGTCCATAGCTTGAGCTTAGGCTAAGTAATTTTGTGTAATTTTTAATATCTTTGCCGTGAGGGCAATTGTGTGTGTATGTATTAATTTATTAAGAGTGTTTGATAATTTCATAATTGTAAGTGAAGTTTGGAGTGTAATTGAAAATTTATTAATCATTGTGAGGATAATTTTTGTGTTATCACTTTTCACTCTTTGAGTGTTATTTGTGAAGGATAATACAATTTAATTTAATTGGAGCCGTATTGTTGAGAGATAATTGAGAGGAATTAATTTATAAAATAATTATTATTATCTTTGCCGATGGAATTGAAGAGATAATTGTTGATTATTGACTTAGAGTGTAAAGAGAAATTCTATAATTGCTTAAAGAATTAATTGTTCATTTTTAAAGAGTTATATTGTGAGAATACTTATTGTAATCCTTGTAGTTTTTGTTGATAGAATTGAGTGATTCAAATAATTTCTTTAAGTGGAGAATTAAATTGTATTTTGTTGTGGAAGTAATTTAAGAGTGTGAATATTTAATTAATTAACATAGTATTTTGTGAATTAAAGAAAGAGCCGGTTGGCCAATTGTTTATAGTAATTAATTTTTAATAATTATTGCCGAGAGATTAAGTGTGAGTAATTTAGAACACATATACATTTGATTTTTCTTAGAGAGAATAACCGCAGAGCATTGTGTGATAATTTTGAGAGTTTTATCTTTAATTATTAAGAAGCAAACTCCGACAGAAATTGTAAGGTAAATTAACTACATATTCAATTAAGAATGTGAAGAGAATTAAATTAATTCGAAGCATTATTGCCGAGAGGTTGTGAGAATAATAAATTAATCATTATGCATAAATTGGTATAAATATAGAATTACAAGATGTGAAGATGAAATGAAGAAATTTACCGGTTCTTCGGGACTAGTAGACTTAGATTGTATAATTAAATGAAGGACAATTTTAAATATAAATTTGAGCCGGTTATAAAAGACTATTGATGAAACGATTATTGCTATGTTGACTTATTTCTACACATAAAAAAATTTATTGAATATTGACCATTGAATAGCCATGCTACTAAAATTGACTATTGAAAAGATCACATTGAACATCCGACTATTGATTTTGTCAATTGCTTAAGTATATTAGTGCTTAATATTTTCTATGTGATTGAAATTGCAATGAAGACCAAAAACTTTTGTTGTGGATAGAATCCATATCACAATTAGTTATAGATTTTGGCAATTTAGAAATTGATAATGTTATAGTGGTAGTATCCTACATGAGATTCATTTAGCTTTGAACTCTTGAATTTTAAATTAGAAGTTCTTATTAAAACTATGAAATAGTTTGTTATATTTCATGTGTAGTTTTTGTATTCCCATCTAAGTCAAATTATTGCAAGTTTATTTTAACTTCCAACTCTCCATAGAAAGTTGATACATTCCTTTGTATGCACTTTACCTTGTGGTTATACAATTTTAAATTTAAATGAAATGTGATTTGTCTTGTATGTGTAATTCAACTATCGATTTGTGACTATTGAAAAGAGACTATTGATTGATTACTTGTTAAAAGCAATTATTGAAAAATGACTATTGCTAAATGACAATTGAAAATAAATACTAACATTGTGGCTATTGTTTCATGATTATTGAAAAATGACAATTGAATTTGACTATTGATTCTCATCTATTTACTTTGACTTTATTTGAGAAGATAGATTTACAGACATAGTAGGATAAAACCTAGAAATTGCTAATTGACGGATTACTAGTGTGAGGAAAATAGAAATAAGCCATTTATCCCAACTCCTACTAACATAATTTGTGGTAACAAATAATATATTTGGAATTTAAAGGAAGAGAGATTTACCTACAAAGTGACATTAGCTAATTAAAACACTAAGCTAATTTGAGCTTTCCCCCTTAAACGAACCTTTTTGGAATTGCCTTGGTTTTGTCTTAGAAAAAAACTATACTACAAGAACATTGTAGTAAGTGCTCTATTTCATGTAGCGGAGGCATCATCGATAAAGTCTTCAAATCCTCTGGACCCAAGAACGCTACAATTCAATTTTCCTTCGTCTCTGGGATCTCTTTGCCATTGTTAAAACCACCTGGTTTCCGAGAGTCCATCTCTGCCTTCTATAGGTTCTCATCATTCAAGTTCTGAGAAGGTGGCACTTCATGCACTGGACTCCGAACTGGACTTGGACTTGGACTTCTATTAATGTCTTCATCTGTAGTCCTGGTACTGATGTCCATAAGGGCATCACTATCTAGCAGGGTTACATGGACGTCTAGACGTTCGGACGTCTGGACGGACGTCCAGCGTCCGCGTCTGCCGGTTCCCGAACGTCCGCCGACATAGGACGTTCCGACTGTCCCCGTCGAGCGGACGGGCGGATTGGCGGACGGGGATTCGGACAGGGCGGACGGGAAGGCAGATGGGGCGGACGGGAAGGCGGACGGGGCGGACGGGAGGGCGGACGGGGCAGACGGGGAGGCGGACGGGAGGACAAATGGGGAGGCGGACAGGAGGGTGGACAGGGAGGCGGACGGGGCAGACGGGAAGGCGGGTTGATGTGGGGTCGTCCGATCGGGCGGAAAATGGGATAAACTTCGGTGTAGGGATGAAACCATGGGTTTTTTTTCAATTTTTGGAGAACTGCTAAAGTGACAATATACGACAAAATAATGTTACTAAATTTTTTAGTATTCATCTATATTTTGGATAGAACTATCTTTTCATCCACATATTTAGATGAGTTTCATTTGATGTGCGCAATTTCATCCAATTTTTTTTCTTTCAAATTCGAGCAATTTGGCATTACCATCCAATTTTTCTTCAAATTTAACCTATAGATTTGGTGCAGTCCATTTTTTTTTAGGCATTTGGGCCTTCAATTGCCCCCCAAAAAGTTAAAAAACAATGGTTCAAACAAATCCAATCATCCAAATAACCATAGGATGTTGTAACCCCTACATGCCCAAGCCTTGTTTTCAAATTTCAACTTCCTCTAATTTGCTCTAAATTGAACAAAGAGCCCACATTTTGGTAAGATGTATCAATTTTTTTAGAATTGTAACCATACAAATTCAAACTAGACTTGTTAGAGATTGCATAGGAAAAGAAAGCACAACAATATCACTTGTAGAGTGAAAGATTATAACATTTGACTATGATACTGTTAAAATCGCAAAAAAAGTTGAAGCCTTTTTGGCAAGGCAAATCTAAAATGTTGGGGACCCAAAGAATATGAGGTTAATGGGCCGAACTTGCACTACCCCAATCAATTTACGGCTTTATAAAATTTACTCTATAATTTTTTAATATGAATTTCCAATGTGAATTTTCCTCCAAGATCTACTGTATTTGAGGCTCATTTCCAAAAGTCAAGATTGCACAAGGTACCCTTGCATAAAATCTCTTTTAGAAAATTAATTGTCATTTAATTTCAAGATCGGACTTCTGAAGCGAAAAGTAGACTTCAAAAAGAATTTTCCAAAATTATTAGCTTACTAAAATGATGAAAAATAGTTAGGTTTTATTGAACTTCAAAGTTTTGCAAATACCATATTTAATATTTTGGTGCCTCAAGCATTTAGGGGGTAATTACTATTTTTTTTAACATCTTAATGAAGCCGACAAACCCATTGCATTAAGTTAATTCATTCACAGTTGTTCACACTCCAAGTCGGAAGGGGCTCACAGATACCAATTGGCGCTGGATCAGCCCACTCCGTAAGGTAAAACAACTGTGCGGAATGGGCCGTTCGCGCCCCTCTTTATACCGCCCGCCGATGATGACGCCACTGCCCGAATCCGATGGGCGGACGGGCCGACCGCCAGATCGGACGGGCAATATGCCTCGGCGCGTCCAATTGCACGGCCTCGACAAACTGTGGACGACTGCATCGGACGGAGCCTGCGGACGGACGCTCCAACCGCGCGGCAGACGGACAACGGTCGGCGGACGGTCGGACAGATACCGGTCGCACAATGGACGGGCAAGCGGACGGCGGATGGACGGACGGCAGACGGGCAGACAGGCGGACGGCGGACAAGCGGACGGCGGACGGTCCATTTTTCTAGCACATTGAAGTTCATCACTTGGAATACCCTATGCTCGAGTCAGATTCGTTAAAAATTAATTATAAAATAAAATAAATATGGCATGTAGTGAAATTTTCATAATTTATAACAGGACATAAGTTGAAATCTCAAAAAAAATTGATGAAAACAAATTGAAATCTCAAAAAAAATCTTCATAAATGATGAAAAATGAAAAACAATATTGTAAATGTGTTTAAAAAATAAAAAGAACAATATAAAATAATATAAAATAATATTCCATACATAGAGAACTATGCTATAAAGCCTTACTTGTAAAGTTTGATTACCTTATTGTAAGCTTTACTTGTGAAGACTTAATTTTGGCTTCAGAAATCATGGTGATTTAAATTGGAGCCTAAAATGGATTACCAGCCTTCCTTGCATTAAGGCCTTCATCGCAATAAGGCTTGATTTAGCTTGAATAAAACAAGATTTTGAAAAGTATGCCTTGAATTTAGCCACCCAAAACAAGATTCCATGATGCCTTGTGTCATATTGAGCTTGCGATTCCATATTAAAGGAGGACCATAGCTATAATTAACTAAATATTCCCAATCAAAAATTCGAAATATATGAAATCTTGAAAATTCAAAATTCAATCAATGAAAGATAATTCAATTAAAAAAGAAACAATTTCGTTTTGGCTCTGACAAACCTGACCTCAACGTACGGTACCAAGACTACTTTGTAAATGAGAAAACTACATTTTTTGATTTAGAACATTTTTTGATTTAGAAAATTTTTAAATTTAAATTTTTGCACTATAGAGTTTTGAGCTTTAAATCTTTATAGTAGAGAATTGAGTTGAGAATCTAAGAAAAAAACAAAAATTCAAAAAAACTTAATTTTGTGGGCATTACATCGAAAATTGGAAAAATGAAAAAATTGCATTCGCAAATGAATCTTGTGAGTTATTTTTTTTTAAAAGATGCTTTAATTGCCCAATTTTACAAGAATGTCTATAACTTTCTCATAACAAATCCTAATTAAATGAATTAAAGCTTCCTAAATACTAAATAAGAAGAAAATTATCTATGAGAATAGAAATTCAATTTTTTTTTTATTTGGCATTTTTCCAAATCTTTCTAAATTTCTAAATATCCAAGGCACAAAATTTTGGTGTGAACTATACTTTGAAGTCTAATAATACTTAACCAAGTTGCTATTTGTAGTAGTTTATATATATATATATATATATATATATATATATATATATATAAGTCTATTTTAAATCTAATTTTAGCATCAAAAATCCAATTTTCAAAATGATTGATTATGATTTTTTTATTCAAGATTTTGTACAAGAGTGTCCATCACAAACTTGACTTTCATAGTGTTGAGGGCTTTTGGAAATGAGCCTCAAATACACTAAATCTTGGAGAAAAAACCACATTAAAGATTCATTTAAAAAATTGTAGAGTAGATTTTGAAATGCATGTGAGGCCCTTTATCCTCATATTTTTTTGGTGACTTGATTTCTTTCATATTTTTAAGATCTTTCTGTAATTAGTTATGAATTTTTTTAAGTTGAAAGGCAACGGTCATTAAAAGTGACCATGTCCTAAAATGTGCTAGTACAATCAATAAAGCAAAATGTACCTCTCCGTCATGATCACTCTTAGAGCATGGGTGTTTTTAGAGCAAACTCCCTTATGGATTTATTTTTTTTAATTTTAAAGGAAAATCATCTAAGTGACTACAATAAAGTACCTATGTTTTAGCATTAAACATGTTGATTACAAATGCATATTCTATATAAGAGGAAAACCAAAATATTAAATTTTATTTTTATTTTTAAGTAATAAATAAATAAACTTTTTTTTTAATTTTAGAAATAAAATATATAGAAACAAAATGAAAAATGAAAAAAAATAAATCTTTGTTTTTAATTAAAAAAGAAAAAAAAGATAAACATGCATATTTTTATATATTTTTTTAATTGAGCCTTGAGAAAATTGAAGAGCACATGAATTGAAAACTTGGCCCTAGAATCCGGCCCAAGGGGTTTATATTAAGTAGGGCCGGATGGAAAAACTGGGGCCGGATTGAAGGCCGGATCGAAGGCAAATCCGGCCTTAGGCATAGTATAAACCCACCCTTAGATAAAAGAAGAACTTATACAAATGGAAACTAAATATGTTTTATTGCTTCATGTTTCAAATTCTTCAGGAAAAAAAACAAAACAAAACAAAATAAAAAACAAAAAACAAAACACACCCAAAAACATATCTTTTATGGATTAGAAGATTATAATGTTTTTCTCATTACGACAGGGTTTTAGAGTTCTACTAATTCTAGAAATGTTGTGAAGTCTTACACTCTTTGTATACCCTTACTTTTAAAACAATCCTATTCAAAAAAGGGCATTACAAAATACAGTACAAACATGACGTTGAAGTGTGTGACATGCATAAGTTATATACATTTTTGGCTTCTCCATAAGTCCATATGTACAAAACACCTTGAAGTCAATGGAAATTGTCCATGAGGTTCAAAACCAAAACCAAAACCGAAACCCTTCAAGTAATTGTTGTGATTGTAGCACCATCTCAATTCAGTCAATTGTAAATTATAACATTTCACTTCATCACTAATATTGATCATGTTCTTGTTTTTTTCTTTCCCTTTGAAAAATCCTACATGGTGAAAAAATAAATAAATAAATAATATCCTTTATGTCTAGTTAAAATTTGTATGCATACAATTTCAAATGAATATTACAAATTTACAATTTGCTCAAAACAATGGCGTAATCTGAAATGTAGGAGACTAAGAGTTGAGGATTTTAGGGTTCTAGGGTTTAGAGTTTAGGGTCTCACTGTAAACTTCAAAGACCTCTAAATGATTATTTAAAATCTGATTATAACTTGTCTATTTTTGATTTTCTGGGTTAATGACAAAAGCATAGGATGCTAAAACTTTAATTGACCCAAAAAATCTGATAGTAAGTAAAGGCAAACGAGAAGAATCCTATGTCTCATGCCAATATGGAAAAAATTTGGACGCCTTGAAATACTAGGCGACGGACTAGGCGGACGGGGCAGGCGGGCGGTCGGACGCAGTCGGGTTGTTCGCTGTCTGCCTGTCCACTTCGACGGCGAACAAGTCAAGTTCGTCCACCCGTCCGCCGGGCGCGGTCGACCCGACTGGCCGTCCGCTTCGGCGGCGGACGGGGCAGCTTCGTCCGCCCGTCTGTTGACTCGGGCCACGTCCGCGTGGTCCGGGACAGGTCCGGTCCCGGGCCTCTTTTAGGTCTGGGAGCAGACGGGTATATTGGCCTAATCCAGAACTTCCGTTGAGAAAAGGAAAAGCGGTTGATCGCCTCCGTGAACGTGTAGGGAAAACCTTGATGAAAGCAAAGAACGAGCAAATGATGGGCAAGCCTAAGAAAGCTCGTGTATCTTCAACAGTACAAGAGAAAAGAGGGGGAACTCAAACACTTTCATCAGACGATGAAGAGAACACCATGAGTGATGAAGATGATGGATTCCAATCAAGAGAGTACAGTAGCGGGGCAGAGGTGAAAGGAGATAGTGATTACCACCCCTAGGCATTCAAATTTAGAAAGGATTTGAATGAAGAACATTTACAGAACTTGGTGCTCAAATGCTTACGATTTAGAGAGATGAATAGCTAAGATTTATTAGTTCTCGGAGCATTTCATAGTAGTACAAGGTTGCCAAATTATCTTGAAAAAATTAATGAAACTATCATTTTGGGGGGATTTTGTCCCAAGTGATATTGAAGAAATCTTCATTGTGTTATTTTTTGTTCTCAATTTCAAGTGTGTAGCACGTAAAAATTTCTGAAGCGCCAAAACTCACAAATATGTAAGAAGAACCCTAAAACAAACTGAAAATCATGCAAAATTGTAAAATGCAAAGTTATAAACCCTCACTCTCTCAGTCGGTCACTCCCAGACTCCCTAAACCCCTTGGCCCTAGAACCGTTCACGCGTCCGCCCGTCTGCCACTCCGTCCGCTCGCCCGTCCGCTCTCTCGTCCGCCAATCCGTCCGCTTGCCCGTCCGCCCAACCGCCCATCCGTCCGCTCGCCCGTCCGCCTGTCTGCCAATAAAAACGACCGTCCGTTCGCCAATCTGACCAGCCCATCCGCCAATCCGTCCGACCGTCCGACCGCCTGACCGCCCGCAGGATGGCGACTGAGGACCGTCCATCTGCGTCCGCAGGGTCCGGACGTGCGGACGTCCGATTTTGGACGCAATTTCGCCGCGGACGCTCGTCCACGACAACCCTGCTATCTAGAAGCGGTGTTTCTATTGTCCTAGGGTATGTACTCCAATCCACCTTGCAAGCCAACTTTAGTTCTATATACACCATGCTTGCTATCACTATAAGAAAACTGTGTCTGCTTGGACATCCAACCCAAAATGACGTATGTCCGCGACAACACGATACGTTGCAGAAGACATTGGGGTGTCAGGTCGAAAAAGTGAAGATTTTGCTTTGATGTTTTCGACAGCATTGCTAGATTTTAGTCACAGCATACTAATGCTACGAAAAACACTGATGCAATGTAAGACATCCAGGTGGACACCAGATGTTTACAAGGATGTCTACAATAACATGTTCAGCTACATCACCATCTTTGGTCAAACTTAGCTCAGAAGTTGATTTAGAATTTTAGTGCGGTTAGAGGTAGAGTGACTGCCCAAGGTTAAAAAGAGGACAACGGGCAGGTGGTGACTCCTAAAAGCTTATGTGGCATTTGACGTGGCGTGATGAGGTGGAAATTGTGTGACATGGCATGATGACGTGGAAATTGGGTGACTTGGACATGGGTGATGACGTGACATGCCATGTCAGCATACTTGGCCTATCCATGTTCCGATCTTGGATGTCTCTGTGAACGTCACAAGTGACGTACCGACGTCTACATTGACATCACTTCTGGCGTCAACATTTTGTACTTACTGTGAATGTAACTTCAAACGACATGCTATCCACTGTGTGTTTCATTACATCTGACTGGACGTGTGGATATTGTGGAAGCAATTGTAGGCGTCTTCTTTGATGTCAAAATGACTATAGATGCATGACATGACTTTATGCCCAAGGTTGAATTTGCACATGATGCACGTCCTTCCTATGTAGTACAAAATGACTTATAAGTTTACTTGGTTTAGGTTCATTTTTGGGCTATTGAAGTTTTACAATTTGCACACATTCAACAAACTTCATTAGGATAAAATTCCACCCTATTCATATGATGTCACTTGCAGCACCAAGCAAGACAAACTCTGCCACAAAATGCACGTTCAAGATGCAACGGGTCTACTTGGAAGATATGACATGCTAATGGCTTTGTATTTCTCAAACGTCCTACGTGACGTCAAAATGCTAGCACAGCAAACACATGTCAGTGATGTGAACACCCTATGTTTCCTCCTCAGATGCAATGTCATCGCTAACTACGGCAACATACTCTCCACCATTGTCTGCTGGTTGGCGCATCGGGTCTATGACTTGTTGTAGTGGTTGTAGGCCATCGAAGTCCCTATCATTCACCAACTACACCATATAAGAAAACTGTGTTTTTTCTGATGTCCAGCCAAAAACGTTGTACGTCCAGGATAACATCATACGTCTGAAAAAACATTGGGATGTCACGTCGACGGACGCTGGAAAAGCAGAGATTTTGGTTTGATGTTATAAAAAACATTGCTAAATTTCAGTCACAGCATATTGGTACTATGAAAAACAATGATGCAATCTAAGACATTGTTGTGGACATCAGATGTTTTCAAAAATGTCCAGAAAAATTTTCAAAATGTTATAAGTTATATAGATTTAATTTATATAACAATTTTATATAAATTAGATGAATGGATTTGTTATGAAAAAAGGTATACAAAATCATATCAATATTATATTATATAAAAATATTTATTTTTAACTTAAGATTTAAATTCTAAATTTTATTATTTTAAAATCATAAATTTTGCATCAATATCTAATGTAGGGTGATTTTCTAGTATTCTTGGACTTTGAGATATTTGACATCTTAACTTTTAAAGGACCAAGGCCTTTTTTTTGCCAGAAAACATTGAAAATTGCCATTTCTGTAGCTAAGAGTAAAAGAAATTTTAATTTTTTTTCCACATCTAACTATAAGATCTTACACCTAACAAGTAGAAAAAATTGTAGAAAAAAATTCAGAATTTTTGACCGTATAGATTTAAAGTGGAAAAAACAAGTTTTTTAGCGCATTGAGGGACTAGATTTTTTGACTTTGTAAAATTTTTGCACTACAAAGTTTTGAGATTTAAATATTTATAGTAGAGAATTGAGTTGAGAGTTCAAGCAAATAAATAAAAAATAAAAAAACTTAAATTTCATTCTTAAGAAAATTGTTAAGTAGAAGTAGGTATGAGATAGAAGGAAAATCTAAATTATTAATAAATTTTAAATGGAATTAAAATGTACTAATCCCAATGGTGAGATTGTTCTAGCAAGTAAACTAAACCACATGAAATTTTTATTTTGAAAAAATTGTAAAAATTGCATTCATAAATGCATCCAACAAGTTATTTTTTTCAAGAAGATGCTCTAATTGCCTAAAAAACAAAAATGTCCATAACTTTCTCATAACAAATCCAAATGAAATGAATCAGAGCTTTCCAGATAGACAAAAATATAATCTACAATTGAAATTCCATGTTGGATGTATTGTTGTGTCATACTATATTGAAGTTGATGTTGCAAACAACCTAGATTTAATAAATATGACTTTATCAATTAAATGTTCAAGGAGACATTCCCATATATGTTGGAAATGACATGCAAATGTTCATCATAACATCATAAACAACAAAGAAGATTTGTAGAAAATTTAGAAATTGTTGAAGCAAATGTTTAAAACAACATTGATGTGAATGTCGAATTTCATACTACATATGTTCTTTTGAATGTTTACAATGACGTCAAAAAAAACATAACTAAGACATGTAAATGTTTTTTAAGACATCATTTCAGACATCATTGTATTTATGTTGCTGCTCATATTTTAGTTTTATATATCCCATATTGTTTGTCATGCCTCCTACACCCTACTAGTATAAAAGGCTTGTCTTTTCATCAATTAATAAGTAGATTTTTGAGCCATTCAATATACTTGATAAATATAGTGTATGACATATTGTATGGTGTATTTTATATAGCATGTTGTATATATATTGTATTTTGTATGGTGTATTTTGTATGGCATGTTGTATATATATATATATATTGTATGGTATATTTCGTATGACATGTTGTATATATTTTGTATGGCATATTTTATATGATGTATTGCATATGATATACCATATATTGCATATTTTATATTGTGTACAACATATTACTACATTGACAACATTAGAACGTCCAATACAATGCATACATGCGTTCCAAGAGATGTCCCAAAAAATAAGTGAACGTCGTCGCTGACATCCTACAATGCAAGAAGCCATCTGCTACCCCAGCATGTACTTGTGCTAGCTTGTGCAAACAGACATCTCCTATGACAGGGTATGCTTTGAGAAGCACGCATGTGCAAATTCCACACGCTCGGATGGACATTTCAATCAGCATACAATTGTTTCACCTAACGTCATTTAAGACACCTAGATGTCCACAGCGATGTCTCAGAAGACATCCTAAAATGCTAGGCAGACCAAGCAAATGGCCCCAAAAAAGGCCACGTCAACATCCGTGGATGCTGCGTCAGCCAATCCCGTCAACATCGACGTGGCATGCCATGTCAATTACACGTCAGATGCCACATCATAGACGGGCAATGGATGAAGAAAATGACACTCTGGCTTTCCCGCGCCTAGGTGGCAGCCACATATCAACTCCTGAAGTTACCCGTTGACCGATGTCTTTTTGGACATCACAATGCTGGGCCTGCAAATTTGATGCAACGTACTATGTTTTTGGCATGTCCACGGCAGTACAAAGTGATTGGACATCAGTGCAGACACAGAACGCGTCACGCGCGATGTCCGGATGTCCAAATTGCGATGTCGCAGCAGACACAGTTTTCTTGTAGTGTATGGTGCAATTGATTCTACCCTTGCTCATCAATTTGTCTCCAAAGAGGGCCCGCCACACCTCTACGGAACGATGGACAAAATGAGGGTTGAGGCAACTTGTGGGTTTAAAAGAAAACTCCCGAGTGTGACCAACATGTCATTCTTCAGGCCACAACTTCCCAATGTGATACATCTTCACATATTTCTTTCTTACACAACTTGGAAGTCTAGTACTCATCGACCACCTTCTCCCACTCACGCTCCGCTAAAATGTTCTCATCCTTTAAAATGTTAAAACAGAGCTCGTGAAGAGCTCCTTTTTGTTTCGATCTCTTGCTGCTTTCACCTTTATTGCCACATTTTTCTTCCATAGCTACTTGATGCCTTGAATGTTGTCTCTGACCATGTGTAAATGACCGATTCAAAATCCCTCCGGTGTATGACCCCAACTCTCTACCACATCCACGGTGAGGCAATAGTAGTACATCCGATGTGGTGTTGTTTCCCAAAGAGGAGAGTTGAAGTGAGGAAAAATGTTTTGGCCATCCGCTCATTTAGCCGTTCGCTCCCAGACCTAAAACTGTCCTTCCCAAATCTAACCCGAACGACGCGAACCTACCCCGAACTAGCGGACCGCGTTTGATCGGACGGTCCGTCCGTTGCCGAACGTACGGACTGGCGATCCACCCGATCGCTCCAACGTCGGTCCGCCCGACCGCTCCGTCGGCCGTCCGACCAACCGCTGGACGCCGACCGACCACAGTCCGGTCGCGTCATTAGGTCTGGACGTTCAAATTTTGGACGCGATTTCGAGATGGACGTGCGTCCGAGACAACCCTGTGGCTCCATGGCTCTGCACTTTCCTCAAGAAACTGAAGCTAATTATCACAACATTCAAATCAACTCGAAAAGATATGCATTCTATCAAATGCCTGAAACACAATTACAACTCCAAGAACCCATTAACTGGATCACGTATAGCTACTTGATGAGTGAAAATGGACTTTGTATGAAGAAAAAATAGGTCACCAAAGTTCACTCTACTCCCAAAATGTCAGAATGTTGAACTTTGAATTGCTCCCAAACATTTGCAACAACTTGGATTGACATGAAAATTTTACCACAATAACTAGACTTCAAGGGAAACAAAATCCAGCAAATTTTATTGAAAATGAATGTTTTACGAAAGAGATCCAAGCCCCCGAAGTTGCAGCCCTAAATGCAGTTTGGTGAACTCAAATTGAAGCTTTGAACTTCAATTGGCCCCCCAAAGCTCAATACATCTTGGAGTGATCTAAAATATTTGCCACACAAACTAGAGGGGAGAACACAACTTTACCAACAAATTTTATTGAATTTGGACCTTGGATGCAAAAGTTACAACACTTTGAACTGGACTTCAAATTGTGTGAGGACACTTTCTGTCCTCCATTAGGAAAAAATTGAACCCACAAAGAGGCCTTGAGTTTTCTTACTAATTTTTATACTAATTAAATGAATATGAAAATGGCCACGTCCTCATTAGTACCACCACTTGGCATGTGCTCCATTCTTCATGATGAAACCATCATGAGATTTATAAGATCATGGAGATGAATTGGGTAATGATTACAAATTTTTGAATTCATTGTGCAATTCATAGCCCAATTAGTGAGTTGAAAAGGCTCTTTCCACCTAAATTTACGAAATCATGGAGATAGATTCGACAATGATGATGAATTTTTGAATTCATCATGCAATTCTTGGCCCAATTAGTAAGTTGAGAGGGCTTTTCCCACCCAAGCTTTTGCATTACGAAGCGGCCTCTTTTGGGGTTCAATTTTTTCCTAATGCTTTGTCATTTTGGGGTTAAGGTGAAGGCACCCAAAACCATCAAAATAAGGAATTCAGCATAGTTGGAGGCCTATTTTCTTAAAACTAATATTTTTATAGTATTAGCTAGAGAAAATCATGAATATTAAAAAAAATAGATTTTTTCAATGTGATGTGTAATTTTTATGATTTTTCAAAGTGGCAGGTCTCTAGACCACTGGAATTGTCCCATAGGCGCATCCAAATCTAAACTGCGCAAAAGTCAATTGTCAGCAAATCAGAGTTCCATATGTGTCGTTCAAGTGTGTTAGCAAATCAAAGTTAAACATGTGTAAGACACATTAATGAAACTCTAAGGACACTTTAAGGGCACTCTATGGAACAAGGATTAGGTACAGGGACGGAATTGGATGTTTCTACTTTAACTAGATGACGTATAGCTATTTGATGAGCGGTACATATGAGTAGCACTTACAAATTTTAAACAAACTATTAAGGAGTTTGTTGATCCATGGCTACTACTTGATAAAAAAATCAAATTGATTTTTTTCCTTCAAGCTCAAAATGCAAAAAATGCCTCAATGAACTAAGAGCATATGCAGTGCAACCCTAATATATTGGCCAGTAACTATAGAATTAACTTTTGAATAGTAAATGATTAGAATTTGAAAATTGTCTCATTGGAAGTGCATCTAAAAGAACTTGAAGAAGGTAAAAAAGAATTTTAAAATTAGACATTGGACAAGTACTTCAAAAACAAGGTATAAATTTGAAATTATAGAGGTCTTAACAAATCACAATGACCAAATTATGCTTTGGTCATTGACCCTCTAAATGTGACCAAATGTGGAGGGTCAATGGTCAAATCATGCTTTATAACCATGATTTGCTACGACCTCTATAATTTCAGATTTTTACCTTGTTTTTTTAAAGTACTTGTCCAATGTCTAATTTTGAATTTTTTTTTGTACCTTCTCCAAATTTTTTTGGTCGCACTTCCAATGAGACAATTTTCAAGTTCTAACCATTTACCATTCAAAAGTTAGTTATATAGTTACCGACCAATACACTGGGGGTGCACTACAGATGCTCTAAAAAGGCTTGCTACGTATGCACTTGCTTCCTGTACAATGGGGTACAATTCATTTATGAATTGCCTATTGTGCCATTCAATTTTTTTTGTACAGTGTAGAAAAGAATTGGAATTATTTGCCTTGCATAATTATCACTCAATTCTTACGCAATCCCAATTTCAGTTTCAAAAAAACCAAAATTTCATTTGTGGTAAATTTTTAAAGTTAATTTTTATGGTTTTACATAATATTTTATTGAAAACAATTGGTGATGAATTTTTTGAATCTGATTGCATAGATACATAGAGAACATCTATATGCTAATCTTTCATATTAAAAAACACTCCATTAAGTAACAAAAAAGAGTTCAACATAAGACATCAGATGACCAAACTTTGTAAAATAAATATTAACTAGATTACATGAGGAGTAAGACTGCTATGAGAACAATTAAGCAGTGAGCGCATACTCCAATGTGATAGGAACAACGGTAATAATACATGTCCCATGCACACAAAATAGGCCTGCAAGCAGAGTGCATCTTCACTTGGACCAGAGGCATATCCAGAAAGCCCTGTTCATCAAGGCTAGCAAGCGATCTCCCACTTGATGCATTGGGTTACTGCAAACTACTGAGATCATCCAAGATATACAAGCTTGGTGCTGCAGGTACCAATGCTGATGCTGGGGAAAGAGCCTAGTGTTGTCACTGCTTGTAGGGCAAGTTCACGCACGCAATTGCATGCACTGCTTGCCCAATCTATATGAGGTAAGGTAGGTGGCTGGAATTCCAACCCTCTTCTTCAAACCGTCCCCTAGCTGGCTTTAAAATGGACCTTAAGAGGTTGGTAAATGTGTAATCAATGTTCATTTGATTATGAAAGAGCGGTTTATCATTTATTAATTATTTGTTCATAATTTGACAGGGGACGTAATTAGAGTCAATGTGGGTCCATTTCTGAAAACATGTATGTGCATTCAAAAAGACTTTTTCACTCAAACTTTGAATGTTAATATCTTTTAATCCGTATGGTCAAATTTCATCAAATTTTTACCACGTGATCTCATACAAGTGAAGTACAAGATCCTACGGTTAGATTTTTTAAAACTATTTCTTTTGTTGCCTTGGATGAATTGAGCAGAAATTGCAATTTTGAGTTATTTTTGACCCAAAATAGGCCTTGGCACTTTAGGAGTTAAGTTCAGTACAGATCGCATTTAAGAACCTTGTCTATTACTTTTTGCATGCTACAGTGCTTGTTTTCAAACCGCATGTGTGTGGTTCTTGCAAGGCCTAGGGATCATAAATAGGTACCTATGGCAGAGTTCTTTGGAAATTCATAAGTAATTCATAAATACTCTGAAAAATATGAAACCACTTGGGTTAGGTTCCAAATCAATTTTTCTTCAAGTGAAAAATAAAGACAAATAATTTCATGCATCTAAAGACCATCAAAAAGGCAGACCAGCCCGTAAAGGGTCACTTTATGAGCCCACTACCTTAGAAGAAGCCTGGAACTGCATGTTATGCAGCTACAGGAGGTAAGGTAGAGCAGCCCATTGTGGTCGCCTAGGAAATGACCTATTGTGAATTTTTTTTCAGTATGTGACATATGGGCCACAATGCATGTCTTACATGACAGCAATGGAGTGAACACTGACCTCATTAGAAACTTTTGATTTTTTAGTGTGAAGTTCATTGTAAAAATTGACTTTTTAGGCCTTCCATGGTAGAACATATTTTTACTGCATTAGGTAGTAAGATGAGCATTATAGATTCAGATTTTGTTGGTTATAAGGTAGTCTATAGATTCTTTTGAGCTGAACACTTCAGAAATTCCTAGCAAATTCATACTTTGTTCAAAAAATATAATTGCAATTGCAGTTTCTCACATTTGTACTACTGTGGGAAAAAAATTGAAAAATTTCAGCAACAACATGATGTCAAACTCCTCATTCTGACCACAATGGGTTGGTTTACCTTAATGAAGGCTCAAGTGGCACCAAGTCCAACTCCACTACCTAGCAGACAATGCAGTGAGAAATCAAATTCGTTATTTGATGGTTAAAGCAGGGGATGAGAATCCATTGACTATAGATGAATTATTTGTTATAGATGCAAGCAAGTATGGGGATGAGCATGGAAAACAGTTTACATTAATGGGAAAGACTTTAGATAATGCAACGAAGACCTTATGGAGTTCGTCTATTGTGAAGACAGTTCAATCGTTGAACAATTTCGAAAATCTAATTCCACCGTTTGTAAGACAACATTTTACAGATATTAGAGTAGGTCAAAGAGGTTATGCAAACTATGGTCGGGACGTAGATGTTGTATCCAATGCACGATGGGACTAGCAAGTTGTACTTTATGGAGTTCAACACCAAGAGAGACAAGCATTAATTCACGTGAGGTGTAGAGGAGGCTTTTTTGACAATGAGAATATTGAACTTGGCAAACCATGTTTGTGGATTTTTGAGTGTAGACGTGGAGGTTTAACATGTATCGATGAAACATGGTCAAATGAAGACTACAACAAGGTTCTGCAAAAACTTAAAAAGTGGATATCTTTAATTCTACAATGGACTGCTATATTTTTTTTTCCGCTAGGCATACACTTTGATGAAACAATGCAATTGAAGATGGCCTTACCAGAAAGTTTGCATTGTTTGAGGGTTTTTTGGATATTTAAACCAAAAATTGTTCCTTCGTATGTTCATGATCTACGTCATGGTGAGCACGATGTACGGAATGTGCAAGTAGTGGGAGACATTGTTATCATCATGAAGTACCCCATAGAGTCTAGTCCTATGGAAAAAAATTTCAAAGAACAAAGACTATTTTGATGTCATCTTTCAAGACTCTTGGAGTATAGAAGTATTGCCACGAGTGGAGGACAAGCTAGAGAAGACACCATTGGAATTGAAGAGGATGGTACAAATGTATATTCTACAAAATTGGAGGTTGGTAATGTTGGATATTACAATGGCTGTGCCTGAAATTTTGGAGACAGGTTTTGTGGGCGATGAAATTATCATTTTGGAAGGTGAAACAACACGTACTCAATTTGTATACAACACATTGCAAGTCGCATATGGGGATAAGATGGTAATGGTAAACAGTGAAAGAACGGCATGTGCACCTACATCCTCTGAATTATTGAATAGAGGAAACGAATTGCCTAGTCATGGACCTTTCGAAGCAAATGTCAATGTACCGCATGGGAAGTTAGAGAGGATAGTACAGTCTTTAAGCAATTCATCAGATGATGAAGAAAGATTTGAAGTGATCCAACAAGAAAAGGGGAAGGAGAAAGTAACCGCAATTGATTCAAGAGCTTCGTCATCGAGCAATGGTGGTAGTGATTCAGATCAAATACTTTCGAAGAATTTACCAAGTGGTGGTCAAAGTTTGGGCTCTGCTGACACCGATACTATAAGCGATGCCCAAAGAGATGAAATTGACTTGCAAGAAGTGGAAACAAACCCTAATTATGAACCAATAGGAATTACAAATGATCGATGTGAATGAAAAAGAAGTCGAAGGTGTTGTAACTGACGTAGGATACATTGAAGTTACACCAACAACGGAATCAATGGCCAACTTTTTGGATTCTATGAGCTTGATTCCTAATGAAGATGGATATTTTTATGATAGGGAACACGTACAATATGTGCAAATTGGTAATGAAGGATGTTACACATATGAACGGGTGAATTCCATTTTGGAAGTATCTCCTATATTACCAACTTTATCAAAGGGAGTATCAACGCCTGTTGCAAGCGCAATGGTGGATAGGGCATTGCAGTATGCTTCTCCGCCGCCATATAGTCCAATAGGTGGAACAAGTGTTAATGAATTAATTGAGGCAGGTGTTGAAGGAGAAACAAGAGATTTGACAGAAGCATGTATACAAGTATTAAACACACCAGATGAAGTAGTGTAGTCATTGAAGACTAATTATTAAAGTATATTTGATTATAGTCTAGGATGTATGGAAGTGTAGAGATCATGTTTTGTTTTTCTAAATGTTTGTAGATGCTGGAATGCATTTTCTTTGAGTTGTGTGAACTACAAATTTGAAATGAGGAAGTACTTGATAGGCCTTCAATTTCAAATTCATTTTATAAATAAATCTTCTAGTAATTATAGTGATTTTATATTGTACATGTAATATTAGCATAAGAACAATATGATATTAATGTAGTTACAAAGCACAATATTATAACACTAAAATGTTAAAAAATAATAATAATTGAGATGAGAAAAATGTGTATATCTGAAATGTTGAATGTAAAAATGCATTCCTATACTAAATTTACATGTACAAGTGAAGCACATGATGATAAAACAAAAGCAAAGTATATCTTGGAAAAGCTAGTGGTACTCAACTTTCTAAAAAAACATTTTAAATGAATAGTGGTGCATACAATCATTGCACTTTGCCAAGTGCAAGAATGTCTAATTCGGTGTTCTTTTTGAACAGCAGGGTTAGGAAGCAATCTCCCACTCGATGCATTGGGTCACTTCAAACTACTAAGATCGTTGAAGATATACAAGCTTGGTGTTGCAGGTACCAAAGCTAATTCCAGGGGAAAGAGCCTAGTGTTGTCACATTGCTTGTAGGGTAAATTCACTCACGCAATTGCATGCATTGCTTGCCCAATCTGTAGGAGGTAGGAGAAGCCTAGAAGAGCATGTTACGCAGCTACAGGAGGTAGAGCAGCCCATTGCAGTCGCCTAGGAAATGACCTATTGTGAATTTTTTTTCAATATATGACATGTGGGCCACAATGCATGTCTTATGTGATAGCAATGGAGTGAACACTGACCTCATTAAAAACTTTTGATTTTTTAGTGTGAAGTTCATTGTAAAAATTGACTTTTTAGACCTTCCATGGTAGAACATATTTTTATTGCATTAGGTAGTAAGATGAGCATTATAGATTCAGATTTTGTTGGTTATAAGGTAGTCTATAGACTGTTTTGGGCTGAACACTTCAGAAATTCCTAGCAAATTCATACTTTGTCCAAAAAATATAATTTCAATTGCACTTGCTGTTTCTCACACTTGTACTACTGTGGGAAAAAAAATTGAAAAATTTCAGCAATAACATGATGTCAAACTCCTCATTCTGACCACAATGCTCTGGTTTACCTTAATGAAGGCTCAAGTGGCACCAAGTCCAGCTCCACTACCCAGCAGACAATGCTTCAGATCGAGGAGATCAGCAAAGCTTCCACAGCTTAACAAGTGGAAGAAAGTGCACAGTCACTGAATAACGAATTAACGATGAGCTGAGAGATCCTGTACCATGATTGTTGCAATTGGGTTCTGCATTTATGATGGATCCAAATACCTAGCAAGGCGGGCAAACGAAATCTGCCATTTCAGAGAACTGTAACTACCACTCTCAGTTTCTCAGCCATCTATCAAGGTGGACCAGTGCATTGTGGTCAGAATGAGGAGTTTGGCATCATCTTGTTGCTGAAATTTTTTCAATTTTTTCCCCACATTAGTACAAGTGTGAAAAACAGCAAGTGCAATTGAAATTAATTTTTTTTTTTCACAAAGTATGAATTTGCTAGGAATTTCTAAAGCATTGAACCCAAAAGAGTCTGTAGACTACCTTGAGATCAACAAAATCTGAATCTGTAATGCTCATCTCATTGCCTAATGCAGTCAAAATATTTTCTATTACAGAAGGCCAAAAAAGTCAATTTATACAATGGACTTCATACTGAAAACTCAGAAGTTCCTAATGAGGTCAGTGTACACTCCATTGTTGTCATCCCAAGATGATATGATGTGAAATATTCTACACTCATTGAAACTAATGCTTTAGATTCCTCATTGTGATTTGAACACCTTTCATGATTTGTGGATCAAGAGTGAGAAGACAAATCTTTATATACATTTGGGGTGGTAGGAGGTAAAGCAAACAATGTGGGATAAATAAATTAAAGTTAGTAGGAGCTCAACTGCTCATAGGAAAGTCAAACTAAAGCAAAAATTCTATTTATAATAAAATTTCAGGCCTCATTTAGTCATAGTAAAATAGAAAATTTCAAAAAACTTTGGACTAAAAAAAGTTGAGAAATCTATATAAATTTCATCTCCAAAAATCTGTTTCATATTTCGAGACTCCAATAAAAGTTATGGACGTTTCAAAGAGGGGTTGGAAGGGACATTTTACATCTTGAAACATCCTCTTTAAATTTTGTCCATAACTTCTGATTGAAGGCTTGAAATATGAAACAAATTTTTGGAAATGAAATTTAAATAGATTTCCCAACTTTTTTTAGTCCAAAGTTTTTTGAAAAAAGTTCTTCTATTAAATGAGGTCTGAAATTCTACATAAACATAATTTTGACATTTTGACAATAAGCGGTTTAACACTCATTTTCAAATTATCCCATATCCTTTGAGGATTCATAGTGAAAACTCAATTTCAATATAAAAATGACATCTCCAACCTTCACTCCCTCAAATGTTTCCTACTCAATTCCTTCATAGGTCTATCCAAATTATTTTTTGGATGGGTTAAATGACATTGGGATTTTGATTCAAAGGATTCCCATGGTGTTTGGCATATCTTAATGTTTCTTTGAATATTTGGTTGGTTGGTTTGAGATTTAGAAGGGAAAAAAATGTAAACCATATGTCTACTGCCATTGATAGTCCTGGCACACATGGAATTAAAGAACCATAGGTTTTTAAACTTTCTAAAGTTGTGCTGGCACAAGTAGTGCCAACTCGGCATTGCACAGGCAGTCAATAGGCTGACACTACAAATCATTCAAAACCCTCCAAGTTAGCAGCCCTCCCGTGGCCTCATTTTTTTCTAATGCTTATATTAAGTGCAGACCGTCACAAGCCTATCACGACCTGCTGTTACAAAATGGTCATGTTTTCATCCAACAATTTCATTTAATAATTTCATCCAATTGTTTTCATCGCTCCGGTGTCTTTAATTTCCCATGAGTGCACAATTGTGACTCTGCTAGCATTATACAAACCCCTAATCGCACTCTGATCACACTTTCATCCCACTTTTCTCATCCCACTTTTCTCATCCCACTTTTCTCATCCCATTTTTTCATTGTGCTCCCTATCGTATTGCATTGCCATTGCATTGCAACGAGCTCCGTTCTCGTATAAATTAAGCGTGAAGAAAGACATCAACTAAACAAAACCAATAAATAAGTGTAGAGGCAAAGATAAGAATCAAATGAGATCCTCTAGATTGAAACTATCCTCTAGATTAGAAATAAATAAATAACAAAAGAGGAATAAGAAAATTTCAGTAGTACAAGAAGAGTATGTTTGAGTGCATCAACAACTGCCATGGCTTCCTACAAGGAGCCCTTCCCTGTTTCCACCCCAGTTGTCACTAACCAGTTCAGACAGCAATTGCATGTTCCTGTCACATCTAACTTACACCCGAGTCTTTTTTAGTTTCCTACATTAAAACACAAGTTTCAAAAATTAGAGCAACAAATATGCTGACAGGGTCTTGCACAGACCTGTACCCTGTAGCTCTAAATAAGAGAGGCCCCACCAGGGCTTTTTTTCTGGCGAAATTTTGCCAGACGGTCAGAAATCTGACCTCTCTGGCACTATCCCTTCCAAAACTGGCCTCTGTAGTGAGGCCAACAAGGGGGACTCTGGTAAAAAAAACCTGGGTCCTATACAAGATGCTAGATGTTGCTGCTGCCCTTTCCTCTTCAGGACCAATAACTTAAAAGGTTTGTCTTATATCAGTTATATCTTCTCCAAATCCACAACACTTTCAAACCTAGAAATGACCTTGAGCCAGCAACACACATGTGAGTTTGGCAAGAAATCAGAGGTTGGGCAGAGGATTGCCCAGGTTCAATTTTTCCAATGCAAACATGACCATTAGATCTCTTATTAATGATACTAATCAGAACATGTTGCAGATTCAGAAATTGATATCCCAAATTGCTGTATTTGGTCAACATGAGTAAAAAAAGAATATCTATTCAGAGCTAACTTTCAATCATCACTGTCCAGTGATACATCAGGTCCAGTGAATATTTTAGTGGCAAATTGTCGCCAAAAACTACCTTGTTTGCGGGGTTGGCTACTCTTACATTAGAAACAATGGGCAAAAACATGGATGAAATCGCCAAAGTCCTCCAAAAAAAATACTAGTGATAGCCAATATTTGGATGAAAGTACCTTATAATAGATAGTTTTTGGATGGTTTTTGGATGAGAACATTATTTTGGATGCTTCTATCCAATTTTTTCCTTACATGGTTGCATTCCAGTCGCCAGTCGCTCTACCAAGGGAAAATTTTAAAATATTCACTGATCAGGCCCCTCATTTCTAGAACGAATTGGAAAACTGTGATTCAATCGCACCTTCCATATCTCACTACAACGAATTGTACTGTAGTGGAAACCGCTGGTGGCAAGAGATATTCTAAATTATCTAGGCATGATAAATCCTATTAATTCCAATGACATATAAAGCAAATTGCCGATTGTAATGCAGTTCGGTTATCTAGAACACTTCATAAGATTTGGTTTTCCACTAGTTTGAAATCTACCATCTAAGAGCCTGCAAGCTAGTGGCTCCTACAATCTATCCATAACATGCTGAAATGAACATGTATGGAATAAAAGCTTCTGTAGAGAAGTGCACAGAGACAACCAAAAAGGCCTGCACTGCAAATCTACTTAAGAGAACTGCAGATTTTCCAGAGCTCATATCCACACTCTTTATTTGTCCGCCATTACTTCCAAAAGGTAGCCACCTTCACAGCCACTTGATTTGCAGCAGTAACAGCCCACAGTGGGAGGAATTAAAAGAGACTCAAATTTTTTTTAACTAGCCAAGAACTTGCAGACAAGTTTCCAGAGTACTGCGTCTACCTCCTACAACTTTTCTTTCCTCCCCGTCTCCAGGTATGAGTTAACCCGTCACCGCCCAAGGGGACCAAAAGTGTCCTCACACAGTCTAGCAGTCAACTTCAAAGTGCTGTGACTTTTGCATCCAATGTCCAAATTCAATAAAACTTGTTGGGAAAGTTGCACATAATAGTCTATTTTTTGTGGTAAAATTTTCAGATCTATCCAAGATGTAATGAGTTTTTGAAAGCCATTCAAAGTTCGCAAGTTCAATTTGAGTTCACCACACTGCAATGAGATGGCTGCAACTTCAGGGGCTTGTATCTTTTTCATCAAATGTAAGTTTTCAATAAAATTTGTTGGGTTTTGTTCCCCATAAAGTCTACTTATTGTGATAAAATTTTCATGTCAATCCAAGTTATTTTGAATGCTTGGGAGCAATTCGAAGTTCAAAATCTAGACGTTTTTGCGTTACAATGAGCTTTGGCAGCTTATAACTTCTTTAGATAGGGTTTGTTTTCAATAATTTTTGTTGGAAAAGTTGCGCATACTAGACTAGTTCTTGTGGTAAAATTTTCATATCAATCCAAGAAGTTATGATTGACTGAGAAGCATTTTAGTAGAGGTAGGTTCAGCCATAGATGTGTTTTTTTGCTATTTTTTTCACTGTTTTTTGATATTTCAAAACAATTTTGCAAATGCAATGAGTCAATTGAATGATTTTTTTTTCCCACCAAAGTGTTTGTATTTTGATTTTAAATCACTTTGTAGTTTAAAGTTTTTTCATTTGAGTAGGTTTAGAAATCGAATTCACCTCCAAATGTGTTTTTAGGAAAATTTCAGCATCTTTTGTCAACACTAAAGCATTATAATCTTTCAATCTATAAGGTCAAATTTGATTTACACCATCTACAACATGCACACTACAAGATTGTACAATTGAGATTTTCATAAGTTACTCACATTTAGACTTATAACACTCAAAAAGCAAGGTTGTTTTTTACATGGTTAGGCCTTGGGCGGTGAGGGGTTAAAACAACCCATTGTGGTTAGAATTAGGATTTTGACCTCATGTTGTTGCTGAAATTTTTTAATTTTTTTTCCACATTATTACAAGTGTGAGAAATAGTGAGAGCAATTGAAATAATTTTTTCTTGACAAAGTGTGAATTTTTGAAGTGTTCAATGCATCATGGCCCAAAAGAGTCTCTACGGTAGTCTGCTCCAAAAGCAAGTGGCCTCTTCAAATTGCCCCTATATTTAGGTCTGAAATGGATAGTAGGTGGTCCTTAAATGGACCTCTCAAGCCATTGAGAGAATCGAGAAAAAAGCATTATTGATTGCAAGAGCCAATTGTTGGCCTTCATTTACTCAAATCACTTTAGAAGTTGCAAGTGGTCGGATTTTGGAAGACCTAGGGTCACAAATAGGTGCCTACAACAATTTTTTTTTTAAATTCATAAGTAATTCAAAAATGATTCAAAAAATATGAAACCACTTGTGTGATGTTCCACATCCATTTTTCTTTCTCTGAATAATGATCCAAAAATATTTCTATTCATGGAAACCTTCAAAAAACGGGGACCAACTAGTAAATGGTTGCTTTAAGGCCATACTACCTTAGACTACCTTAGTACCAACAAAATCTGAATCCATCATGTTCATTTTGTTCACCTAAAGCAATCATTGTGTTTTCTAAGATAGAAAGCCTAAAAAGTTAATTTTTACAATGAATTCACACTAAAAAGTTGGAAGTTCTTAATGAAGTCACTAATCACCCCATTCCTATCACATAAGACATGCATTGTGGTCAAAATTTCACATACTAAAAAAAATCCATGATGGGGGCGTTCCCTTGGTGTCCATTGACCACAATAGACTATTCTACCTTAAATTCTCGTGGTGGCAGTTGCCAATCATTCTCTTCTTCATCAATCACAATTCCTCATGCAATTGGCAAAATAGAGAGCAACATACACAATCAAGATTCCACACGTGGATTTGGCCCTTCAAAAGACTCATGGTCCTGCATGAGAATAAACAAAAATGATAATAATCAATGCAAGTTGTTAATTGAAAACTTTAAGGACCTTCGATTACACTTGATCCCACAAGTTCAATCCTAGAAATTCAATACCACATTAGGTTAAACTTGCATGGACAAGTGCAAAACTAAGAGCATCTTCACCAGTTCACTTTAAATGGTCCCTTCAAAGTTTTTCCCATAGCCTCAAGCAAAACATGGACCCATTAGTTGCAACTTGTCATTGTTTTCAATGTCAGTCACTGAAAGTTTTTGTCGTCGCATTTGAAGCTCCCATCCCTCGCACGTTTGACTTTAGGCACAGCATTGATGAGAAGACCAAGTTGTAGAGTGTTGGAGGCTTCAACGATTGTGGAGCTCGGTCCCAGGCCACGCACGACTTTGGTGGGAGGTCGCAAGCCATAGGTATGGAATTGGAGGGGTTGGATGTTGGGTTTGAGGGATTGGGTGTGGGGTCACAAGGTTTAGGATATTCACAAAGCCAATTTGCAAGCAAACAGAGCATGCAAGGGGTTAGGGTACCCAATTTCAGGGATCCATTCCGAACATGAAGCACAACAGGTTCATCATTTGGAAACCCTATTCCTTGCACAAAGCTCAATATAGTGTCATCTTCCAAATCATCCTCCCTCATCCTATCTCTAGCATCAACAAGCTGAGCCCTCCATTCCTCCATAGTGAATAGTTTGAAAAAATAAAACCTCAAAACCTCAAACAGTGACTCTAAATAAGCAAAAGCGCACTTGGAGCTTAAACCCAAAACTCAAAAACAACTCCCAATTTGCGCCTCAGTTTTCCAAACAGGATCTATGTTCATCAAGGTTTTTTTGGCTCACAATAGCCCAGTGCCCGATGGACTGTGGACCTAACCAATATTAATCTCCACATGCGTTCGGTTTCAAGAGAATCAGTTCCTATACATTGAACTTGATAAGTCGTATTTCAATGGCTAGAGACTAGTAGGTCTCTCCAACAATACCGGTCCTGCTTTTGTGTCTGACACACTCCAAATCAACAATAGCACATCAAATTTGTAGAGAACTAGTGGAGATGCCCTAATGAGGTTACTTTCAAGTGTCCATGTGGTATACAACATTGACAAAAAAACGCAATTCACATTGAACTATAATCAAAAGAACTCAATTCTATGACAGCATCATACCCTTTTTACTAATTGCAAAGCTGTTGTCTATAGCCCTAGAAATAAGTCCACCCAGTTTGCATTATGTGCACATTCTAGAGAGCACTTGTTCAAGTTGAGTCCAAATTTGCAAAGCTCCAGGTCAAAGGGATTCCTCTTCATGCCAACTTAGAGGGTGCTCAACAAGTGCTTTGTAGAATGTTTAGGAAAACATAACACAACAAGCCAAATTAAAATTAAAAAATAATGAGAATGAGAGCACTGCAAAGATCAAATAACACAAAACTATGTAACTTTGAACTCTTCATTCTTAACTAAGAGGTGCACAACCCCTAAGAAACATGTGGTTCTTGGTACTCAATTTTTTAATTCTCGTGGAAATGCCAACAAGTTCTAAAACCAAAAAATGCTCAAGAAACCTAAAGATCCAATAGAATTAATATCATCCTTTAAGAAGCGAAAGGGAGCATCAGGCACTCTTGAAACAACTGATGACTGAATTGTATAAATGTGTAAGAAATGGAGAAGCACTATACATATTGTGTGTTTTTCTAGCACAACATTCATCTAATCTACAAGAATGTCATGTTATGTGATCTAAGAACTACAAGGACATAAAAAATTCTATCTTCTAGTAGCTTAGTAGACACAACGTCCATCAAGGATAAAAAGATTTTGCCACACATCTATAACTTTTTTAATAAAGACATGTGCATAAAACTACTATTCATTTAATAAGGTAGGGTCGTTTATTATCAATCAAATTCTAGTAACAAGGAGAATTGTGTGTTAGCAAGATTTCATGTTTTTGTCACACATAACTAAACTTAAGCAAAGTCCAAGAATATTCTTTGAATGATGTATACAAAAACTATAAGTAGTCAAAGCTAAATTGGTGGATTACTGTAATTTCAATGTCCTTGTACAGAACATTATACGATGAATATCAATTTGCTATCAACATTTCTTAGGGTATGTTTTTGAGTATATGCTTGATTCTTAGTTACCATACCTTAATCTACTTCTTCATCATTGAAAAAATCTTCAACAATCCACATGCCACTTGGATTGAATTCGGTGGTGATTCCAAGTACAAGGGCACGAAGGTCTGCCCTCACACCCTTGTAAGCCACACCATCATACTCCTCAACCTGCAACCATACATTCATTACAATTGAATATATTAAGTTGTGCTTTTATTGAAGTCTTTTGTAGAAACCTCTAATTTTATTGCATTGTGCACATAATCTAATTGAGGTAAGAAATAAAAACAAGTAAAGCTTGACATTGCTACATCTAGTCTAGAACATCTTTATCCATAGATTTTCATGCATGTACCTTTATAGTGAAAGATCTATCTTCATTTCTTACAATAATGTTTGATCTCAACAATTTAAATACCAAATAATGAATGGTTTATGGATGTATACATCTCACCCAATTAGTTTTTCTTCTTTTCTTCTTTTCTTCTTTCTTTTCTTTGTCCACTTTCTTGCCGACTACATTGTCCACTTTGTTGTCGACTATATTGTCCACTTTCTTGTCGACTATATTGTCCACTTTCTTGTCCACTTTCTTGTCTTCTTTCATTTTTTCTTGTGTTCCCAATGCATATTCTGGTTCTTTGTCTTTTCTTTTCGTCTCTCTCATATTGCCTTTTGGGGGGCTATCTTCTTTTTTTCTTCCATCTTGTTCTCTTAATCGCTCGATGAATCTAGGTCCATGGTTTGGTTCTAGATCAATTGGCACAACTCTTGAATTATTCTTGAATTTGGGTACAAAGTCTTGAAGTGCTCTACAAAAGAAAATACAATTTGACATTGTGCTAATTGTATCTCATGTATTAATTGGAACATTAGATAATATTTATCAAAAATTATATTGGATGTGAAACTTATGATAGTTACATTTCTAATATATACTCTTACAAAAATTTATATCGTTGTAGAAATTACATAACTATAATTATAAAATATAGAAGTACAAAATTTTAAACTCCAAATTGAACTTGAAAATGATGTTGAATTATGTGGCTAGAAGTTTTAATTTTTAGAAATTAAAGTAAAATAAACATTATATAGAAACTTTTGGATATTTTCTAAATTGGATAGAAATGATGATTTGCATCCTAAATTTAAAAATATAAATAAATGAAATAAAATAATTCATTTTAAAATTTTCATTATTAATTTCAAATATTACAAATTTAAATTATTCTATAATTTGGTAAACACAAAATGTATGTTAAATAATATTTTTAAATTATAAAAATTATTATAATATATAATAAATTCACTTATTAAACTATGTTTTTATTTTCAAAAAGTATAAAAAAGAAATTCTTTCTTTTCTGTGTATTGAATAATTATGATAGTTATGAATAATGAAATTAATTTAAGAGTACCATTTTCCATCTTCATGAACATAATGTTGAATTGACAACCAACCTTTTTCTATTTTCAAAATGTTCTTCCCCTTCCAAAACCTGGCCATTCCATTTTTTGAAAGTTAGATTTTGAAACAACTCTAAAATAAATTCAAAATAAATAGCCTGTTGATGACTTATTAGATGTAGATTTACAACATAAGCAAATTCAAAACCATCATCATATTGAAATTGACATTATGTACCATTACTAAGGAAAAATGTATCTCACTTAACCCATTAGTGTTCCAAAGTCCATATTTTGGATGATGAACAATGAGTGCTTTATGACAATGTTTTGGCTTATTAACTTTTCATTCATTCAATTGAAAATAATACTTAAAAAGAACTTCTTTTATGATTAATTTGAAGAAATTGATAAAAAGCATAAACAATAACATGATTAAAAAAATAAATGATTCAAGTAATAAAGGATTAGTATAGCAAAATTCAAAAAGTAGAAATTAGTATTTTCATTAATATACCCCAAGTGTTATAAAACAATGACATTTGGTGTCATTTATAGGGATGTTGTGTTACTATGTACCACCTTTTTCTTCTTGTGTCTAGAATAATATATTTAAAATTGGCAACATTTTATATTCTTTTTAAAATTCCTAAAGTTCATACTTAAACAATAGTTTGTACTGTAGAAATCAACTAAAGATATATATGCACTAGAGTACGATAAATATATATAAAAGAGTATTGGACAAGGTTGAGAAGAAGTGTATCTTAAATCTAAACAAGTTTACACTAATATACTTTATTTCTCAACAAAATTGGGTAGGATGCAATATACTTTACAATTTATTTCTACAAGATATTGTCAAAACATAAAAAATTAAAAAAAGATTGAATTCATTGTAGAAATTTTGTGAAAACTTTGTCTATGCAAACTAAAGAAAATGACCTTGTGAAAACCTACAACTTGTCTGATGGCTCAAACTGATCTTCTATTGGACCATTTCTTGGCCTACACAGGTCATATTCCCACTAAGGTAGCAATATTTGAAAGAGACATGTTACATTCTTTGATTCATAAAAAGCGAGTTTTCCAAAACTCGAAACCACAACAACTTTTTGGAAGCAACCAATGAGAGGTGAGAAATTTTTTGAAGCAACCAATAAAAGTTAAGACATTTTATCCACAAGGGAGTTCATTCAAGGTGAATTTATTGTTAAGAATAGACTATCCTATATTTCAACTTTGTAAATTTACAAAATATTACCAAAAGTGTCAAAAAAAATTTACAAAAATACTTGAATCACAGTTCTCTTGAGTTCACTATTAATTTCATCCTAATTTTTTTTGTCCCTTGGAAGAAGTGGGTTCTAGAGAATTTACCTGGTCAAAGAGACAGCCTGAGAAAAAGGCTAGAGAAGCCGACGCCGATGACTCTTTAAGTTCAAATGAAACTGGCTGCTCGCCGAACTCCATATCATATTGGTCGAAGGAATCATTGGTTTCAGCTTCTCCCCTGCAATTAAGTTAATTTGTGGTCACCAAGCCTCAGCTGCTGTATCTTAAGAATGTAACATCAGGATATCCACTAAGGTAACAGGTCCAGAAATCGCCACGTAAGAGCTGAAACTGAATTTCGTGGATGTGAAGCTTCTTAAATCATTTTCAGTAAATTTTTCTTGAAAGGCAAGTGGAATTGGCATCAAACCCAAGTCTTTTCAGATTTTATGGAGCTTTGTGGAATTAGTTATAAAATTTTAAAGTTGAAATGACATAGGGCTCTAAAATTGCCTACCTCCTAAATTATACATTGTTTGTACATTACTAAAGGCTGTGAAAAAGTCACATGTACATATAATGTACATTTGAGGATGTGGTTTTAGAGTTTGTATGATTTGAGAGTGTGTTACATATGAGGCCCCTTTGCAAACAACACTAATAATCATTTGAAAGTTTCACGAAAAAAATATTGCTAAAAACATTCCTCAAAACGAGCCATGTTTTGGAACATGCTCATGTAGCACCTTGTTCTCTCCTTTGGGAACATTTGTTCACAATGATTTATCTATTATTATATATATATATATATAATTTAATCAATTTAGTCCCATGAAATATCAATATATATTTATGGTGTTTATATAGTGGTATATTTCATCAACATAGGTTAATATATTTTCAAAGTGAGAATTTTCTCATTTATATTGTATCTATAAGGTATGTATAGAATATACAATATAATATATACTAATATGCCTTGTGCCATTGCCACAATATAATAAAGTAAAAATAAAAATAGTTTTTAAATCTTAATTAAAAATAAACAAAATTCAATGTCTTTTCTATTGTGAATCAAAACACCATGCAACAAGGTCCATGCACCCCTCCTCACAAAGAGCTTTTTAACAGTACCAAGAACATGACCAAGGATCACACGATTCTAGAGATCTCACCGTAACAAACAAAACAAAATTAACAACCTCATATAAGGTTTAAATAAGATTGCACACATATTGTGTATAGTACAACATACTAATTCCATACAACATAGAGATGAAGTGAGTATTGACAAGATAGACTTGCCTATTATACTCATGGGAGTCTTATCAAGGACAATACTTATACAATAATGTCCTCAACAAAGAATGAAGATGGAGACAACATTTGGAAACATTGAAGCAACATTTTGGTACCAAAATGTTGCTTTTCACATCCAAGTTATTTTCTAAATGACAACATTGCTTACTATTCCTTCAAACATTATTCACTAGAAAAAATGTTACTGAAAAATGTTGTATACAAGCTCATATGTAGTAGTGATCATTTTACATACTAACATTGTTCTCTATATTATCGCAATTATGCAAGTCAACATGTTCCCCACAAAAAATGGTACATTGGATAGGGGCAAATTGAATGTTTTGTAGTTGTTAAAATTTTTACCTTAAGCAATTGACGACCAACAAGTTTCACTAAATCTATACTTATCTCAACAAAAAATTGTCATCAAAATCACCCCTATTTGAATGGATTAATAGTGTCATGAGGAGGAGATTGTTCATGTACTAGTTAAATTGGTAGCAATTCATAGAATCGACACTTTTTCATACATCATACAAAGATCTATATCAATCCTAGTTTTGGCAACTTTGTGCATGCATGTTCAATATGCTCATGGTTCCAAAAACTTAGAAGGAAACTTTAGACTGAGGATAACTTTCCACATACTATAAGAATGGTGTAACCACGAGGCTCCATCCTAGGTTAACAACAATATTAATATATTGATAGTGAATAATAGAAAATTAAAAAAAAAACTAAATTAAATTTATAAAAATTAAAAATTAAGATGAGTTAAAATTAAATAGTAAATAGTAAATAATTGGACCCCCATTTCACCACTTGGAAGGAAGGGGCATCTGCCCAGACGAAACCCTTACAATGTTGTGCAGTGTGAATACAGTTCTAGATAGGATTTGGAAATTTGGATTCAGAAACCATTGTCGATGCAAGATGCAAGAGACTCTGTCCAAAGGACACAGTCGACAATCCTGTAAATCAAAATCCATCATTCGAGGGTAATGAAGACCAGCAGAAGGTTCATCTTGGAGATGTTAGGTGCGAACCTGCTGCGGAAATATATCACCTTCACCGGACCATCACTGCCTTGATATCGAAGCGCCTGAGCAGACCACTCTAGAAGTTCCGCCATGGTCACCCCCCTCGCTCGTTCAGAGCTGACTTTGAATAGTTAGAAACCTGAAGATCATACTAAAAGAGGCCGTTAGAAATCTTGGCCAACTTCTTCGGACTTTAGAAACCTTGCTCGGTGATCGAGTCATCCAGTGGCATGGGGAGGGAAGCATTAGACATAAACACTTTAAGAAACGGTGAAGTGCGTACTTACCGGCCTAGCTAGCTGAAGCTAGCACAGCAATGTCGATCATGTCAACCGCTAGCTCTTCCGGCCATAGCCGAAGTGTCACGCATGTTGATGGGGTGTGAGCAATTGCAGGGATCGATAATGACTGCAATGTTATCAAGGTCGAAAATCTCGAAACTCCTGTGTGCTTCTAGCAACGGACAGATCGATGTATGGGTTCAACTTTCCGCCACTGACTTGCTAATGACTGGTATTATAAAACATCACAGCAAGCCCCCACAGTGTTTCCAAATGGCGCGCACTGTGCGAATTATTTGCTTGCACGGAATCTACTGTCTGCGCGCAGACAAAGGTGGCGAGAGTTCTAGAGGCCGGACTCGAATCACTCCACAAATGAAAGAATTCTTGGCTGTCAGCTTGCAGAATTCTCGCTTTATCACAAAAGATGAAGAAAAAGGAGCGAACGGATTTTTGATCCTAAGAGGAGTCCGAAGACCAACTGTGCGATGACTGGTGCAAAAGTGAGTTTTGGTGGTAGCTCGAATATCTATGCAAACTGGAGAATTCGGTACCGCGGGAATCATTTGCTTTACCTTTAAAGGACGGGCCTGTGACCATGAAAATCATCCCTTTTGACATTGTGTGAATAGTTGGTTTAAAATAATCCCCAAAGCACTCATTGGAAGTCAAACTCTTGTACAAGGGCTCCCCTTTTCATGCAAAATTAAGAGGATGATAGAAAATTAGTTGGGAGGAATCAAATGCAAGTGAATTCATATTAATTTGAGAAGATATAAGAACTAAAATCGATATGAATTTTCAAACATGATTGGTGCAAAAAAATAAAGTCACTAGTAGGTGGGGTCATGACCATATTAAAAAGGTTCAAGATCAATGGCTTACATCCCCCCAATCCCATTTGATGACAAACCTAAATCAACATTTGACCCCTAAAGCCCTAAATTGCATTTTTTTATTTATAGTACAGTGATTTTGGGTAATTCACTATAAATTAATTTTTTATTTTTATTTTTTGAAATTTTCACACAACATGTGCCCAAGGAGTAGCTTTGAGGCCCAACAAGTTTTATAAATTATGACTACATGGTCAAAAAGTCATTGTATGATATGTAGTTTTTAACGATTAGCAGGTAGCCTGATGGGGAACCAAAACAAACTTCCTTAAAAACCATTTTTTTTTTTAAAACTTGAAATTTGAAATTAGTTCTCTAGATTTATATATATACTTGAAAAGCTTTGAATCATTCCATTTTGATTAGTGAGATGAAAGTTACGAGGTATTTTAGTTGTCGATAGTTTATGGGTAGCTAAGAAATCTCTATTCTAAAGTAAACTTTGAAATCATTTATTTAACTTGATTTTTAATATTTTTAGAAAAAATAAAAAACACTAGGTGTGGATTCTTTATTACGACATTACAACCATTGGAATTGGCATTTATCAATTTCATAAATAAATTGTTAACTATTTAGTATTTTGAATCATTTTCTACATCTTTCAATTTACTATTTTTTCCTATATGTTGTACAATTCCAAATGACTTGAAAATTTTCAAACAGATAGCCAACTTGTCCTGAAGAATGAATCCAAAGGATAACCACCATTTGGGACATTTTTTTTATACACATGTGATCTTGTGAAGTGCAATTGTCCATTTTCGTGCAAGACCCCCAATGAGATTTATGTCACTTCACATGCTAATATCTTGAAATCTACATGGTGGGAATTTCTGAAATTTTTACCACATCTTCTCAAAGAAACGTACTACAAGATCTTATGGTTATATATGTCCAATATTGTTGATTTTTTCAAAAATTTGTTACTTGTAGTAGAAATGGCAGTTTTGGAGCGCTTTCAATGAAAACACAGCCAAAGACCTTTGCGGGGTTAATAAGCCACTTCTTTAAGACACTACTACCGTCCATAAATAGATACAAACATGATATCATTCTCTTCCAATAGCACCCAATTGCTTGCCCCAAGAAAATAAGTTACATACTTTTGCAGAAATTGGTGACACATGTTGCACACATGGGAGGGGTTCCTAGCTGTCAGAATTAGGAGACTGAAAAGAAGAGCCTGATCTACCTTCACATGTGTTTGGTGGTAGAGTTTTGTGTACAGTTGCAGCAGCTTTATGATAAGAATTCTCAGCATACCATATCATGATATGCTTGGCAGCAATCATGCAACATATTATGCTTCACGCACTGTCTACGAAAGATGCCATCTCCATGCCAGCCATTGAACCACCTTCTGTCTGCAGTTGTACATATGTGTCCCACACAATTTTCCACCAATCAGGAAGACGTACCAACAGCAGGGTGAGCTTAGTGTACGTAGACCTCCGACAAATATTTCTGTCTGACACTACGGGTAGCGCCCCCCCACCCCTTCCAGTGAGAAGATTATTTTCTTGCAGAGTACAAGTGTAGCGTGGTGAGAGAAAAGAAGAGCCACTAGGAAGCTCTTGAACAAGAAGACGGTGTGACACCCCTTTTGAAGGTGAGCATGATGGTTTTCTTGGAGGTTGAGACTAATTCATTGTCAAAAATGCGCACAGGTCACGCAAGTGGCAGAGCAATAGGATTGAACCAAACAGAGGAGTAACAAGACATGTGTCAAGCAAGGTGAAAGTAATGTAAGTGAAAGTGAAAAACTGTCAAAGAAAACCATTCTCCAACCTATTTCTTCACCTCCGCGGCAGAAGAATGATACTTCCAAAACTTCAAAGGTTGAGAGATCCGAAAATCATACAAAAAAAACACTTACAAAATGCCACATATCCAATCCCCAAAAATCATCCTCTTCTTGGAGGGGGTTGACTATGTGGCATCGATATTAGTGTTTCCATACTAGTGTATCAGTATCCACACACACACTATTTACGGGCCAGGGTTGCTTGCAGTCATTAATTTATTTTTAAATTTCAAATGAACTTAAGATGAAGTGGTGATGAACCCCAATAAATTGCTGCCTGGCCTTGCAGCATGAAAGAGTAACACTGTAACTTACATGCAAGACAATCTTGAACTGGAAACAATCCTTTGTTGCAAAACACCCTCCATCACACTAATTTTTGAGGTTAACAGCTGCAGCTAAGCACAACTAAAGGGAGTCACAATGCGCAACATTTGGATTTGGTGCAAAGACAAGGTGACATAGCAAAGTGTTGGAATTTGTGAAGAATTCCATAATCAAAGACACATTCCTTCACGCTCATCACCAACAAGATAGAACCATAGAAGCTCCAAACATCGAGGGTATTCCATCACTTTTAACCCTTAAACCGTTGACGAGGACATTTTTTGTCTAATGGATGACAAACAATCCTTCTGGTAGGACAAGTGCAACTATCCATCCTCCTAATTTTCTTGTGAAAATAGGAGGTCTTCTACAATAGTTTAACTTCCAATGAGTGCTTTTGCAAATTTTGAAGCCAATGATTCACATGGTAACCAAAAGGATGATTTCCATGATCACTAGTTAGTCCCTTAAGGGTTAAGAATTGGAGTTGCTTCTTAGTGCAAATTATAGTTACAAAATGTCAAAAAAATGTCCAAAGTAGTGGGGTGGCTTGGAAAGTAGTGAGCACGCATCGAAGCAAGGAGGGTCACAATTCCCCTTTGTGAGTGTGGTCTCATAATCCAACATTCTTCACAATAGTACTTCAAAGAAAATATGAAACCACTTGTATTGCATTCTGCATCTGGGTTTTTTTTGTCTAGAAAATGAGCAAAGAATACTCCAATTGAAGGAAATACATCAAAACAGACAAACCAACCAGGGCTTTTTTTGAACTAGTATCCCCCTTGTTGGCTTGACTACAGAGGTTATTTTTTCGAGGGACAAAGCCAAAAAGGTCTGATTTTTGACAATCCTGCAAAATTTTGCCAAAAAAAGAAGCCTTGGAACCAACCCTTCAATGAACGGTTTTGAGCCTCCAAACTTACTATATATGTAAGCCACAATTGCTTCTAACACGTGTTTCATTTTCATTGGCTTGCATAACTTTTGAACTTTCAAACCACTCCACACCATTGTTGTATTTCTTCCAATATATACAAATAATAAAAATCCTCCCCATGTAGTAGGACCTCTTTAAAAATGAGTAACCCTGGGACCAAGCTCAAGTCTCCATGTTCAAGAATCTCAAAAAACTTTGATGACATGTATGGTTGGAACTTGGCCTAGGGTGTGCTAGGACAATCAATACTCCATCATTTTAGGGAAGCCATTGCTTTCAAGAACTTCTCCTTTAGATTGAAAAGGTCTAAGGTAGGAGGCTCAAATTCTGCTCAGTCATTTAAAATTGCCTATATAATTAGCTATGAAATGGATATGAGACAGTCCTTAAATTAAAATCCCCAACCATTGAATGGATTTAGGGGAAGAAAAAGGTATTCAATTTATTGTAAGAGCCAATCATTCTTCTTGCTTTCCTCATTTCTCTTTACAAGTTGCAAGTGGATAGTGTAGAAAAGACCGAGGGTCGAAAATAGGTGCTTATGTCACAACCTGTTTGAAAATTCGTGACTAATATGAAACCACATTCCGCATCTATATTTCTCTTTGTCAAGAAAATGAGCTAAAAATACTCCCATCGAAGGAAATACATGAAACAGACGAACCAGCCTTTTGATGAGCAGTTTTGAGCCTCCTGCCTTGCTGTAAGCTAGCGGCCTCTTCCAATTGCCCCTATGTTTAGGTCTGAAGTGGATAGTAGGTGGTCCTTAAATGGAAACCTTAAAAAAAAAGATCAGCTTGTAAATGGTCGCTTTAAGGCCATACTGGCCTGGCTGGCTTGACAGCAATCGTGCAATGCACAGACTGTCTACAGAAGATGCCCTCTCCCTGCCTACTTAGTGTTGGACGACCTTCCGTTGGCTTCCGTGTCAGTCCTGCTTGGCCACACGATTGTTCCGTAAGACCATAACCTCACTTTTATAAGGCCAGAACGAAGGGAATCAGTGAGATGGACACCAACAACAGAAACTGGGAACAACTGCTTGGAGCTTACTTTCAGGCTGCAAGTGGAGATGGAGGAACAACTGCTTTCTTCTGTGGGTTTTTTTGTCAATGACGTACCTACCTCCCAAGATCTTTAATCCCTTGAATTTGAGTTTAACAATATAGCCCTCAAGGACATGCAAGTGTACTTAGTCCATACAATAAGTGTAAAAAGAAAGGAAAAAAAAGAAGGAAAAATTATCAAAGTATATTTTAGAAATTTATTAATAAAATCAATTCCTTCATCCCAACTCTTTTGGTTTGAGTTTATTTTTCACTGTTGGAGCAATGGAGGGAACAATGACAAGATTAGCTCTCCGGGGTCATGTCTCTTGAAAAGGAAGTGACCAAAAGATTTCTTCATCCCAAATTCACTAATAATGAAATGTAGTGTCAACCACACAAATTGATTGAAAAATGCTTTGAATTTTTACTCTAGATGAATAATTTCACTAACTATTCTCATAGAAATCCTTTTGTCAAATACTATTGATAGTTATGCTCTTGGTAATGTCTTCGTCAAAAGGAAGAACTTATAGCATTTTCAAATCAATTAATGTAGTAACAATAAATTTCATTATTAGAGTGGTGATAAGTGGATCACAACTTTACAAGTAAGGTAGCAACATCCATGTAACTATCACTATACATATAATTGTCACCTCTAAAATCTTAGAAAATCTTGGAAAGTGAATAGATGTGATTACAAGGGTACAAATCATTTGAATATCAAACCCTGGTGTTGGTATTAGATGCATGTATAGTTGGCTCTTTAAAAATTCACAACTTATTCTCACATTGTCCATATAATACATTTGAAAGTGCACAAGAATAATTAATTTGTTGCCAGTAGGGGCTTGCTTGTATTATTTAACCCCTAAATGACCATTTGTTCCCTTGGAGGACAATTTGGGTTCGGGTAGGTTCCTATTGTTTCAATTTGTAGTGAATGCTTTTGAGATTTTTTAAGGCTGTGGAGTTTGCTGAGAGCTTTGTGAATATATAACTTTTGTTTCAATCAGAGCTTGGAAGAAGAAGTTATGGCACAATAAGCCAAAACCACAAGTCAATAGGCAACACAAAAAAATCAGAAAAAGTCTTTGCTGCATGAGTCTCCGTTGCATATTGTTGTGTTGAAAATGGATGTTTCAGTGGTAGAAGCATTTTGTACTATTACTTCCCCGCATTTAAATTGCAATGATCGAAATCACCTTGGCCTCACAACATTGAAAATTGCTACAAAATTAAAGGTTACCAACAACACAATCAGATTTGTCAAGAGAAAAATTCAACACCTTCTATTGCAAAGGCAAGAAGTGAAAAAAGTTATAGATGAAGCCAACTATTAAAGGCAATTGGTAGTGGACTATACGAATGTGGTTATGGTGGGAGCTACCCTAATTGCAAGCATTACATTTGTAGAATTGCTCTCACCTCCTTTCGGATACAATTCATACTATCAACTTGTGGAGCCAACAACAATAGCAGCTCCACTAGACTCATATGAATCATACATGTCCGTGCAAGGAAACCCCACCATTCAACTCTTTGCAATCTTCAACTCTTTGTCATTCTATTTTGCCATTGCAACTATAGTTGCAAGAATTGATGCATTTGGAGCTATTAAAGTTATGGAAGATACATACTTGGTCAAAACAGTCTTAAAGTTGCGACGTAATCTTACTTGGGCAACCAACCTATTCCTTGCTTCTGTTGTTTGTGTTTTGGTAGCATTTTCATGTGCCGGAATTGTAGTTCTACCTCCAATCAAGAAGTACCAAATAAATATGTACATTATAATGGCTATAGGTGGATTTATTTGTGCTATATTCATATGCAAAATGGTGTGGTATGCTCTTTACTAAAAAAATTAGGAATAGGATAAAATCGGAACTTCATCCAGTGTTCCAAAGTTGTAATCTCATTGTACAGCCTATAATTACAAATTGAATTACAAATCTTGATTTGTTTAGACAAGATATTGATTGTCAAGAGATTTTGAAGGATACACTTTTATATTGAGAAATATGTTACAATGGACACATGTTTATTGTATTCAATTTATTTAGTTATTCATACCTTATTACTTTGGTATTTTCTTTGTTTCAGAAACAAGCTTGGAATGCTAAAATTTTGTTTTTTAACTAGAAGATTCCCGACAATAATTGAAAGTGGCACTACTAAATTTGAAAATTTAACTAAAGGCAACTATAGCAATGAATTTAATTTATACTTGTAACTTTGTTCTTTCCACTATAGCTAAAAACCATTGTAGCTATGAGCCATTGGCCGTTTAGTGATAAAATGTTCACTTGGGACATGTTCCATGTTCCATGTTGTCTAATTGTACAAAATTATAATGTGAGATCAAAATTCTTTTATATACAAATGAATAAGTTCACCAAAATTATAAAAATGTAGGATAATGTATTTATCTATACATATTATTATTTATGACCATGTATGTATGTATCCATATCCACATCCATATATTGTATATCATAAGAGATATGGAACACGACATGGGATAAAGAGTTCATGGTTGGCATTTTAGGTACATAGTAGCTTGTTATTTTTTTGAAAATTCTATTTAGTTAAAGTGTGATCAATTTTCTTCAATCAAAAATATGATTGATATATCTCGCATTGCATGTTCAACATTTTTTTTGGACAAAGAACATGAACCAAATACACAACCTTTCAATAAGCATTCTTGTTCAATAATAGGGTCTTTTGTCTTATATCTTCATTGCCTTTGTGACACATGTCACCCTTCATATATTTACTTTTACGTATAAGTAACTTCAATGGAACCCATTTCTCCAAAGGTCGTCGCCAAGCATTAAATATAATGAGCGTGATTAAATCTTATAAATTTTATATTCTTCTTTCAATATACTAACATCATAGACTCTTAATTGATTATGAATGATCAAGATCCAACGCCATTGAGATCTAATTCCAAATTGTAAGCAATTGTTTATTTAAAAAGTCCATAACATGTCATCCATTCATGCTTCCAATTCCCAAACTTAAATAGAGATCCATTATTAAATGCTAAACATCCTATCAGTTGATTCTTAACTAAATTGTAAATACCAGACAACCAATTGAAAGCAAAAATAAGATTACAATTGAGACTATCCACCATGTTGATTAAGGAGTTGAAGGTCATAAGGTAACTACACCTTAAATCACATGCTTTCTAAAATTGCACACACTAGATTCTTGCCTAAAATGTACTTCCACTATTCATGAGAATCTATGGTTGATTACCCTAAACCCTATTTTCAACACTTTGAATATTTGTAGTTCATTCATATGGTGTCCAAAAAACTCATTCTTAAAGAATCTAGAATTCCCTTTTGTCTTCCAACAAGATCTCATCAAATTTTTTCTATGTAGCTTATTTGTGCAATTTTAGGTGTAGTCACCTTAATGAAAATTCCAACGATGATCAACGGTACTCCTCAATGCAAGTCAAGCCCACCAAGTAAACTTAGATTGTGCCACTTGCAAAGTTGCAATTCTACAGTTGGAGAGAATTATAAAATCAGGCTTTCCAGATGCCACTCCATCACAAGCCAACACACAACACTGGCATCATGGGGAGCTCCTGTGAAAGCTTGAAATTAACTTGAGCACATGGATGCCAACTGAACTTACAGCTAGCTTGGAGTTTCAACAACTTGCACTCAACTTCCCAGGAAAAAAATTGGATTCTTGCAAGTTACTATCCCAAACAACCGAGGAGTACCTGAGAATTTTGAAATAAGCATGCAGAATTGAAACCATCAGTTGAGGCTCATGCTCCAACTTCCATGGAAGATGCTTGTCAATAAAACTTGAAGCTGGAATTTTGAGTGTAAGATAGTGGTTGTGGTGATGAAATGATCTGAGGAAGTGAGGATATATAGTGCAAGTATTAAGGTAACTACACCTAAAATTCTCAGATAAGCAATTCAACATGGTTCCCATTATTATATTGGAAAACTTTTTGTGGGATCCTATTGGTAGTGAAAAAGGGGATTCTAAATTCTCTTGGAATGCATTTTTTGGACATCATATGAATAAACTATGAATTTTAAAAGTGTTTGTACAATTTTGGGAAGCATGCGGTTTTAGGTGTCATTACCTTAGGAAGAGGATTCATTGGTAGAATTTGTTGGGGGATGTGGTATTTTCTAATTAGTTTCCAGTGTCAAATCTGGTGTATAAGTATTTGTTTTTCACCCTCTAAAATAGGAATACCCAAATGCAATAGGAGTCATTTATCAACACCTAGAATAAATCCTAAAGTAATGTATAAGTGAATCCAATGCTAATAGGTGAGTTTACATGAATGTGTCATAGCAATGCGGGTCGGTTTTGTGTTGGCCAATAAAACAAGTGTGATCCAAGCTTATGGTCTCTTGCTTTTAGGTGTTTCTTGTGTCCACTTTTGTATTAGTCTATAGCCTAGAATAGGCGTATCTACATGCTTGTTTCCACAAATTTGTATTATATTCATACAAACTCGAAAAAATATGAAACCAATTTTTTTGATTTTCTAAATCTTTTTCTAACAAGCTCACATTATATTATTCTATAGCTATATTCAAAATCTACAAATCTTAAATAAGTATCACATTGAGGTACTTCTACCTTAATAATTTGTGGGGGCTTTGGAGAACGTTTAATTGCTTAAATTGAATTCTATCAAAGGTGTATTGCCTCAATAGTGACTACAGTTTGGTAAATGATTTGTTAATGCATTGAGAGTAAGGCAAATTGGCAAAAGTGTTGCTTCTCACCACCAACAAGTGTGAAGAATGTTGGATTATGAGACCACACTCACAAAGGGGAATTGTGACCCTCCTTGCTTCGATGCGTGCTCACTACTTTCCAAGCCACCCCACTACTTTGGACATTTTTTTGACATTTTGTAACTATAATTTGCACTAAGAAGCAACTCCAATTCTTAACCCTTAAGGGACTAACTAGTGATCATGGAAATCATCCTTTTGGTTACCATGTGAATCATTGGCTTCAAAATTTGCAAAAGCACTCATTGGAAGTTAAACTATTGTAGAAGACCTCCTATTTTCACAAGAAAATTAGGAGGATGGATAGTTGCACTTGTCCTACCAGAAGGATTGTTTGTCATCCATTAGACAAAAAATGTCCTCGTCAACGGTTTAAGGGTTAAAAGTGATGGAATACCCTCGATGTTTGGAGCTTCTATGGTTCTATCTTGTTGGTGATGAGCGTGAAGGAATGTGTCTTTGATTATGGAATTCTTCACAAATTCCAACACTTTGCTATGTCACCTTGTCTTTGCACCAAATCCAAATGTTGCGCATTGTGACTCCCTTTAGTTGTGCTTAGCTGCAGCTGTTAACCTCAAAAATTAGTGTGATGGAGGGTGTTTTGCAACAAAGGATTGTTTCCAGTTCAAGATTGTCTTGCATGTAAGTTACAGTGTTACTCTTTCATGCTGCAAGGCCAGGCAGCAATTTATTGGGGTTCATCACCACTTCATCTTAAGTTCATTTGAAATTTAAAAATAAATTAATGACTGCAAGCAACCCTGGCCCGTAAATAGTGTGTGTGTGGATACTGATACACTAGTATGGAAACACTAATATCGATGCCACATAGTCAACCCCCTCCAAGAAGAGGATGATTTTTGGGGATTGGATATGTGGCATTTTGTAAGTGTTTTTTTTGTATGATTTTCGGATCTCTCAACCTTTGAAGTTTTGGAAGTATCATTCTTCTGCCGCGGAGGTGAAGAAATAGGTTGGAGAATGGTTTTCTTTGACAGTTTTTCACTTTCACTTACATTACTTTCACCTTGCTTGACACATGTCTTGTTACTCCTCTGTTTGGTTCAATCCTATTGCTCTGCCACTTGCGTGACCTGTGCGCATTTTTGACAATGAATTAGTCTCAACCTCCAAGAAAACCATCATGCTCACCTTCAAAAGGGGTGTCACACCGTCTTCTTGTTCAAGAGCTTCCTAGTGGCTCTTCTTTTCTCTCACCACGCTACACTTGTACTCTGCAAGAAAATAATCTTCTCACTGGAAGGGGTGGGGGGGCGCTACCCGTAGTGTCAGACAGAAATATTTGTCGGAGGTCTACGTACACTAAGCTCACCCTGCTGTTGGTACGTCTTCCTGATTGGTGGAAAATTGTGTGGGACACATATGTACAACTGCAGACAGAAGGTGGTTCAATGGCTGGCATGGAGATGGCATCTTTCGTAGACAGTGCGTGAAGCATAATATGTTGCATGATTGCTGCCAAGCATATCATGATATGGTATGCTGAGAATTCTTATCATAAAGCTGCTGCAACTGTACACAAAACTCTACCACCAAACACATGTGAAGGTAGATCAGGCTCTTCTTTTCAGTCTCCTAATTCTGACAGCTAGGAACCCCTCCCATGTGTGCAACATGTGTCACCAATTTCTGCAAAAGTATGTAACTTATTTTCTTGGGGCAAGCAATTGGGTGCTATTGGAAGAGAATGATATCATGTTTGTATCTATTTATGGACGGTAGTAGTGTCTTAAAGAAGTGGCTTATTAACCCCGCAAAGGTCTTTGGCTGTGTTTTCATTGAAAGCGCTCCAAAACTGCCATTTCTAAGGTAAATTAACCTTTGACATGCAGATTGCTTGATGTGGTATGAAATTAGAAGTTAGTGACAAAAGGGTTTATTTTTACTACTGTAGAAGACTTAAGAAATACCAAAGGTGGTCTCAAATTTTTTTTGATGATTGCATCAATTTTATTTCATTTAATAAAGTAAAGTTCCATAATATAAATTAGGTGATAACCATCAAAAATAATACTAATTCAAGGTAGCCATGTGCCCATAATCAACATGAGCTTGTTTAATATAATCCATAATGGACTCAATCTGGACTTACAAGAGAAGAAATAAAAAAAAATAACTTTTGTGACAAGTTTACAGTAGAAAGGTGTAAGTATCCCATGACAGTCATTAATAACTTCATGATCATCTCCCAAAGCATTGATATGGCAAAACATCACCTTAATGCAATCTAAATTCCATTTGTTAGAAAAAATCTGCTATGGATTGATGTAAGACTCTCATGGGGAGGGTTTCTAGGTGACTGTATTAGGCAGTTGGCCTATCATGGGTTGGTTTACCTTACTACTAGTAACAAATTTTTGAAAAAACTCGACAATTTTGGATACATGTAACTATAGGATCTTGTAGTATGCTTGTTTGAGAAGATGTAGTAAAAATTTCAAAAACTGCCACTATAATAATATCAAAATATTAGTATTTGAAATGACGAAAATACTTTGGGGGGCCCTACAAAAAATTGGGCAAATGTACTTCACAAGGTTACATTTGTAAGAAAAAATGTCTAAAATGGTGGTTATCCTTTGCATTCATTCTTTAAGGCAAGTTGACTACATGCTTGAAAATTTTCAAATCATTTGGAATTGTACAACATATAGAAAAAAATAGTAAATTGCAAGATGTAGAGAATGATTCAAAATACTACATAGTTAAGAATTTATTTATGGAATTGAAAAATACCCATTCCAATGGTTGTAATGTTGTAATAAAAAATCTACACCTAATGCTTTTATTTCTTTCTAAAAATATTGAAAATCAAGTTAAATAGAGGACTTCAAAGTTTATTTTAGAGTAGGGATTTTGTAACTACCCATGGACTATCGACAACTAAAATTCCTCATAACTTTCATCTTAATAATCAAAATGGAATAATTTAAAGCTTTCCATGTATAATTAAATCTAGAGAACCAATTTTATTTTTATTTTTTTAAAATGGTTTTTAAATAATTCTTTTGGGCTACCTGGGCTACTTGTTAATTGTTGACAACTACATATCATACAATAAATTTTTAACCATGTAGTCAAAAGTTATAAAATCTGTTGGGCCTCAAAGCTACTCCTTGGTCACATGTTGTGTGAAAATTTTAAAAAATAATAATAATAACTCTACTTGTATTGAATTGCCCCAAATCCTATTGTCAAATAATACAATTTAGGGCTTTAGGGGTCAAATGTTGGTTTAGGTGGGTCATCAAATGTGATTGGAGGATAAGCCAATAATATTGAACCTTTTTAACATGGTCATGCCCTTTACCTATTGGTTGTTTTATTTTTTTGCAGCAATCATGTTTGAAAATTCATATCAATTTTAGTTCTTATGTCTTATCAAATTAAGTCTCTTTAGTTCTTATGTCTTATCAAAAATTCCAAAAATTTCCACTGCAAGGATTGCAAAATATAAGCATTCAAATTCACTAAAATCATTTTTTTTGCCTTGCGATAAACAAGGTAGCTGCACTCTACAAGATCACCTTCCTATGAAAAAATGTTCAAAATGGTGGTTACTCTTTGGATTCTTTTTCCTAGACAAGTTGGTCACATGATCAAGAAATTTAAGATCATTTGGAATTGTACAACATATAGGAAAAAAATAAAAAGTAGACAATAGTAGAGAATGATTCAAAATATTAAATTATTAAGGATTTAATTATGGAATTGAAAAATTCCAATTGCAATGGTTGCAATGTTGTTATAAACAATCTACATCTTATGATATTATTTTTTTCAAAAAATATTGAAAATTGAGTAAGATAAAAGACTTCAAAGTTTATTTTAGAGTAGAAAATCCATAACTATTCACAAACAAAAACTACTCATAACTTTCATCTCCTTGATCAAAATGGAATAATTCAAAGCTTTTCACATATATATATATATATATATATATATATATATATATATATATATATATATATATATATATATATATATATATATATAAAATTCTAGAAAACCAAACTCAAATTTTTGTTTTAAAAAAAAGTGATTTTCTTATCTGCCCATACTGCCCAACCGATGAAAAAAGTAATATATTTGGCAATAACTTTTGATTTGTATTTCCAAATGTCATGAAATTTGGTGCATTTGAATGATATTCCTTGCCCTGAACTTTTATAAAAGTTTCAACCTAAAATATGCAAATCCCTAGTCACATGTACCTCCCAAAAATTTATATACAACCAAAAAAAACATACTAATCCTCAGGGATTAAGAGTCTAATTTTTTAAAAGGCCAACACCAAGATCAAACAAACTATCACATTCAAGAGTTCAAAAGTCCTCATGAATCTAGAGAGACTTGAAAAATTGATTAGCTTCTGAACAATGGTTTGGTTACTGTGGTGAAGTCATTTTTTAGATACTATGTGAATCATTGGCTTAAAAAAACCTATGAACATTCATTAGAGGTGAAACTATGGAAGACTGCTATGCAAAATCTTCTTATTCTATACAAAATTCTAATAGTGAACATTTGCATTTTTGTCTTACATGCAAGGATTTCATGTTATTCATTTGACAATTAAAGTCCAATGTACGAGGTTAAGGTACTAGTACACCTATTAATAATTGAGGAATGATTCTATATATTATGACATTTCATAATATTTGGTTGCATCTTTTTGAATTTTAAAAGAACGTCCTGAGTGCCCTTCTTATATATACATTTCTTGGACATTGTTTGAATAAAGGATGAGTAAATATATATCCAAAAGCAACTTTTGGCTCTTCATGTGCAACGGGGGGACAAAACGATATGTGATGGCAATTTGTACCATTCAATTTTCTTTACATAATGTGGAATACAATTGACATTTTTTGATTTTTTACAATGAACATTCAATTCATATACACATGCAACTCCAAACAAGCATGCCAAATTTCAAAAAAACAAAAATCCATTTTTGGTGATTTTTTAGATTTAATTTTTATGGTGTAACATGATAATTCATTGAAAAACATTGGTGATTAATTTTTTTGAAGTAAATTGAAAATATATGTAGAAAACATCCATATATACATCTTTCCCTCGGCAAGCATCTCCAAACAAGTTTTACATGAAAATTAAACAAAAAAATTCATTGAAAGTGGAATTTTGTTTTTTTCGAATTGAAATTTAGTATGCTTGATTGGAATGGAGTAAAAATTGTGCATTGTGCAAACAAAAACTATCAATAATTATATTTTACATTTTGCAATGAAAACTTAATGGAACAAATTGCCATCATGTATCTTTGTGTCCCTCTACTATGCAATACATACAAGATTAGAGGTAATACACTTTAGGTAGGAATCTATAGAGGTTTGTGTTAGATAGTGGTCACAATATTACATGCAGTAGTGCTACATAGTGATTATTGAGTAACTTCTCATTTAGGACCCTAAATTAAAATGCTAGAACAAAGATTCTTAACACCAAAAGATGGTTTAATAAATGATTTTCAAATGAAGAATGTTGAAATTCATTGAATGTATCTGAAGTAAATGGTGGTAGCCATCCCATTGTTGAAATATTATTCATTGTTCTACTGAAGGAATGTTTAATCCACAAATCACAAAAGATACTTTTCTAATGTATTTTGCTCCAACTTCTAACTTTTTGCTAATGATATGAATGATTTTTTGAATTTGAGTTTAATAATATAGCCCTCAAGGACATGCAATAAGTGTAAAAAGAAAGGAAAAAAGAAGGAAAAATGATCAAAGTGGTATATTTTAGAAATTTATTAATTAAACCAATTTCTTCATCCCAACTCTTTTGGTTTGAGTTTACTTTTCACTATTGGAGCAATGGAGTGAACAATGAGAAGTTTAGCTCTCAGAGGTCATTTTTCTTGAAAAGGAAGTGGCCAAAAGATTTATCCATCCCAGATTCGCTAATAATGAAATGTAGTATCAACCACACAAATTGATTGAAAAATGCTATAAATTTGTAGTCTAGATGAATAATTTCACCAACTATTCTCATAGAAATCCCTTTGTTAGATACTATTGATAGTCACGCTCTTGGTAATGTCTTTGTCAAAAGGAATAACTTCTAGCATTTCAAATCAATTAGTGCAATAAATAATACTAAATTTCATTATTAGAGTTGTGATAAGTGGATCACAACTTTACAAGTAAGGTAGCAACACCCATGTAATTGTCACTATATCCATAATTGTCACCTCAAAAATCTTAGAAAATCTTGGAAAATCTTGGGAAGTAAATAGATGTGATTACAAGTGTGCACATCATTTGAATATTATACCGGTGTTGGTATTAGGTGCATGTATAGTTGACTCTTTAAAAATTCACAGCCTATTCTCACATTGTCCAAGTAATACATTTGAAAATGCACAAGAATTATTTTTCTCTTGCTTGTATTATTGAATCTTGGGAGGTAGGTACGTCATTGACCTAAAAACCCAGAAGAAAGCAGCCTGAAAGTAAGCTCCAAGCAGTTGTTCCCAGTTTCTGTTGTTGGTGTCCATCTCACTGATTCCCTTCGTTCTGGCCTTATAAAAGTGAGGTTATGGTCTTACGGAACAATCGTGTGGCCAAGCAGGACTGACACGGAAGCCAACGGAAGGTCGTCCAACACTAAGTAGGCAGGGAGAGGGCATCTTCTGTAGACAGTCTGTGCATTGCACGATTGCTGTCAAGCCAGCCAGGCCAGTATGGCCTTAAAGCGACCATTTACAAGCTGATCTTTTTTTTTTAAGGTTTCCATTTAAGGACCACCTACTATCCACTTCAGACCTAAACATAGGGGCAATTGGAAGAGGCCGCTAGCTTACAGCAAGGCAGGAGGCTCAAAACTGCTCATCAAAAGGCTGGTTCGTCTGTTTCATGTATTTCCTTCGATGGGAGTATTTTTAGCTCATTTTCTTGACAAAGAGAAATATAGATGCGGAATGTGGTTTCATATTAGTCACGAATTTTCAAACAGGTTGTGACATAAGTACCTATTTTCGACCCTCGGTCTTTTCTACACTATCCACTTGCAACTTGTAAAGAGAAATGAGGAAAGCAAGAAGAATGATTGGCTCTTACAATAAATTGAATACCTTTTTCTTCCCCTAAATCCATTCAATGGTTGGGGATTTTAATTTAAGGACTGTCTCATATCCATTTCATAGCTAATTATATAGGCAATTTTAAATGACTGAGCAGAATTTGAGCCTCCTACCTTAGACCTTTTCAATCTAAAGGAGAAGTTCTTGAAAGCAATGGCTTCCCTAAAATGATGGAGTATTGATTGTCCTAGCATACCCTAGGCCAAGTTCCAACCATACATGTCATCAAAGTTTTTTGAGATTCTTGAATATGGAGACTTGAGCTTGGTCCCAGGGTTACTCATTTTTAAAGAGGTCCTACTACATGGGGAGGATTTTTATTATTTGTATATATTGGAAGAAATACAACAATGGTGTGGAGTGGTTTGAAAGTTCAAAAGTTATGCAAGCCAATGAAAATGAAACACGTGTTAGAAGCAATTGTGGCATGTTTGGGCCTATCATCCTTAAGAAATCATTTTTTATTGTTTACTACATAGAACTTTGACATGGAGATACTTGAGCAATAGCATCCTAAGATTGTCTCATAGGGATTTTTTCAATCAATAACAATTTATAGATTTGGTATGAAAAGAGACATGTAAAAGTAGCATATGTTTATTTGGATAGACATAAAGTAAGTAATCCTAAAATCAACAAAACAAGTAATCCATATGGTTACATTGTTATATTGAAAAAATATTGTTGGTAGTCAAATGGGATTCTAAATTCTCTTAAAATGCATTTTTGAACAGTGCATTAATAAACTATGAATTTTTAAAGTGTTGAGAATAGGTGTTTTAAAAATCATCATTACATTCATATACATGGTAGAAACACATTTTACAATAGGCAAGAATCTGTAGATGTTGATTTTAGGAAAGTGTTGGCTAAAAGTGTAGTTACCTCAAGGCATCCTCAATCTTAGGACGGTAATTGAATGTTGTAATGGTACATGTTGTGGAGGTTCACATTCCCTTTTGGATGTGGCTTTATATTCTAGAGTAGGTGCTTCAACATTGAAGCAACACTTGTAACCTTAAGTCCTTAACCACCTAGTGCTTTCCATTCGCTAATCACAAGAAAGTTTGTTTTGGAACATGACTAAAACCAACTTGCTCCTGCTTTTCCCTCGTAATTGGCTTGGGATGACATGTTGAAGGTTTGCTAGCTCCTTTGGAAGGCACAATATACACTGAAAAAATGTCATGTGGGAAGAAGAAATTAGAGAGACTTCCAAATTACTTAGCCTCTTGTAGGCCGCATTGAGTGCACATTTTTGCTGTTTTCCATCCAAGTTGATCATCCAAGTACAATTATAGTAACCATTTACAATTTGCAATGAAGATGTTATTACTTGCTATGAGAGCAGCTGCATTGCATCAATGTAGAAAGGAACATGAAAACCTTTTCACAGAGTGCCTTCGCAAGCAAGTTGCCACTCTGTCTTCCCTTATCCAAAAATTGCCACAATGCAATCCACACAACACCTTATTCAACTTGTTATACATCATCACTAACGTCATGTGAGAGAACAATTCCTCCATTGTCTTGTCGAAGGGTTGAGTTATTGCATGAGCTCTTGTGTGGCCGGAAAAGACCTTGAAATTGTCATGCGGTGAAGCTGCTCTCAGCCACTTGTTATAAGTGGAGCAACAGTAATTGTACACACGTTCTACAGTAACTTGGGTGTGTGTCAAGGTCTCACAAGCAGCCAAGCACAGGAAACAGACCTTTAGAATTAGACATCGTGCAAGTAATTAAGCTCACTGCTGAGTCATGTATATCCTGCACTCAATTCCTGCAGTCTATTGTATTACTGAGTATTATTTACCGTAGATATTACATGTACGTGACTATACGTCTATATATACGTGCGCTCTTCAATGTCCTCTGTTAGGAGCTCCTCGAGCGTGCATTCCCACACTAACTTCCTTGCAGGGGTTTTCATTCAGGGAAGCCCCGAGGGAAGCTTGCCTGCGCCTGGTGCTGCACAGCCATGCGTGGTTTTCATTCCTTCCTTCCAGTCGTTAATAATCCGGCTTCTAGCAGCGTGTGAGCCCAGCTTAATTCAAGAGTGAATTGAAGATTGTAGCTGCAAAGCGTCGATCGAACGTTTGAGTTCGACGAAGTTCACTTGTCCTGCTTGTAGCTGTGTGTGACCATAGATCAAGCAGACTTCAATGAGTCCATGAGGCGAGGTGCGAACGAGCTAGATCCCTGAAGGTATGAACACCGGTCTTGTGCAATTCCTGGGGTCATATATATTCGATCTCAATTATGTGTATGGTACTGTGCAGTGCAGTAGGAGTTGGTAAACCTTGTCTCTTCCAATACTCCTCTCATTTCGGCTGTTAAGTCGTCCGTCGATCTGCCAGTGGTTCTCCAAATCTCTTGAAATATCCCGCAACCAGTCTGCACCACACCTAATGAATTGCTCCGATGAAGCTCTGAGTCCTTCCCGCTAGATCTGAGCCTCGTTTCAGTCAATTAGAAGGATCGATCGGTTTTTTTCAGTATTCCCAGTGAGCATGTCTGAGAGGATTTCAACGCCCCAAAGAATGCTTTAATTGTGCGCTCATGGTGGAAGGTTTGGAGTGATGCGTTTTAAGTGCATGATGCAGTTTGAAGTGTGAACTTAGCGACGCACTAGTGCAAAAATCCTCAGTTGAAACATGTTGAAACGACATTTCTTTTGGAAAATTTCATTTCAACCACTTAATTGGTTGATAAACTTAGTAGATTCTCCCAATTTGTTTCAACATTTAGTAAATTTTTTCAGAAACGTCATGTCAACTTCCAACATGTTGGGGATATAAATGACATAACAGGTTTTTGTCTCGATGGGAATTTTGTTAAATGGGAGTCATCTACAACTTTGACACTTTTATAGTTTAGACTATGCAGTTTGACATCTATAGCCTTCTTAGATGTCTGAAATCTGTATTATTTCTAGATGTTAGAGATCTATATCAATCCTAGATGGCACTTTTGTGGTTTAGGCCGTGGGGTTTGAAAATTGCGGATGGAATATCGCCATTTTAGCATAATTTTCTATCTTCAATCCAATATAGTCCTCAATGATGAGATCAATGTATTTGGTAGATTTCAGGGATCTACCAAAGGTTTAAATTTGAAAATTCAGAAAAATCTACATCATTTAGAGATTTTGACAAGAATCTGAAATCTACATTTGGACTAGATTATAAGATCTAAAGTTTGTATTTTGGGTGGATTTTAAAAGTTAAAGTATTTATTTTGGATAGATTTTTAAAGTTAAAATATTTATTTTGGATAGATTTTAAAGTGTGAAATCTCTTTTGAGGATAGATTTCAAACTAAAATCTTGATGATTGAAATTAACAATCTTCCAAATGCAACAATGTATTGAAATGACATCATACATGCAACATCCAAAATAAATATTTTAACTTTAAAATCTACATTTGGACAAGATTATCATACTACTAAAATCATAAGTCCCTTTGTAATATCACAAATGCTACCATTAATACTAGGGGCTCGTACTTGCTATGCTACACAATCATTGTATCACATATTAGTAAAATTTTGATATATTTGAATAGAATACATGATAATGATTTCAATAAGTCTTTAAAATAATTATTTTAAATATTTTGTAAAAATATTTTCAATCATGCATACATAGAAATTGTATTTTCACACAATGTGATATTACAGAAATAGAGTAGTAGTTTGCAATCACTTCTGTAATATCACTTCTTACAAAGGGTGATATTATAGAAATAATATAGTTGTTGCAATTGAAGTGATATTAAAGAGGATCCATAGGGTGATATTATAGAGGTAGCAAATCCATTGCTACTTTGCACTTCTATGATTTTGTGCTTTTGTAAGCTTTGAGCTTTCATGATTTCAATTTTCTATTGCTACTACCAAATGATTTTGAGAAATTTATTCAATTAAAGTGATTTTGGATTCCACAACAATTAAGTTGTTCAAAAAGTTTTTGAGATTTATAAGTTTTTCTTTTCAATTCTTCAATTTGGATTGCCATTTTTTGTAACAATGGAGTCAAATTTTTAATGCATTCTAATGTATGTGTATCTTTTTTAGTATTTGTCATTGCATGTATTTCATTCATCATTCAATAAATTTCTATTGTACATTTTAATATATGCTTACTTATTAAAAAAATTAAACAAAAATTTTAGTCATTTTTATTTGAAAATTTATTGAAATTTTTATTCTGCATTCTATTTAATACATAATTTTTTTTATAAAATTCTAATGATGAATGCGTAGCATAGCAAGCGCCAACTGCTAGTAAGATCTAAAGTTTGTATTTTGGGTGGATTTTAAAAGTTAAAGTATTTATTTTGGATAGATTTTTAAAGTTAAAATATTTATTTTGGATAGATTTCAAACTAAAATCTTGATGATTGAAATTAACAATCTTCCAAATGCAACATTATATTGAAATGACATCATACATGCAACATCCAAAATAAATATTTTACCTTTAAAATCCATCCAAAATAAATATTTTACCTTTAAAATCTATCCAAAATATTGATTATAATGGAGATTGATTATAATGGAGATTGATTATAATGGAGATTGATTATAATGCATGTATGATGTCATTTCAATCTCCATTATATTGAAATGACATCATACATGCAACATCTTAAAAAACATTAGAATGTTGTTCCACCCACCCACAATAGTGGTTGAAATGGCATTCAAATGTAGTTTAAAATATTATTTGAATTGGGTTTCTACACTAGTAACAAACTACATATAAGTCTTTAAATACTAGTTTATCATGCTATTGCTCATGCCTCCAATTTGTTTTGCACTAATAAAAGTTGCTTTCATTTGGAGCAAATTCATTGAATTCTACATGTTTTGAACTCTTGTTAGTGGAAGATTGTGCTTCTTGTGATTGTTACTTTTGTTGTCTTTTCTATTTAAAAGAACCTTTTTTTGTTTAAATGGTTTTATGGTTAATATGGAAGAGCAACTTTAGTCTTGGTTAAAAAGTCTATGATGGATTAAACAACATCTTTGAAAAACATCATGAAATTGGCATAAATGTATCAAATTTGCTTGGAGCAAAAACCAATGGAAATGACTTCCTAAATCGCATTTCAATGATGTTTCAACCATTGCTAAGAGGTGATTGAAATAGCATCCGAATATTTTCTTATTTCATTATATTTCAACATGGAGGTTGAAATCACATTTGGAGAATGTTGGTTTCAACTATGTGCGTTTTAGTATTGTCAAAGTAGATTTTGCATTTAAAATCTATCCAAAAACATAGCTTTTAAAATTTAAAAATGTAGAGTTCAAATTTAAAAATCTATCTTTTAAATAAATTTTAGGTTTTCTAATTTATCAATTTCATATATTTCAGATTTTTGTCCAAATCTACAAATGATGATAATTTTTATATTCTCAAATCTACCATTTCAATAGATATTTGAAATTCTTGAAATTTGCCAATTGCTTAGATTTTATAATAGGACTAGTATGATTCCAAGTCAAAGCTAAGTACACTATTTATTTCTCCATCCCCACTCAACAATTGTTATAGGATATTAATTATTTTTTTCTAAAAGTTAAAATCTATTATTTTTTGAAAAAAAATTGAAAGATTGACCAATTTAATCAACCAATTGAGTGGTTGAAACAACATATTCCTAAATCTTCTAGTTTTTAAACTTGAAATAGCATTTTTCAAAAATGTCTTTCCAATATGTCATTTCAAATTGGAGGTTTGTACAAATATTTTGATAGATGTGTTGGACTAGATTAGGTTGGGAGCTTGGAAGGCTTGAACTGGAAGCATTTTTGCACACAATGTCAAGATCTTCTACGGAATCATAACTATTTTGATAGAAATATTCTTTTAGATTGATTGTAGGGTTTAGAATAAGAAGAGGGCATGTAAGTTATATTCCTCTTTTGACAAGCCAATGAGATACACAATCAAGGATATTTCACTTGCCCAACTCACTTTTTCCTTGTGTGTATTTGACTTTCAGGTGATTGTGAGCTAAACTCTTGTCATAAACATTGACCTTGGTATAATTATGGGTGAGACAAAAGAGGTAAATGGAACACAAGTTCCAAATCTAAATGACAAGGTGTAGATTTTTTCTTATGCGGGCTCTTATATCCAAGCAAGATGAAAGAGAAATTGGGTGAACTATTGCTTTGTTGCTTCCCTGGCCACAATGAATCCATCCAACTACAAGAGAAATTGGATGTGATGTTGGCTCCATTTCAAAAGTATTGTGCTTTAGAATCAAGTGAGCAAGAAGTGCAATTGGACAAGATAAAGGAGGAGGTGGGCAAGGTCTTGGATGCTGACAAAGTGAAGCATGAGTCTAAGTATAAAGATCCAAGGCAATTTAGCAAAAAATGGAGGAATAGACGCATTGAAATCTATAACTATTTGTTACGCCTTGCTTTGCATGGTCCAAATGAATGTCAAGGCTTGTGGTTTGAAGGGCAAAAACCCACAAATCATTTTTATGATGAAGCTAAATCAAAATTGAAACCAAAAAGATTCTATACTTACTTGGTTGATCAAGTCCACGAAGATGAAGAGATCATGTTCAAGTACTATTGCGTTGACAAGGGTAAGGAGAAGCCCTTTGAATGGCGCAAGGATGCCCCTTGGTTGGTAGGATCTATTTCTATGTATTTCAAGATCGTGATGAGAATAGCTTCCAAGGCATTGCAACTTTGGGAGGATGGAAAACAACCCCATTGTGACAACTTGGTGAAAGAAGCCAAGAACAAGTTTGTAGACAAGCTAACCAATTTGCATGGGAGATGCTTCAAAAAAGGAAGAAATTGGAGGAACCGGGCTCGTTTTTACTACTTATTGGGCCTTGCAAGGCATAGTGGAATTTACAATGGTCAAATTCAAAAGTTCAAGAATTTTGAATACGAGGGGCCTTTTAGTCGTCTTGTTCATGAGATGATTGTTGAAGATGAAGACTTATTTGACGAGGAAAGGAAAGTCGAAGATCTCCCTCTTGTTTGCAAAAAAAAATATGGAAAACAAAAAGATGGATCTTCTTTGGGATACTTGAAGGTAAACAGATTATTGGCTTGGGCAAGCGCAACAAATGATCTTGGATTTGTCAAGATACTTTTGAAGTACTATCTCGATAGGGTGAAGTCAAGTGCAAACTTTGACTTCATGTGGGAGAAATCCATGGGTGAAGCTTGGGCCATGGCACTTTGGAATGCTTCATACAAGGGTCATGCAAAGATTGTAAAGGAGCTGCTAAGTTGGGAGGTTTCCTATCCATTGTACTATTCCGAGTATTTTTCTAAGAAAACTATTAAACTGCTACAAAATGAACTACATGAATTGCCATTGCATGTTGCTGTGCACAAAATGGATGATTCAGTGGTGGATGCATTTTGTACTACTGCTTCCTTGCATTTAAATTGCAACGAAAAAAATTCCCATGACCTCACACCATTGGAAATTGCTACAAAATTGAAGGTTACAAATGATGAGGAGGCAACTATCAAGAGAAAGATTCAACATCTTCTACTACAAAGGCAAGAAGTGAAAGATGCCGTAGCAGAAGCTAGCAATCAGAGGCAATTGGTAGTGGATTCCTCTAATGCAGTTATGGTGGGAGGCACCCTAATTGCTGGCATTACATTTGCAGGATGGCTCTCACCACCCTTGGGATACAATTCATACTATCAATTTGTAGAGACATCAATTGCAGCTCCACCAGACTCATATGAATCATATATGTTTGTTCAAGGCCACCTCACCATCCAACTCTTTGCAATCTTCAACTCTTTGTCATTCTATTTTGCAATTGCGTCAGTAATTGCAGTAATGGAAACATTTGGAGCCATTCAAGCAGTGGAAGATACATACACAATCAAAACGGTGAAAAAGTTGCAGCATAATCTCACTTGGGGAACCAACCTATTCCTTGCTTCTGTTGTTTGTGTTTTGGTAGCATTTTCTTGTGCTGGGATTGCGATTCTACCTCCAATCAAGAAGTACCAAATGAATATGTACATTACAATGGCCATAGGTGGATCTATGTGTGTGCTATTCATATGCAAAATGGTATGGTATACTCTTCCTAGAACTTTTAGGAACGAGGTGAAATCAAAACTTCATCTAACAAATTGAAACTAAAGCTACTTTCTCAAAATACAAACTAGGAGTGAATTATGAATTTTATATTGTTTAGACTAGATATTATTTGCCACAAGATTTTTAAAGATACAATTGTATAGTGAGAAGTATATTATGGTAGATTTGTATTTAGTTGTATTTAGTTTTCTTAGTTATTCATACCTTTGTATTTTTTTGGTTCCAAGAATGAGCTTGGAATGATTAAATTGATGCTTATTGTATAGAAGATTGTTGGCAGTGCTCATGTAGAGGCTCTTTGTGCTAGCACACGAGGGATTTTTTGTCCCCCCACTTGGCTTCATGAAGATATCCAAGGTTGCTTTGATTGAATCGTGTCAATACAATTGCAGCCCTTGAAGCTGGCTATATGTTTCAAGATAAAAACAAAGAAAACAAAATTGTAAATCATTGGTGCCCATTGGTGTACAATTCATTCTTGCACATTTCACTTCAAGCCCTAATTTTCTCTTTTACACACATTGTTTATTCTCCATTTTAAGAATTTTAAAAATCAAAATCCTTGCAATGAATCACTTCAATAGCTACTTGATAATAGTTTTTAGATTGATATTTAGTTCTAAAATGGACATTTGTGAGTATGCAATTAACATAGTGATGCACACTATCTATTTTCAACCATTTCAATTGAATCAATGTCTTGTTTTTCATAATTTTGAAGAAATTGAAAAAATAATAAAGCGTATTGTAAGTCAATTAGTAAGACAAATCTCTTCAAATGGTTTCAAATTTTTATGGATTTAATTTATGTAAATTTTGTCTCCTTAATTCCTTATGCCATTTGTTTCATTTTCTAAATAATGAGTATTGAAGCATGTGTCTTTAGAGTACTTTTATATTCTCACTTTGCAATGAAAGGGCTTTCAACTCATTGTAGTAGTGAGTTCTTTGTGTTATTTTGTAACCACATGCATCCAAGGTGTATTTTTAGGAGATATTAATAACATGCTTGAAATAGATTTTTCCAAAATATAAATAAAATATTTAGAAATTATTCTTGTATGTGATTTTTTCAAGCCCCTATAATTTTGATTTTAAGTTTTTAGAGTTTTGTTGCCAAACAAAAATTCTTTGATTCACCTAGCTTTTCAAATGTTGATGACACCCCTTGAGATTTATAATGATTTAAGAGAATCCCCCAACCCCAACCCCCTTGACCCCCAATCCATATTCATGTTATAAGAAAAAATTACTTGGAATAAATATATATCCAAATCACTAATATCTTCACATAGACTTAAAAATATTGATCCCAATTGTAAAAATATTCTTCTAAGTGAAAAAATCCTACAATTTTGTTTTTATCCCCCAAAATTGCAAATTGAGTTTCAAAAGAACCTTATATGTTTATTTTTTAATGTATTACCCACAAAACAAAATCCTTCACAACTTTCATCTTATTAATTGAAATACTATCATTCAAAATTTTAAATGTAGATATCAAACTACCCATTCCAATCCAACCCAATCCATTAAATTTTAAAAGTTAGGTATTTATAGCATTTCATTTTGAGATTTATAATATTAAGTTCAAAAAGACCTTTTTGTTGTACTTACAAAATGGCATGAAATAAAGCTTCACATGTGGAAGATGTTTATTAGAAGCTACTTTAAAAATTTCAAGGAATTTCATGCAATGACTCATGCAATTTTTTGAAGATTGAGATTGATCCTTGTTCGGTTTTTCGTTTAGACTAATTAAAGATTAAATATATTTCAAAAATATTGAAAATAGCTAAATTACTACAAAACTATTTGTGGGGTGAATATTCAAGTTGTGGGATGAACAATTGAAATATTCACCCTTGTAGCATTGAATGCTTATACTCTTTGTTTTTGCAAAAAGGAAGGCACTTGTATAGTGCCAATCCTTGAGTTAGTGATTATTTTTAGGACAAAAAGGCAAGCTCATTTGCAACAAAAGTTTAGATTATTATCCCCTCAATGCCCAAATTGCACTTTTTGGCAACATAGCAATTTGGGATAGCTCACTACAAAAGAAATTTTTATTTTTCTTCTTTGAAATTTTCACATAACATGTGCCTAAGAGTAGCTCTATTTCCATAGCTTTCGGTTACATGATTAAAAAGTTATTATATGATATGTAGTTTTCATTGCTTGATGGACAACCTGGGCAAAAAAACCCTCCTTTAACCCCTAAGTGCTCAAGTGACCATTTTTTGGTCTCTGCCCAACTTTGGGTAACATTTTTGGGCAAGAATAAACTTTTTTTCAAATTTTTTATTTATTTTTATTTTTAAGGATTGGGCTATCTTTCAATATTTTTATACAAGACTAAGATCACTATGGTCAAACAAAAATTATAAGAGAAATAGTACAAAGTGTTTAGAATTGGCATAGTGTTGACACTACAACAATGGCAGTGTTTTATGACTGTAGAATTATGACTGAGGATGATTGGCGACTGCTTGTAGTCATATTTTTGAAGGTAAAAAAAATATGACTGCAAATATGAAAAAAACTTATTATTTGAGGAAAGTGTTGGTGTTCTTGTTACTAATCTTATGCATTTTTTTACAATTCAATAGAAACCACAATTTTGACCAATAAAAAATTCAAATGCTAAAGATAGAAATTATATTTTTGGTAAATTTCTAAAGTTATATATTCAAAATTCATTTGAAGAGATACAAAAAATAGTTTTAAAATTTTAACTATACCGATACTTTCTACTTTTCATGCTTCATATTATATTCTTTGAAGCGAACTTCAGAAAAGTTATAGAATTTATATTTTATAACACATTTGTATTTTGTAAGAACCCTTTGAGCTTTTAGAGGTTAAGAATCAATTTTCTAAGAAATAAAAGTTTGAAATTGTTTATATATACATAGAAAGCTTTGAATCAATCCATTTGATGAATGAGATGAAAGTTATGAGGAGTTTTAGTTTGCGGGTAGTTTGTAGGAAGTTATGGAATCTCTACTCTAAGATAAATTTTGAAGTCCTTTATTTAACTCATTATTAATATTTTTGAATAAAATAAAATAAAAAGGTATAAATTGTTTATTCCAACCTTACAACCACTAGGTTTGTCATTTTTTAATTCCATAATTAAAGTCTCAACAATTTAGTATTTTGAATCATTTTGTACCTTTTTCTACTTACTACTATTTTCTTCTATATTGTACAATTCCAAATGACCTAAATTTTTTCAAACATGTAGCTAACTTGCCTTATGGACTAAATCCAAAGAAGCACCACCATTTTAGACATTTTTTCATACAAATACATGTGATCTTATGAAGTGTAGCTACCTGGGTTTTTGTAGGGTCCAAAAAAGGATTTTGTCACTTCAAACACTAGTGATCTTGTGATCTACATAGTAAAAATTTCTGAAATTTTTTCCACCATTTTCAAAACAACATACTACAAGATCCTACTGAGGATCCTACAATTATATCTATTAAAAAATGTTTTTTTTTTCTAAAATTTGGTACTTGTACTAGAAATGGTAATTTTGAAGCGTTTTTTGGTGAAAACGACATCTAGTTTTTAACTTGTGTATTAAAAGATGTATATGTTTTGGATGCAATTAGAAGTGCATTGTAGAATCAAGACAATTTTTTCAATAATCATTTATTATAACAATTGTATAAATGTGGATTAAATTTTGTCTCTTCAACTTTTTGAAATGTTCAAGAGTAAACATGAATCAAATTCTAGTGAACTAAGGGAGGTGACCCATTCTCGACCAGTTAAGCAATTAAGCACATTTGCAGTATGCATGTGGTGATGGGGAAATTTTGTCTAGGTGAAGAAATAGATATGAATATTGTTCCATAATTTTTTCAATTTTTTTGGTGAAAAATGGAATTTCTATGAATTATTTTTGTGAAGATTCTAATTCACACATTTCTGTTATGTAGGCTAGCCCATTTCCAACCATAGGCAATAAACAAAACTAACAATGTTTTAAATCTACAAGTGATCATTGTGACAGTACAAAATTGCTCATTATAGACTTTGAAATTGACAATTGAAGTCATAAATATGTACATTAGTTAAGAAAAATTCATACATCCAATTTTCAAAAAACGGACAAGTTTAGAGATGTTTGAAACCTTGGGGTTCTCTATTCCCGCTCAAGTGAAAACCCTAATTCAAAACCCTAGGATGGTCATTACTAAACTGTTTGTCTCTCTCCATCACTGTACTCCATTTCTCTTGCATTCTGTTGCATCAACCATATTGCTTGTAGTGGATATGCAACAGGAAAGGTTTGTAGGTGATTAAAATTAGAAATGTGTGACTGCTGCATGGATTGGAAGGGGGGAACATAATGTTGAAATGCATTGCCGCTAAAGTATGGCGCTCCATTGTTGAGGAGCTGCGATTTCAAGTTGTGCCCCCCCTCTACAATCCTTGTCGCATTGACAACCGAGGCCAACGAGGAAGGTGCATTCGGAGGATTTGGAGGCACCCCAGCGCGGCGATGTTGTAATTGGAAGCACCCTCCAAGGCACGGATCCAGCAGCTGGAAGGGGCCCTGATGCTGCTGTCGGAGGAGGCCTAGGCGCCTCCATTGGGAGAGGCCTCGACGCCCCCATCGAGGACACCCCCAATGCGGTAGCTGCAAGGGCACCCCCTGTGCCACAGTTGAGGGCACCTTTGGCTCCGTAGTGGGAGGGGCCACCTCCCACATTGCATGCGGAAGGGGGTCCTCCGGCGCTGCATACGGAGGGTGCCCCTGTGCATTTTTTCTAGTTGAGGCACAGGATTGCAACTCCCGTATTTTGGCTTGCAAGCGCTCTCGCTCCAGCTGCGCTTCACGTTTTGTTGTTGCTACCTCTTGTTGACGTTGTGCACGCTTAGTTGCAATTTCTTCTTTTTTTGCAGCAGTTGCTCGTGCTGCCTCCACCCGTTGAAGCAATTTCGGGAGCAATTTGGCATGTAAAGCTGCCTCTCGATCTTGTACCCAAGCCTGTCGCTTATCTGCCTTCGCTTGTTACTCTTGCGCCTTTCGGGCACGTTCTTCCGCTTGTAGCCAACGGTGAGTTTCTTTCTCCAGTCGCTTACTTTTTTGTTCTACCAGTCTCCTTCATTTTGCCTCTTCTTTGTCATGTTTTGCTTTTTCTCTTTCTACTACACGTTTTGCCTTCTCTTGCTACCATTGTTCTATAGTGTTGATGTATTCCTCCGAAGTGATCAGCAGGGATTTGAAGAAATCAAGAATAGGATTTCCATTTTGTTTCTTCTTCTTAGGCAAGTTTTTGATTGTTGGCAGCTACAGGAACTGTGTGATAGATTCTGGATTGCCGTCATTGGAATGCTCATTGTCAATCTTTGTAGGGACGTTGACATTGACAGATTCATTGTTGATGAAGAAGTGCTCTATGTTGGAGTTTGGAGCTTGTTCGAATTCAGTAGCTATGGCATCATTCTCTAGGATAGGTACAACTACTACTTCAAACTCTGTGTTTTCCTTTTGTTGACCCACATCCTCTTGTAATAGTGCATTTTGACCACCACCATTGTCCTCTTCAATTGCTTCATGGGTACAGTCTTTGTATGTATAGCTTGGATCTAGATGCTTGTCCATTGTAGTTGGGTCCAATGGGAAAATTCCTGTACAGCTGAATCCTTTAGTAATGTTGTTCACTATCAATGCCTACCTCAAGCTGAGGGCCACCTATTGTGCTAACATATGTTTTTATGCAGGTTGATTTAGATGTCTAGCTACCCAATAATCCCGATATTGCTTGAAGTAGTTCTTGAAAGGTCCAAAAACACATACATCTAAAGGTTGCATTCTATGTGAGCTGTGAGATGGTAGGGTTACAATGTCCAGTCCAATGTCATGTGCTACTATAGCCACATCAATGGAAACATGACTAGCATGGCCATCCAAGATCAATAGATGTCTATGTGTCTGGGATATGCTACTAACATCTTCCACATTCTTAATGAAATGAGAAATCCAGGCTAGGAACAACGAAGTTGTCATAAAAGCCTTAGGTTGCATTGCCATTGTTGCACCAGGCTCACAATGCAATATGTGGTTGTAACGCACTCTCTACCCTTTATGGTATGGTTGACCCTATTGCGTTGATGCAAACTAGGACTAAGAGCCATTCACATTGATCAGGGACAATGAGATGTACTTGTCGAATCCCTCTTTGATCTAGAACTATTGTACCTCCATTCCTATGTGCTTGTACCTCGATTTCATCACAGTTCCAAATTCTATTTAGAGGGTAGTCATACGAGGTATACATCTTACTGAAGTTTTCATAGAAGCTTTGGACATTTTCTTTGCATAGTTCCTTTGCCCTAGCAGTTGCAAGAGCTTCAGCTGCCCTCAATGTCATTTCTAGATGATGGTGTTTGAACCACCTCATCCAGTTGTCACCTGGAATTCCATTTTTGAATGGTGTACATCGATTTTTTGTTATTTCATACACTTTCATTTTCAATGCTATTGGACTTAAACCTAGACCTCTTTCACACATGGCTAGAATATATTCCACAAGCTGTCTCTCTTCTTCTACTATTAGAACACTTTGAGTTCCCCTTTTCTTGCTTTTCCTTTCACCATAATACCACTCCCTGAAAGTTGAGTATGGAATGCCATGGTTTGCAGCTGTTTGTCTCATGTTTCTACCTTCTTCATACTTTGCTATAGCTTCTTTCATTTCTTCATCACTCCACAAGGCATTCTTTTTAACCTTTCTACTAGTGCTCTTTTCTAACCTCACATGTTTTGGTTGGGATTTGTGTTGCTTCACCTCTTCTATTGCTGCCCTTTTTTTTGTAGGCCCTGTAGTTGCTACTACAGTGATGTCCTCCAAATTTGGGTTGGTGTACAATAAGACCCCATTCTCCTTCCTAACTTGGCTGAGCTCTAATTGCCTGCTCCTCTTGCCTTTGTCTAAGTTCTACTGCCTTCTTCCTTGCCTAGTTCAAGTTGCTGCACTTGTGCTTGTTGTTTCAACTTGCCCACTACTTTTGCTACTCCTATTGCTTCTATTCTGTGTCTGTAGCTTGAGTAGTGCCTCATAGTGCTCAACCTCACTACCTACAAGGGAATCAGCTTCACTTCCACTAGTATTGCTCCATCCTTCATTTTCTGCATCTTCCTCTTTGCTACTATCACTGCTGAATTGCAGCTCCTCACTCTCTAATACTATACAATCATCCACGGACATCACTCTCAATGTATACAACTTGATTTCTATGTCTTTCTTGCTAGCTTTGTGTTGTATATGGGAGTTCTCGCTTTTGCAATTGTGAATTTCAAATGTCAACTACTTTGCTTCCTATTGTCAATCAAAGTCTTTTGGAACTCCGTTGTGTCTTCTATAAAAATCAGCATATGACAGTACCCTCGCCAAGGATAGCCTAATAAACGCTAATCACCCAAATATGCATAATTAGCCGCCTAAAATGGCTAATTCCATTAATGCACATTTTTTTTTTCCAAATATCATTTGCATGCATTTACAAAAATATAGTTAACAAACATATTCATGGGTACATGTAAACTAAACCACTCCAAGTCCTATTTCTACTTGTACTGTATAACCGTTTCTCATAAATACATCATCGCCTACACGAAATTATAGTAGCCTATACTACAAAATTATGTCCCTGGTCAGGAATGGGTTGCCTCCCTTAGCCACAGCTACAGTTTATATTATCTCAAATCACGTACAAACAACAATTACTTTTCAGTTGAAAAAAAATCCCCTTCTCTCCAATATATAACTTTTGTGTTTGTAATTTTGAAATCATTCATATGAATATAATATGGCTCATCAAATGCAAACAATCAAGAAACATAAACAGATTTGTGAGGCAGTGTCACTGCAGTCCATTTATCAAGCAATTGTATGCAACTCCAAGCACTAGTAAACCCCAACTAAAGGTGATTTTTTTTTTCATATTTTTGCCATAGAGGCTCTCCTCTGCTTTTTTTGTATTGTTTCCTTTTCAATGGAAATTGTCCATGTGTTTCAAAAAAAAAAGAGAAAAGAAGGTGATTTTTATAATTAGCTCTCAAGTTTTTTGAAAAGCTAGTAAATGTGCTCAACTTTCAAATTTAACATCCCATTAATCCTTAAACAACAGACTAGTGACTGTAGAAATCATCCATTTTGATACCATGGGAATCATTGGTCTAATAAAATCCAAAAGCATTACTGGAAGTCGAAGTATTGTAGAAGATCTCCCCTTTTCACACAAAATTCCAAGGATGAATAGTTGCACTTTTGTCCTACACTAAAAGATTCTTTGTTATCCATCAGACACCAAATGGCTGCCTCAACATGTAAGGGTTAATGGAGACAATGTATTGTACACTCTGTGAACATTTTGTTGCCCGGCACAATACCATTGCACGAAATGGGCATGTAAATGGGACTCCATGTGCTTGGGCTAAAGAATTTAGTAAGTAAACCCACAAATTCAAATCCTAAAAGCATCTACCTACACCTCAAAACTTGAACGGCATAGCATGCAAAAAGTATTCCATATTTAATCCCTAAAGTCCCATTGTCACCTCAGGGGACAATTTGGAGTTCAGGTAGGTTCTTCTGAGCTCGATTTATACTAGGATTTTTTACAACTTTTTCAAGACATGTAGTTTTTCAAGAGGTTTGAGAATATATAATTTTTATTTGAATCCGATGCCGAATGAAGAAGTTATAGGTTTTTTCTGTAAAACCAAACTTAAGAGGCAAGTTGGTCAAGCACTTTTTCCTTGACTTTGGAAGAGGGTAGAGTTTCCAAAACCCAACTGTAGAAGTGCGTAGCAAGTGAGGTTGGGCAAGGTTGGATGACCCCAGTCTCCTTATGCATAATATTTTGAAATTTATGATCAAATATCACAAGTGCCAATTGAATCAAATAGATGAAGACAAGGACTTTTTGTGAAGGCGGGGAGCTTTGGCATTCCCAATGTTGGGAACTCCATCAAGAACACATATGGGAACATGTTGGATTTTACATGGAACAAAATGGACCTGCTTTTTGAATTGCCCAATGGCATTTTCCATTTAGCTAATACCATAGGCCTTTGAAATTGCATAGACTTTAGGGAATGCTTTTTTTTTTCCAAAAAAAATTTGGATCTTCTGAATCATGATTTCATCTTTTAGTCTACCATTGGGATTTGTGAGATTTCAAAAAATTGGATAGAAAATCTCATAGCAAAAAAAGATTTGTATTGTCATTTTTCACAATATAGTTGCATTGCATGATTTTGGGGGGAGTGTTGTAATTCTCCAAATCATTTGAAAATTAGTGGACGTGTTTCTAACATGATGTAGAATATGGTAGGTTTTTAAATTCAAAGTCTATAGTGCAAAAAAATTCAATTAATGGCAATCAAAGTCATCTAAAATTTCAAGGCAGTGCCCAAAAAAACTTTTCCTCAAACTTTGAATGCAAGTATCTTCCAATCCGTATGGTCAAACTTGGTGAAAATTTTACCACACAATCTTTGTTAAGTTGAGTACAACATCTTATAGTAAATTTTTTTGAAAAAAATATTTTTTCTGGGTTTTTGTGTGAACGCAACAGAAATGGAAGTTTTCTGTGGTTTCTGGCCAGAAAATGGCCTTGGGACTTTAGGGGTTAAATTGTTGAATTTCCTATGAGCTGTGATGTAGGCAATAGCTCACCCATAGCATGACCAATAGGAGAATCAAAAATGTCCGGGAGGTGTACATTGAAAGCATACAATGATAACATCGGTACATTGAAAGCCACAATGATCACTTACATCAGTTCTGTAACCTAACCATGATTGGAAATTGGTTTGCTTAAGGTAGGAACACTCAATGGCGTGAGTGTATCCAATGGCGTTACTTTCTAGGTAAGGTAATGATTATGGATCATAAATGTAGGTAAACTATAGATTACTTATTATTTTGGTCAATAAAAATAAGCTTTCTACAATTTATCTACATTTAAGTTTTGAAATGACTATCATGTGTAGAAAGTGACACCATTGGGTACACCAACGCCATTGGGTGCTCTTACCTTACAGATCGAGAATGGGACAAACAAAATCTTCACAAGAAAAATTCAAGGTAATTTTTATTTTCAAAGGAAAAAATGCCAAAAATTATAATTTCCCTCTCAAATCTACTGAGTATTTCTGTACGTGGAGAAATGTTTTCCTCAACCTTTCCATATGTAATGCAGATAGGCTAAATTGCTTAAGTGGTTGGAAATAGGTCGTCCTCCTGATAAATATTCAGTCCTTTCACCATAACTTAAATCGAATGACTCCTTTGCGGACAGAAGGTCGGACATGGAGAAGGTCGGACATGGAGATGGTCTTCTTCAGTAGTTCGTGAATTGTAGTATATTGCATGATTGCAGTCAAGCCTGCCTGGCTTGCAAATATGGTGAGGACTTTTATCATCTGCAGTACCAGATACAGCAATCGTGCGCACTCGTTTGAAAGTTCAAAAGTTATGTTGGCAAATGAAAGTGAAACATGTGTTCAAAGCACAGTGGTATGTTCAAGTGGGGCTTATCATTCTTAACTTGTAAAGGACAAGCTAGTCATCGTGGAAATCATCTGTTGTGGTACTGTGTGGCTAGTTGTTGGCTTAAAAACAAATGCAAAGTACTCATTGGAAGTAAAACCACTGTAAAAGACCTTTTCTTTTTCACAGAAAGTTTGGAAGATGAATAGTTGTACTTCTGTCGATCTTCGAGAGATTCTTTGTCACTCATTGGTCCGAAAACGTTGTAAGGTACGAATAAGCTTTGTGGCATGACCAATATGCTCTAGAAAGTGAACAACCATTTTTGTACATTGAATGTACCATCAAAATACAAGTGGTTCTATAATTTTTGGGTACAGTGTGAATAGGTTACAAATTTTTGAAGATGCAAGGTGTAGGGTACTAACTACTCAAGTTGTCATGCATCACAAAAAATCCAAGCCTCAAAGAGGCTACAAGGTCTGCACCCCCCACGGTGTAATTATAAAAATATATTTTTAAAATTTTAAAATTATTTTTAATTTGACATGGCACTACTAGTGCTACATCAACACTTTGTTAGAGTAGCTAATTTTTAATACTTTTCAAAAAAAATATTTTTTCTATATGTGTATTGTTAGGGTGCCAAAAATAAAAAACCAGCACCTTTTCAAGCCCAAAACGTTTTCTAATGTAAATAATACCCAAATATATTTGATACACATAAGGAATGACATTAGAGAAGAAGTTAAAGCAACAAAAAACATACCCAAAATTATCCACTTTTAAAATTGTTGCCTCTACATTACTATAAATATAGCTGCATATTACTCAAAATTCACCTTACATATGTCCTCATCATGCGCTTCAATTTAGGTATCCTCCCTATTGAATTTCCCTTCAAAAATAGGGGTTGATTTTGAGGAGTAGTCTATTTTAGGTGTAGCACCCTTAGAAGGATGCAATAGACACAAAGTGTCCAATTGATGACTTCATCCAAGCTTGTAGGATGAGTAGAAAAAAAATGTTTCCTCATCCAATATTTTTCTTAGAAATTGATTGGGTACATTTTTAGTGAGTGGTATTGCAAATTCCTTCATTTTGGTATTATTGACTTTCCTAAAGAAGAAGATGTTCAATCCTAAGGATCCTTGTAGTGTATTTTGGCCATTTCTTGTTGTTTACTCTTGATATGAATTTTAGCCATAAAAATTATGTTTAATTTTTGAATTTGTATCTTACTAATGAAATGAAGCTTATCAAATGTAGTTTCTACTCCAATTATAAATTTTGAAAAATTCATAAATTCCAATGTTTTATAGCAACGTGAATTTTAGGTCTAGAAGGCTATAATTATAGTTTGTTGATTTTTTTATTTGAAAGTGAGAAAGTAAGTTTGATTTATACTATAATATTATGCACTATAATATATATCTGTAGAAAAATTTCAGTTTAAGTATATTTTGTATTTGATATGAATTTTATTCATTTTTTTCTTAAGAGATTTACAATAATTTCAAATTTTTCCAAAAAAATTTGAATATTTTATTATTTCTAATAGACATATGATTTCATCTCTAAAATAAATACAATTTTTTTCATCCATATCTAGTCACAAAATAGTAGCAAACAAAATAATGGACAATGAGGCTTGGAATCAATGGTCAGAGGCCCATCCTTGTAGGATTAACCCTTCAAGGACCAAGGGATTGTTTGGCAAAATATCTTGGGTAGTTGTACACTTGTGCATGAAGTCAATTTTAGTTGAATGTTTACAAAATTTTGATACAAAGTGTGACTACATGTATTCCTTCATGTGAATATAGTTCTTACTCTGATCAAGCATTTGGATCAAAACTTATTCTATCCTAAACTTTTGGGGCAATCTAATCCACTTTGAATAGCATGTGCAAAAATGATCTTTTATTTTTGAAATTTGGAAGGTGTATAATGAATATCATATAAGATGTAAGAAAAATAATACCATGTGTAGTACAAAAATTTCAATCTAGGAGGAATAAAAGTCTATTGACCTAATTGGGAACGGTTGGAAGAAATTTTTTTCTTTGAACTTCAATTGTTATAATCTTTTAATTTGTGTTGTCAAAATTTTTTAATCTAAAATGTACCTTGGTCCTTTAGGAGTTAAGAATTCATTTCTTATGTCAACTACATAGAACTTTGACATGGAAATATTTGAGTAGAAGCGTCCTCACTCTTAAGATTGTCACATAGAGATTTCAATGTTTTCAATTAATAAAAATCTATAGAAGATTGTATTCGATATGGTATGAAAGAGACATACAAAAATAAGCTAAGTTACACATATTTATTTGGAAAGAGATAAGGGAAGTATACATGAAGCCAACAAAATAAGCAATTCAACATGGTTATATAATATTACATTGAATAGTCTTATTGGTAGTAAAAAAGGCATTTTAGATTTTCTTAAAATATATTTTTAAAATGTTATATGAATAAATTATGTATTAGATAACCAATGAGTTGCGCTAATAGTGAATGGGTTATCATACATAATTGGTTGTATATTTTTCAATCACAACCTTTGATCTTCATGATTCAAGGGTGTAGGAAGCAAGTTGAAAGGAAAGAAGGCTATGAGTTGCAACTCGTAATGGCAATGGTGACAGGTTGCCAATCTGACGGTGCCATGGTAGTGTTGAAAAGTTAACAACTAGTTATGACTTTTCAAAGTGTTGAAAATAGGTATTTTTCAATATAACACTACATTTTGACTCATGAATTTTAAGCAAGAATCTATAGATGTCCCAAGTTACTGTAGAACATGTGGTTGGTGGTAGAATTTATAAGCGGGTACCAAAGTCGCACGAGCAGCCAAAGCACAGAAAACAAGGAAACCCAAAGGAAACGTCGTGCAAGTAACTAGTAACTTACTGCTGAGTCATGTATATCCGTCCTGTACACAATTCCTACTGCAAACTGCGGAGTACTACATTACTATGTACTGTAGATGATACTTGTGTCCACACGTCGACACCTACGCACTTCAATGTGCTCTGTGAGGAGCTCCTCGAGCATTCTCACAACTTGCAGGGGTTTTCATTCAGGGTAGCCTGCGCCTGGTGCTGCACAGTCATGCGTCGTCCTCATTCCTACCTCCAGCTTCTAGCAGCGTGTGCGTGAGCCCAGCTTAATTCAAGAGCGAGTTGACGATTGTAGCCGCAAAGCATCGATCGATTCGACGTACTTCACTTGTCCTGCATGCGTGTACCTGTGTGACAATTGAAGCAATTCAATGAGTCCGTGAGGCGAGGAGCGAGCGAAGCAAGCTAGATCCCTGAAGGTATGAACACTCAGTCTGGTCTTCTTCAATTCCTGGGGTCATATATATTCGATCTCAATGTGTATAGCATCGTGCAGTACAGTTACTGTGTGAGTTGGTACACCTTGCTCCTCTTAAGGTCTTCCAATATTCCTATCATTTGAGCTGTTAAGTCGTCCGCCTGCCATTGGTTCTCCAGATATCTTGAATTACATATCCCGCAACTATTCCACACCTACCTAACTGCTCCGATGAAGCTCTAAGCCCCGTTCTGAGCATAGTTTCAGTTAAGTATTAGAAGGGTGGAGTTTTTTCAGTATTCCCGTGAGCATGTCCGAGAGGATTTCAACGCGCCAAAGAATGCTTTATTTGGAGACCATAGGCACAAGCTGTACTCACGGTATAAGGTAATGCGTATTAAGTACGTGTTGCAGTTTTCAGTGTTAACTTAGAGAGACAAACGAGATACGAGGCATGGAACACTGGTTTCTCGCGTTATTACGCATGCCTCCAGACTTTTTGCACTCATAAAAGTTGCCTTTCATTTGGATTTTGGAGCAGGTTCATTGGTTTCTAAACATTGCGGACTCCGGTCAGTGGGAGATTGCGCTTTCTGGGACTGGTACTTTTGTTTCCTTTCCTATTTTGAAGGGCTTCCTCTCTCTTTTACGGATTTTATGGTCAGTATGGAAGAACAACTTTTCTTTTATGGCAAATTTCATTAAAATGGCAAAATTTCTCTACTTTGATAGTTTTTACAGTTCAGAGCGGGCAGTTTGAAGTGTACAAACATCCTAGATGGCTGAAATTTATACCATTCTTAGATATTTGAAATCTATATTTGTGATAGATGTCATTTTTACAATTCAAAACGGGTGGTCTGAAATCTATAGTAGTCATAGGTTTCTTAAATCTATAAAAGTCCAAAATTCATGAAAACTATACTTATCCTAGATGTCACTTTTACAATTTAGAATGGGCGATCTAAAAGTGACACATGGAATGTCGCCATTTTAATGAAATTGTCCATTTTTCTTTTTCTTTTTAATTTTTTTTGGAAACAAATGGAAAACCATTGTATTAAAAAGAGAAAAAGTCGCAAGGCTGGACAAGTGGAAGAACAACTTGAGTCTTAAATCTCAAAGAGTCTCCCACTGGTTTAAGATGTCATTTAAGATGTTTATTTCATGTCCTTTGAACATGGAGGCTGAAACATATTTGGATAAAGTTGGTCTTAACCATGTAGGTTTTAGTTAGAATCCACCCCTGAAGTAGGTTTTGCACTTAAAATTCTATCCAAAATATAGATTTTAATTTTAAAAATCTACCAATTTTATAGGTTTCAGATTCTTGTCCAAAATTCCAAATCTATGTATAATGCAAAATGATTCCCAGATTTCCAAATCTACATTTTGGGTAGACACCAATATACATTTCCAAATCTACATTTTTCAGGGTTGTCATAACGGGCGAGTTAGGGTCGTCGGATGTCCCGGACGGACGGGCAAACCGGACCGGATGGACGGATGGTCCGGACCAATTGGATGGCTTTAATTTTTCAAAGTTGTGGAATTTTTTTGAATGACACGTCACCTCAAACAGCAAATCCAAGGCGCGGACGTCATGTGTGGGCGCGGACGTCACCGTGCCACCGTCAAGGCGTGGACTCGTGAAGTCAGGGCATGGACTTGAGCGTGAGCGTCAGGGCGTGGACTGGTGTAGTCAGGGCGTGGACTTCAACGTCAGGGCACGGACTTGTGCTGTCAGGTTGCGGACTTCAACGTCAGAGCACGGACTTGTGCTGTCAAGTCGCGGACTTCAGCGTTAAGGCGCGGACTCGTACACTTAGGGCACGGACTTCACCATGAGTGTGAGGGCGCGGACCTCAATGTCACAGATAGGGCGCGGACGGGTAATCAGGTAATGGTGGATTTTATTTATGTGTTCTACAATATATGTAATATATATACATATTTTTTTTAAACAAGGTAATGACCCCACTACATTTAAAAGAACCAGTAACTACAATATATTTTACATGATTGCACTCACCAATGTTTCCAACATGCACGTCAAATACAAAAATGCAAAAAAATAATAGTAGGCTACAATGTTTGTGATAACCAAAACTGTTTATAAAATTCATGCATTGCAAAGTACAATAACAATACAATGAATCTATATTTCCAAAATACGCCCACTTTCTCATAGGTTATCTAAGACAATCCTTTAGCTTCTCATCCATCTTTCTTCTAATTGCTACAATTCTCTTCAACTCTTAAAGACCCGAGATCTACCATCGATGCAACTCTATAACCTCAATTATTCAAACGACTTGACCTACGAACTTCTTGGGCACTTGGATCCGCTGCATTAGCATCTCGAATGACAACATCATCATCCTCAGGTGCCTCGTCATGGGCATCTTCGTTGCTATCATATTCATCTTCTGCTTCACTATTGTCTGTGGTCCAATGTCCTTCAACTTCTGAGTTTTCATTTTAAAGTTCTACAATAGTTTGACCTTGACTACGTTTGCACTTCAACCTCTTTATGTCGTTGTGCGTGGGGATCTTCTGCATTTGAATTTATAGTGGGCCCACTTGGAATTGTAATTGTTGGAACAACAAATGCCGGGGTTGACCCACTAGGTCCTGGTACGTATGTACTTAGGATCGGTTCTACCACCCTATTTGGATCTCTTGCCCCAATTCCGAGAAGTGGACGATTAGTAGGCCTTGATGATGATGCTTCTCCAATTTGTTGACCTTGTGTTTGTCCACGGCCTCTAGTCCCTCCACGGCCTCCAGTCCCCCCATGGCCTCTAGCCCTTCCACGGCCTTGTTGATATTGCCCTACTTCATGATGAACGGGGGGCCGAGGAGCTATAGGTGGTCTACCCCCAGTAGTACCACGTGAAACGCTTTGAGGAGTCAAATGAACATTCCCCACTGAGCCTAACCCTTCTTGAGAAAGTCTTCGGATGGCATTGGAAGTTGTTATTGAAGATGGGTCTACGGAATGTGGCGTTTGTGTACCTTGCTCTGAAATAGCAGGATGGCCCGCAATTGGAGCAGGTACACGAGCAAGGTCTTCTGCATGGTCCACAAATGCAAAAACATCATCAGGGTCCACACGCTCAAGATCAAAAGGCCTTCTCACATTACCATCCGATTGATTTCTTGCAATAGGGCGTGCCACTCTTGCATTTCTAACGTTTCTGTCATGGTGTCCTTGAATAGTTCTAATGTTACGAGTTGATGGCCTCACTCCCGTAAGCCCTGTATTGTCATCTCGATTGTGAAAAGATCCTCTACGATTTGGATTTGCATTCCTCTCCCTGTTTTCGTCGCCATCTTCATTTCCACCACCATTTCCATTTCCACTCCCATTTCCTAAAGGAAGGTTGTCATCATCGTCGTTGTTGTTATGGGAAATACCATCATTGACGTTATCGTCATTTGGATTGTCGGTCTCTAAAGAAGACGACAAAGCTTGGACTTCAGCATTCCCTTCATTTTGAGGAAGTGGAGGTGAAGGATGGCGACGTGGATTGGGTGGAATGGGTGGCCCCCAAGGACCCCAACGACCATGAAGGAGTTCCTCCTCTCCATTGTCATCATCTCCATAGTAGTTCCTTGCTTCCTCGAGGTGATCGGCTCCTCGCCTCCAAAGATTTGGGTTTGTCGGATACTCTTGAGGGTTTAGATTGGCTTCTCCATCAACCTCTTCTTCTTCCTCTGCTTGCATTGCGTCGAATTCCCGATTGCGTTCATTCACCGGGATTGGACCAAGGGCATTTGGATCGGAATCCTCCAAGTATATATTTGCATCATACCAACGAACTGGATCGGCTCTTGGTCGCTGCTGAAGTACATGGCTATTTGTTTAAATATATACCAATGACTCTGCCTTTTCGGGAGCTAATCGATTTCGGATCTTATTGTGAACAAATGAATAGTTACTCCAATTCCTTTCACAAGAGCTTGCGGAACATGTGAGGGATAAAAGACGCATGGCAATTTTAGAAAGAGCCCGATCTCCAACCCTGTGCCACCATTGGTGGGGAAGCATTTGTGTCACACGGATGTTGGGTGTCTTGGCTGCACTGTACGGTCCAGTACCCTCCTCAAATTGTGTTAATTCCGCCAGCACATCATCGAAATCCACACCCACTGAATCTGCCATCTTACGGATGACTTTGTACAATGCACGTAGGGCAATTCCATCCACCTTGAGTGCCACATTATCCAAGAGGTATGGATTCAAAAGGGCCGCAGCGTAGTATGTATCTTCAAAAGCCATCTCCAACCTTTCATTGAAAGATTCTTCCAAAGTGACTGCTATGTCATCACGTAAGCTGAAAGGTGGTTCTCTTAAAGAATACACGTGCCCTCGCAAATTGTGTATTACGAGCCTCATCCGACCCATGGCTGGTTCTCGTCCATCAAACATACGCAAAGCCTTCAATACTTCTTTAGTGATGTACACGTAATTCACACATCGTTGCCAGAAGGCCACATCTTGAATGGTGTTTCTGACATTACGTGCAGCGGTAGCTGACTACGGGCCATTTTGTTCGTTCCGTAAGGTATCAAAGTAATTTAGAACACGCGGGTGGTTATTCAACCGCTCCAAGACTGCTCTGAGTCTCACCAAGCGTTGCAACATGAGGAAATTACAAGCAAAGCGGGTTTCAGTAGGCACTACGAGTTGCAGATTTGGACTCAACTCACGAAAAATCGACATGGTCGCATGATGGTTTCGAATGTATTGGCACAATATTTTTGCCTTGACAATCAAATCGGCAAATTCCTAGATTTTGGCCCAATCTTCCAACATGAGATCCAATGCATGTGCCATGCAGCCTTGCGCAAAAATGTGCGGGTATGTTCGAGTGATGTCTTGCAATTCCCCAAGCATGTTTGCTGCATTATCTGTGCACACTTGTGTCACATATTTGGAACCCACCTTCTCAATGTACACTTTCATTTGGTTCACTATGTAGCGCATGGTTTTTTTTTGTGAGGTAGTATCAATTGACCCCAAAAATACATCACCTGCGGGGCATGACATCATCACATTCAAGAGAGGCCTCCGATTGACATCATCCCAACCATCGCTGCATATCGTCACCCCGTAGTGCTTCACAACAAAACCAACCTTCTCCTCAATCTGCTTCTCGATTTGCAACCTCCTCGGTTCAATTAAATTAGTCCTAAACTGATGGTAAGAAGGTGGACTATATTCAAACCTCGCCAATGAAGTTGCCCTCACAGCCTCGAAGAAGGCTGGATGCCTTGCCACATTAAATGGCACATTCGCTTCATAGAAAAAACTTGCCCACTTCTCATCCAACTCCTTCCTCTTTGCAATCTTGAATGCGTCAACCATGCGCTGCTGACGTAATGATCCAGATCTCGTAGAATTTGATGCAGCAAGGCTATTGGACGTTTGTAGGATTTCATTTCCTTCTGAAACGTTTGCCCCTTCTTCCGCTCTCCCACCATTGACCCCACTCGTCACCTCATTTTCTGTGGCTTCACTTGAACTTGCAAGTGGAGTTGTTCTAGATGGTGCACTTTGAATTGGTTCTCCTTCATACATGTCCCCAGGATCCATTCATAGCGGAACAAAACCTGCACAATTGGCAAATCTATGGCGCACTACACGAGGCATACTTCAACAAATTGACCTTTCCGATTTTGAGCCATATCCGAAATGTGCAAAAGCACGCTCACGTTTGTAACTAAAGGTCCCAGCACAAAAAACACAAGTCACCTTCGTCCCATTCTCCGCAAAGTTTAGCCACGGTTCCCATTCCTTGGTCTGCTTCCTTTGACTTGCCATTGCGTTCAGCCGTTCACAAATAATTCCAAATGTCTTCCTCCTCCTTTGTATTGAAGTTAAAAAGACCAAAGATATACCGAACAAAGTATCAGTAACAACAATTAGCGCTAATCCACTGCTTGAACTGATTTTGACATCACCTCAACAGCAAACTAGGGCCATCTGCCACCCAAGTAGACTCACAAGGAGCTCAAAATGAATTGAAGTCCAAGAAATAGAGGTTAGGTGACAAATGTGGGGAATGCTTGGTCTTCCTTTTCTATATATACTTAGGGAATGCAGGGGCGTGGACTTCATCGTTGTGCGTGCCAACAGGGCGCGGACGCACAATCTGAGAATTTGTGAAGGACGTTCACAACGCACACCTGAATTCTTGGCATCAGAGCGGGTACAGGAAGGTAGGGCGCGGACTTCAGGGCGTAGACATTATCATAGGGTGTGGACGTTATCATAGGGCGTGGACTTCAGGGCGCGGATTCCAGAACAGGGCACGAACTCCAGGGCGCGGACTTCAGAACAGGGCGCGGACTCCAGGGCGTGAACTTCAGGGCACGGACTCCAGGGCGTGACACCATAACAGAAATGGGGGTGCGCACATGGGAATGCACTGAAAAGTAGGTTGACCTCCGGCATGGGATCCCTCCTTCTTCCTATTTAATGGTCTTGGAAGATGGTGTCCCTCCTTTTCATGGAGAAAGGGAAACATTAAATGCTGACACACCTTGTTTTGGATTCCTCATATTTGTGGGGAGAGAAGTTGGCAAAGTTAAATATACGTTTTCGCTGAATGGGCTGTGTCAGGGCGCGAACGCAGGGCGCGGACTCCTGAGCGGACAATTCATAGAGGCAGAACTTGAGAGAGCGCAGTTGAATCACAGACTCCATGGCCGGGAGTTAAAGTCAGGGCGTGGACTCCAGGGCGTGAACTTGAAGTCAGGGCGCGAACTCCAGGGCGCAGACTTCAAGTCAGGGCGTGGACTTCAAGTCAGGGCGCGGACTTCAAGTCAAGGCGCGGACTTGAAGTCAGGGAGCGGACTCCAGGGCGTGGACGTGGTCGTCCAACACAGGAGGCATGACTTTGAAATGCGCTTGGGCTTGACATCCTTCAATCCGTCCTATTCTTGGAGCGGGTGAACCATTAATTTCAACCTCAACAACTTGTTTTGGATTCCGACAAGTCAATGAAAGCAAGAGACCAAATTAAGAGCTCCACGGACTAAGATTTGGAAGAAATTTCATGGAAGAGCATGTCCCATCATTGTGGTGGAAAATGTTTCTCCTTACTTCTTCTAACACTTCAAACTACTTTGAACCAACATATACTTTAGGGTGTAAAACAAAGACTCTAAATTCTTTGATTTAGGAAATGGTTAGAACACTTTGAGGAAGTATTTTGGAAATGTTTTGGAAATGTTTAGGCAATATTTTAAAAATGTATTGTACTCGATAAAATCATTATTTTCCAACTCATTGTCATTCTTTTTTTTGGTGAATCATTCCCTGTCCTATTTTTGTTGGCTATATTCCTAAAACTCTTCCATCCTAAGTCAATGCCATTTTTTATTTGTTCCATCATTCCCTTTCCTATTTTTTCCACGAATTAGGAAAGCTCTCCCATCCCAACTCTATGCCATTCATTTTAGGTTGGATCATTCTCTCTCCTATTTTTTTTGCTTCAATCCTAAAACTCTCCCATTCCAACTTGTACTTTTTTTTTTTTCTTTTGGTTGAATAATTCTTTTTTCTATTTTGTTCCTAAAACTCTCCCATCCCAATTCATAGTTCCTTTTTTTTCCCTAAATCCATTCCCTTTCCTTTTTTTTGGTGCTTCATTTCTAAAACTCTTCCATCCCAACTCAAAGCCAAATGTTCTGTTTTGGTTCTATCATTCCTTTCCCAATTTTTTGGATTATTCCTGAAACTCTCCCATCCCAATTTATAGTTCTTTTATTTGGGCTTGAATCATCTCCTTTCCTATTTTATTTTTGCTGATTTCCTAAAGTTCTCCCACCCCAAGACAAAGCCATTATTTTTTTGTTCCATCATTCTCTTTCCTCTTTTTTTTGGTTTCTACTTCATTCCTAAAACTCTTGCATCCTATCTCCATGCCATTTTTTTTGGATTCATCAACTCCTTAAAGTCTTAAACACTTCCATTTCAAGTCAATGCCATTTGTTTTTGGTTCCACCATTCCCTTTCCTATTTTTTTGGGCTTCATAAATTCCTAAAACTCTTGTATCCCAACTCCATGCCAATATTTATATGTTGAATCATTTGCTTCCCTATTTTTTTTGTTTTCCTATTTTTTTTTCTTCATTAATTTCTAAAACTCTTTTATTCCAACTCCATGCCAATTTTTTTTGGTTTTGTCATTCCCTTTCCTATTTTTTTTCTTTGCTTCATTCCAAAAAATCTACCATCTTAATTCATTGCCATTCTTTATTTGTTGAATCATTCCCTTTCTTATCTCTTTTGCTTCACTAATACCAAACTCTTGCATCCCAACTCAAACATAAATTCTTTTATGGTACCAAATTGGAGTCTTTGCATTCACTTCCCATTTCTCATATAAAAAAATAGGTAATGAAAAACAAGATTTGTTTCATAATTTTTTCACATTTGTTTGCTTTGATTAACAACATTTAAAATGCACTTACACTCCAATGGATTGACATTCCTTTCCATTCCATGTATGGTATATGGGACATTTAATTAGGGGGCAAAAGCATTTTTTTTAATTTTTTTCTTCACAAGAAAAACTCTTCCATTTAACTCAATGTCTCAATGCCATTTTTTTCTCTTCACATGTCATAAAAAAATAGAACATCAAAAAAATATGAAGTTAGTCTAGCAATCACCTCAAAGCCAAATTTAACTATTTAAGGGGTAGGGTTGAGGGTTTAGATTTAGGTTCACTCACTCACTCCATCCCAACTCCATTCCAACTCAATGATAAATTTTTTTACAATACCTTTCCATTCTCTTCACATGTCATAAAAAAATAGATAATTAAAAAAATGAAGTTAAAGGCCATCACATGCATTAGAAAATCAAGAATGACAATGGATACTTTGCATTAAATCTTCCGTACAAAAATTTAACCCATTTGTTTATGGTGCATGGGGCAAAAGACTCTTTAAAAAAAGGAAAATAGGTGAAACAATTTTTTCTATTGGTTTAGTTCCCATTTTTTTATAAAAAAGAATTGTAGGGCCTTACATCAAATCCTATCCTTGGATTCCCTGCTTGCCTTTAATTCTCTTCCTTGGATTTGTTTCTCACCATTTTTCTTTCCTAGAATTATATTTTAGCAAAAAAGCAAATTCAAATATTTGTGTTTGGGATTTAGGAATTTAGGCTCCAACATTTTAACTTGTAACTAAAGTTTTGAATCATACCAATGATAAATTTACAAAAGTTTGGGTGACACCATCCCTCTTTGGGGGCATTGAATTTCAAAGAACTTACATTCGAAGTCAATGCCAATTTTTTGGGTTGGATAACTTGGAAGGGAACCATTTCTAAAAAAATAGCTAGAAGGGATTGTTCTTGAATTGAAACTTAGATCTTCCATTTTTTTGGATTCACGTGAAGGGACTAATATTTGAAAATGCTTCATACGAGGGTTTTTTTTAACGTAATCTATAAGTTTCATTCTTTTGAATTCGTTATTCTTAAAAAGGGATTCATTCTTGAACAATTTCACTAATAGAGATTGTTTCTGAATGAGAACTTAGAGCTTACATTATTTTGGATTCACGTAAAGAGATTCATTTTTGTAGATACTTCATGCTTGTTACAAGTTGTTTTTTTAAGAACTTCAAAGTTTTGTTTACTTAGATTCACGTGGAAGGGAGTCAATTCTCAAAAGTAATTGATAGATTGAATTTTATTAATGAACCCATAGGTTTTATTTTTTCAAATCCATTATTCATAATTAAGGATTCAATTTTAGGCATATTAACTACAATAAATTTATTTGGAAAACGAGAAATTACAAGTTATATTTTGCTCTAAACATAAAGGGATTCTTTTTTTTTATACTTGGCACAAGGGACTCTTTCTTAATTAAACATACAAGTGAAATTGAAATAGAGTGATTGTGAATGCCAATCCACAATTATGAATCATTGCTACAAGAAATTCATTTTCACATGAACTTACAAGTTAAATTGATTTCGATGCATGAGAAAGGTTCTTTTCTAAAGGTAATTGCTACATCGATTTGTTATTTTATCTACCCTAAACCCTAAAACCCTAAATCCTAAACCCTAAACCCTAACGCTGCACTCTTGAAAACCTTGCCCACGATAATTCAAGAAGTTGGAGGCTGCAACTTCACCGCACTGGCGCTACTTAGGGCGCGGACGTCATCATAGGGCATGGACTCCAGTGCGTGAACTTCTAGTGAAGGCATGGACTTCAGGGCGTGGACTTCAAGTCAGGGCGTGGACTGGAAGTTAGGGCGTAGACTCCAAGGCGTGGACTCCAAGGCATGGACTTCAGGGTGTGACTCCACTACAAAAATGGGGATGCGCACTTGCGGATGCACTGAAAAGTAGGTTGACCTCCAGCATGGGATCCCTCCTTCTTCCTATTTAATGGTCTTGGAAAATGGTGTCCCTCCTTTTCATGGAAAAAGGGAAACATTAAATGCTGACACACCTTGTTTTAGATTCCTCATATTTGTGGGGAGAGAAGATGGCAAAATTGAACATATGTTTTCGCCGAATAGGTAGTGTCAGGGCACGGACTTCAAGTCAGGGCGTGGACTTGAAGTCAGGGCGCGGACTCCAGGGCGTGGACTTGAAGTCAAGGAGCGGACTCCAGGGCGTGGACTTGAAGTCAGGGAGCGGACTCCAGGGCGTGGACGTGGTCGTCCAACACAGGAGGCATGACTTTGAAATGCGCTTGGGCTTGACATCCTTCAATCCGTCCTATTCTTGGAGCGGGTGAACCATTAATTTCAGCCTCAACAACTTGTTTTGGATTCCGACAAGTCAATGAAAGCAAGAGACCAAATTAAGAGCTCCACGGACTAAGATTTGGAAGAAACTTCATGGAAGAGCATGTCCCATCGTTGTGGTGGAAAATGTTTCTCCTTACTTCTTCTAACACTTCAAACTACTTTGAACCAACATATATTTTAGGGTGTAAAACAAAGACTCTAAATTCTTTGATTTAGGAAATGGTTAGAATACTTTGAGGAAATATTTTGGAAATGTTTTGGAAATGTTTAGACAATATTTTGAAAATGTATTGTACTCGATAAAATCATTATTTTCGTATTTTTCTTGCTTCATTAATTAGAGAAATTTTTCTATTTTTTTACTCCAATCCTAAAATTCTTTTATTCCAACTCATTGTCATTCTTTTTTTTGGTGAATCATTCCCTGTGCTATTTTTGTTGGCTATATTCCTAAAACTCTTCCATCCTAAGTCAATGCCATTTTTTATTCGTTCCATCATTCCCTTTCCTATTTTTTCCATGAATTAGGAAAGCTCTCCCATCCCAACTCTATGCCATTTTTTGGGGGGTGGATCATTCCCTCTCCTTTTCTATAGATGCTTCATTCCTAAAACTCTCCCATGGCAACTTACACTAATTTTTTTTCTTTTGGTTGAATAATTCTTTTTTCTATTTTGTTCCTAAAACTCTCCCATCCCATTTTATAGTTCATCTTTTTTTTGTTAAATCATTCCCTTCTCTATTTTGTTTTTGCTTATTTCTTAAAATTCTCCCATCCCATTGATCCCAATTCCAAAATTCCCAACTCAAAGCCCTTATTTTATTTTTGCTTATTTCTTGAAGTTCTCCCGAAGTCATTAATATATTTTTGCTTATTTTCCAAAGTTCTTCCACCCCAACTCAAAGCCATTATTTTTTTGTTCCATCATTCTCTTTCCTTTTTTTGTTTTTGCTTCATTCCTAGAACTCTTTCATCTCACTTCAATGCCATTAATGTTTTTTGTAAATCATTCATTTTTTTTTGTAAATCATTGATTAGCGAAATAGATCCATCTCAACCCAAGGCCATTTAATTTTTGTATTCCCTAAACCCATTCTTTATTTTTGGGCCTTGATTTGCAAGATTATTCTATCCCAACCGAATGCCATTCATTTTCTTGTATACCATTCCTTCCCAATTTTTGGCTTTTATCCATCATTCCTTTGCCTATTTTGCAATTAAATACGTACCTACTTGACTATTTTCATCCCATTTTTTTTTGGGTTCCATCATTCTTTATTTCCTTTGCATATATATATATATATATATATATATATATATATATATATATATATATATATATATTTCCATTAACAATATTTCAAAAGCGTTTTTTCCTAGTAAATGACATTTGTGGTCGTTTTCTAATTTTATTCATTGATTTGTGTTTGGGAATGAATTGTACTCCAATTCAATGACATTTAATTTCATGGTATAAATAATTTTAATATGTATGAAGTGGACAAGTTGTTCCAAATGAGTACGTGCCAAAAATGAACGAAGTCACTTTGGGCAAAACCATTCAAAACAAAATCATATATATTTCATATGCATAGTGTAATACAAAGTAGGAAAGTATATAAGCCTATATAATGCTAGGAAAGTAAGTCTTCTAAGAAAACCTAAACTCACTAGCTAAAACACTCTAAACTGTACTTAGTCCATGTTCATTGGACTGCTTGCATTGCCACTTGGTCCAGCCTCATTGTCATGTGTCCCGGCGCGGACTGGAAGGTCTTCATCTGAGCCCAAACGAAGTCTACGAACTGCGGATCGGGTTCTCCTTGTTGGTTCGTCTTCCTCTAATATAGCCCTCAATATTTGTGATTATTTGAGGCTCTCAAGACATTGCAGAGTTCCTGGGCTATGCTGTTCCATCAAATAGTCCATCCTTTCATCTCGAAAGGTTTCTCTCCACTCTGACTCTGATAGTAGTGCAAGTTTAGTTGGGTCTGGCATGTCAATGTCTCCCCCGCTACGCATGCCTTGGTCATCAGTAATGCGACGTCCATCAACGCCCCACAACCATCCACGAGGATGAGGGCCAAATTGGAAGTATTATCCAACCTCATTCCAATGCCCATTGAAGCATTGGAAAAAGAAATTCCGTCGTCCTTGGCTGAAGTTGTCTTTTAGTGGAACCAAGTGGTGGCACACCTCGACAATTTTAGATGGATCTGTTTCCCAACCCCATTCGGTACAAAGGTGTTGTTTGCCCAATGAATGGATGTTCAGTTTCCAGCTCCATACTAAGTATGTTCCCCACTTCGACGAATGATCAAGCGCATTTTCTTCATTGTATTCCCAATGCGATGGCATGTAGGGAACTAATCCAAACAACTCATACAAACGCTCATGGAAAAGAGCCTTGCACAATGAACAACGTCGGCGAACAATCATCAAGCTAATTAGGCAGAATGGATGGTACAAATGTTCGCACGTGCCTAGGTGCATTCCACCTTCCGGGCCAAATGGATTAAGGCAAATGAGACATGTAGTTCCATCATGCACGAAGGTTGAAGGATTTGGCCACAGTAGTAATGGATTGCCCTGATGGTCGACGGTAGTGCCAACTTGATTCTTGAAATCCCAACCATGTTTGGACCAATCGATGGTTGTTGGTTGACCAGTACTGTCGATGGTCGCCATTTCATCCATGTTGAAATGATCATCCACCAGGGCCCACAATGTCAATCCAAAAACCCTCTCCTGATTGTGTGCGCCGTAATTGTGGTCAATTTTTTTGAATTCTTCTACCATTTGCCTAGTCCTGTCAACACTGAAGACGCATGCCATGTTCCATTGATAATACTGCTCCATCAACGCATGCAATTGATTTTTCAATCTCAAATTCTTTGCAAGCGCGTCCGTCAGTTAGGTGCTTTGGTCAACAGGCATTGCTACAATTTCATTCGTGGATAATTCTCCGAAGGACAATGAATCATCTTGAGTATTCATTGTTGCACCAACTTTTGCATGTTCCAATGGAATTTGAGAAGTATTCAAAGGCCCTTGTGCTTCCCCTCGTGGATCTTGACCAGCATTGGCCATTGTTGCTGCCTGGAGAGTGTGTCGAAGTGCCTCCATGTCACGTTGTTGTTGATTGATGATGTTGTCCTTCTCTTGGATTTTTTCCCTCAATTTTTTAACATCATTATACAAAGAACGCAATTCTGCATTCTTGTCATTCACTTCGGTCAGCAAACTTTGAATTCGATTTGCAGCAGCTGTAACATCAACAACTCCTACTACTAGTTCATCCGTAGGTGGCACCTGTTCCTCCACAACATTTTCAGGTAAAACCTCAGCAGTTGCACGCGCAGCCCTTCTCCTTTTAGCACGTTGTTGTTGTGTTCTATGGCTGACTGGAACTACCACACGAAATCCATCAGAGTCGCTGTCCGTAGATGAGTCCGGAGTCTCATATGTTGGTGGTGGTTGAACTTGTGTAGTTGTTTTCCCTAGACCACCTTCCGGGTATCTTTTTACCCCCCCTTGGAATGAATCCATTTGCTGGGGTAGGAATATTGACATCTTTTCCCATTGTCTTCAAAGTTGACCAATCCACTCTCTTGTTCAACTTCACCTCTGCATGGACCCCTCATGCAATGAAAAGATGCACTTCATTGCGCGGGACGGTCGCGACATCATACAACACTTGGACCACCTCAATGCATCGGGTTGTGAACTCCTCGTCAAGGCAATGTTTCAAATTTGCCTTGTGGAAGCGTCTGTGGAGGTTGTGGCGCTATTCTGGGAAGACCTTGTCAATGTGGCACCACTCTATGTAATTGGCGCAATCATCAAAGGTCCATGGATCAGGCACGTCCTCCCACCCCTTGAATGCAAGCTTGGCTGAATTACGTAGAACATGCAGTCGCTTACGATGTTTATTTCCTAGTCGAAGTCGGGTCTTGTCTTGTTCCTCCTTGGTCATTCTTGGTGGCGTAGCCATTTTTGCAGAAAAAATCGAAAACCTCCCACGTGGCAATCAAGAGGACCCCGCACAACGCTCACAACCAACTCAATGAAGAGGTGGAAGGCTAAGAGTATGCATGGGGCGGGGACGGCTTTATATAGCGGGAGGTGGAATACGCCAGGGCACGGACGCCATCAATGCGGGGGCGCGGACGTGAAGGCAGGGCGTGGACGCCATCGAGCGGGGGCGCGGACGTCAAACCAAGGCGTGGACGCCATCGATGTGGGGGCGCGGACGTAAAGTGAGGGCGTGGACGCCACGTGCCAGGGCGTGGACGTCATCGCGGTTGGGGCGCGGACGTGTGGGAACAGGGTGGGGACGTGAAGAGATGGGGCGGGAACGCGAGAGGATGGGGCGTGGACGTGAGGGGGGGACTATATAAAGCGAGTCCCCGCCCTCATTTTTTTGCCAAGTCCACGCCCTATGCCTCACACGCTAATTCTAACGGCCTATGCGAGTGAGTTTGGTGGGTGGTGGGCTTGGCCCGCATATGTGACCTAGTTTTTTTAAATTTTTTTTGAACTTCCATGCTTGGGGAGAGATACGGAGGCCCATCGTATAAAATATTCTTCATTATGACAGGGGAAGGGAGTGGATCGGCGGAGAAACGTCCCATGTTCATAGATTTGGATGACGTCGGTGAGATGGTAATTCCATCCATGAATACATTGGTGGCCTCAAGTTCATCGAATCCTTCCTCATCGGGCCAAAAGAAGCGCAAGAAAACACCCAATCTCCATATGCCTCCACACGAATTCATAGTTGAAGGGAGAGCAATAGTTGTGGTGTTCTACACTCGTCGAAGTACAACTATGTTGACCAAGGAGTATGTGGCGCACAACGAAGAAGGATACCACAAACTGACAAGGGACCTGCGAAGGGAGCTGGAGTCCAAATTTGAATCATCAGAGAAATTCAACAATTTCTCTAATTATTGATTGCACCAAGACTGGCTGGATAAACAGGTGGTTGCCTTCACAACCAATATAGTGTCAAATTGGTGTTACCACACGGGGAAGAAAGAAGATGGTAGCGATTGGGACACGCAGAATAAAGAGGTGGTTGCAAAGTTGAAAATCATTCAAAACTTCGCTCAACAATTTTCTTCATCACGTAAGAAAAAACAAGCACCATGGAAAGCGACAATAGAAGACGCCATAACGGCTCATTGTGTGAGTGGAACATTCAAGTGGCTTGAAAGTACAGTGAAAGTCATCCCCATGCCGGACAATAGTGCGGTTGGTTCATATGGGACCGTGAGGAAAGTGATGCTTACAAAACTTGAGAACATTCCTAGTTGGATATTTTTTGCTGGGAAGAGCTTGAAAACCACAAATGAAAAGGAGAAGCGCCAAGGAATCATCAATGAGGCGGGAGGGTGTCCAGTGATACATCCTAGCATCATTCGAATTGCGTACATCCACCCTAAAACAATGGAAGGCTATACCCTATGGTGGAATGGAGGATCTCTAATTTCTTTCTTATCCAAGTACAATTCGAAAGTGAACGAATCAGTGGATGTGGATGACATTGAGCGTGAACAAGGTACGCTGCTGACAAAAGAAGAGCTTGCATGGGTTGCAACTTACCGAAGGAACCGAGTGAACTTGGCACTCTCCTTGCTTGTCGTTGTGGGGAAATGCCACGATGCGCAATACATGCACAACGACATAACTCCATCCAATGTTTTGCTCCATTTTGATGATTGGAAAGAGCACAGGGTGTACATAGGGATATGTGATTGGGGACTTTCTAGCCGAGTTGTAGAGAAGGAGCCATCAAGGTATGGCTTTCCCAACATGGAGACTCTAGCGAAGGAAAAGAAAAAGCGAAAGTTTGCAGCCCTTGAGTTGTTTTATGTATACGGAGAGCAAGGTTCAGCTAATTCAATTGAGGCCATGCAGAAAACGCATTTGTACTCCATGGCAGCTGATGCATATGCGGCGGGATGGATAGCAGCTGCAATTTGGCAAAAGGAGTGGGACCCCAAATACTTTACAACAAAGAATCCAGAGCAATATGTGAACCTCAGGATCAAATTGAGAAGCCTCATGAAAGATGATATGAGTGAAAGGGTGACAGTGCAAGATGTTCTGGACACATTGAAGAAGGGCCCCCACTGTTGGACTATGCCAGATTGTTGTTATTGTACATAGTATTTAGTTTTTTAATTTTTGTAGTTTACTATATAGTTCAGGTATAGAAGATAAACCATCCTCGTAGAGGACCATGTGTACATACTTGGCAATTGCGAAACATCTCAAATATATATAAAATCGGATGTATTCTCTACTCAAAATGTCATAATATATTAATATGCCATATCATTGTTCTTTCTCATTGCATTTTTATTTTTTATGAATTCTATGAGTTGATGATAAAACCTCTACAAAAACAATGAATGCAGTAGTTTGGTATAAAAATACATACACTGTATTTTTTCAGTAGGTCACTAGGTCTATGTTTTTTGTTTTGTTTTTTTGAACAAATGGAAAAAACAATGCATTAAAAAGAAGAGGTCTATGTTCTAGAAGTTAATGAAGCCCCCCCTCCAAAAGAAAGTAATTGATCCACCAAAAAAAAGAATGACATTGACGTAGATTGGAATAATTTTAGTAATGAAAAAAAAAAATAAAAGGACAGAGAATGATGGAACAAAAAAATAAGAATAATGGCTTTGAGTTCAGATGGAATAACTTTAGTGAATCAGAAAAATAAAATAGGGAAGGAAAATATTGAACAAATAAAGCAGAACTATGAGTTCGAATAAAATAGTCTTCCTAATTAATGAACCAAAACAAAATAGAAATTGGAAATTTGGAATGTTAGAACATGAAAATTGTCCATTTCTTTCAAAAAAAAAATGTTCGAAAAGAAAAGAATAACTATGAGTTGGGATGGGAGAGTTTTAGGAATGAAGAAAAAAAAAAGAGAGAATGATCCGAACCGAAAAGAATGGCATAGAGTTGGGATGGGAAGAGCTTTGTTCATTAATGGAAAAAAAATAGGAAAGGAAATGATGGAACAAATACAAAATGGATTGGGCTTGGGTTGGAACAATTTTGTGAGAGAGAGAAGCCCACAAAAAATAGTGTGTCAAAGTGATTTCAACTAACACCCCAAAAAATTACCATTTAGTTCAAATAGAGTTGGAATACCACAAAAAATAAATGGAATTCACTTGGGATGAAAGAGTTTTGCTATGGAGCAAAAAATGAAAGGAATGGGAATGATCAACGAAAAAGAAATGGCCTCGGCTTGGGATGGAACAATTTTGCTAATCACGGAAAATAAAATAGGAAAAAAAAGTCATTCCACCCTACACAAGTGGCATTGAATTCAAATAAAAGACTTATGGTAATGATGCCAAAAAAATAGGAAAGAGAATGATTCCGCCCAAAAAATAATGGCAATCACTTGGAATGGAAGTGTGCTTTAAAAATCTATGTCCAAAAGGGGAGATGGGGTGACCAAAGCTTTTGAAAAGCATACCAATTTATTTTAGGGTGGCCAATTATTTTGAAGGAGTTATATAATCTAACATTAAAAGAAATATGAATGGTGGAGTGCTTTCGAATATGGAAATGCTTTGGGTGTCAGTGTAATATAATGTAACACCCAAAAAATTTATGGAATGGTGGATTGGTGGAGTGATTTGGACGTGGAAGTGGTTTGGGTGTTACAAACTTATAATGAGGTAATTTAACACCCCGCAAAAATATGGAATGATGGATTGATTAGGATATGGAATTTATTTGGGTTTTACAGTGATATGATCTAACATTAAATAAAAATATGGACTGTTGTAGTGACTTGGAATATGGAATATGAAATGGAAATATGTAAAAAGCATATTAATTTAGTATATTAATTAAATCCCGTCCGTGCCCTGACGATGGCATCCGCGCCCTAACGATGGCGTCCGCGCCCTGACGATGGCGTCTGCACCCTGACGATGGTGTCCGCGCCTTGCATGTTCCAAAATCCACGTGGCATCCCAGTGGCATCCACGTGGCCTATTTTTCCATTTTCATAAAGCCAACTTTGTGTTGACTGTATCGGACGGGCGAGCCCTCTAACGGACGGGCGAACCGGACGTCCGTCCATTATGACAACCATGACATTTTTAGATATTTGAATTTCTTAAAATCTACTATGTATATAGATCTCATTATATGGTTGGTATAATTTTAAAGTCGAAAACCACTTGCATTGTTCAACAATGCAACAACAAGTGTTTCTTCTGAAATCTACCAACTTGTTAGTTGAAACAACATTTTATGAAAAATCTACCAATTTTTGAAATGAAATTGAAAAGATCTACCAATTTAGTAGTTGAAATGATATTTTTTTAAATCTCCTAATGCTTTGGTTGAAACAACATCTTTCAATAAATATGATTTCGACTAGCGGTTTGCACTAATGTTTTGATGGATGTTTTGGAGTAGATTATATTGGGAGCTTGAGAGGCTTGAGCTTTTTTTACATAATGTCAAGTTCTTCTATGAAACAATAACATTTAGAAATGTCTTTTTTGCTTGATTGCAGGGTTTAGAACAAAGAGAAAGGCTTTTGAGTTATATTCTTCTTTTGACAAGCCATTGAGATACATAATGAAGGATATTTCACTTCAATGTGAATTACAACATTACACTTAGCATTTTCTTCTTTATCACAAACAATTTGCATCATATCCTTAATACTTGGGAATTTGCATGTATTCCCGTGTTATCACTCAGGAGAGTTAGACAAATATCCTTGACTCATTTTTCCCTAGGTATAAAATTTATATGATTATGAGCTAGACAGTTGTCTTGAACACCAACTTTGGCATAATTATGTCTCAGACAAATGGCTTAGCTCAAATAGACGTTCCAAATCCAAATGACAGGATGCAAAATTGTTGTTTTCATAGAATCTTTTATCCCAGCAAGATAAAAGAAAAATTGGGTGAGGCATTTCCTAGTTGCTTCCCAAAGTACAGTGATTCCATTGAGCCACAAGATGAACTCAACAAACTATTGACTCCATTTGGTGAGTATCGTGGTTTAGAATTAAACACACAAAAGGAGAAATTGCAGGAGATAAAGGAACAACTAGGAAAGGTCTTAAGTGATGACAAAGCAAACTATGAGTCCATGTACAAAGAAGATCCAAGACAGTTCAGAAAAAAATGGAGGGACAAGCGGATTAAAATCTATGACTATTTGTTATGCCTTGCTTTATATGATCCAAATCAAAGTGAAGACTTGTGGATTAAAGAGCAAAAATCCACAATTCATTTTTATCGTGAAGCTCTCTCAAAATTGAAACCAGATGGATTTTATACTTATCTAGTTGACCAAGTCCACGAAGATGAAGAGATCATGTTTAAGTTCTATTGTGCCAAAAAAGGTGTGGAAAAGCCATGGCGCAAAGATGCCCCCTGGTTGATAGGATCTATCTGTGTCTACTCTAAGTTCTTGATCGATGAAGCTCTCAAAACATTGAGACTTTGGGAAGATGGAAACCAACAGCGATGTGATGAGGTGATAAAAACAGCCAAAAAGAAGTTTGTAGACAAACTATCTAGTTTACATGGGAGGTGCTTCAAGAAAGAAAGAAACTGGAGGAACCGGGCTCGCTTTTACTACTTGTTAGGTTGTGAAAGGTATAAGGGAATTTCTAATGGTCATGTTGGAGACTTCAAGAATTTTGATGATGAGGGGCCTTTTGTCGTCTTGTTCGTGAGATGATTGTTGAAGATAAAGACTTATTTCATCAAGAAAGTGAAGTCCAAGATCTCCCTCTTGTTTGCAAAAAAAAATTTATAAAACAAAAAGAAAGATCCTTCGTGGGACACTGGAAGGTCAACAGATTATTGGCTTGGGCAAGTGCAACAAATGATGTTGGATTTGTTAAGATACTTCTGAAGTACTATCTTGATGGTGTGAAGTCCCGTGCAAACTTTGACTTTGAGTGGGAGAAATCCATGGGTGAATCTTGGGCCATGGCACTGTGGAATGCTTCATACATGGGTTATAAACAAATTGTAATGGAGTTGCTAAGTTGGGAGATTCCTTATTATTTGTATTATTCTAAGTATTTTTTTGACCAAGTAATTAAACCGCCGCATGAGTCTCCGTTGCATATTGATGTGTTGAAGATGGATGTTTCAGTAGTAGAAGCATTTTGTACTATTGCTTCCCAGCATTTAAATTGCAATGATCGAAATCACCTTGGCCTCACAACGTTGGAAATTGCCACAAAATTGAAGGTTACAAACAACAAAAATGGATTTGTCAAGAGAAAAATTCAACACCTTCTATTGCAAAGGCAGGAAGTAAAAGATGTTGTAGTTGGAGCCAATTATCAAAGGCAATTGGTAGTGGACTCTACCAATGCGGTTATGGTGGGAGGTGCTCTAATTGCAAGCATTAGGGTGATTGCAAGAAACACTTGTACTATTTTCTGTCACACATTGCGGGCTGAGTTGTTTTTTGGCCATAACTTTTGTGTTTTAACTTTGAATGACTTAAGATTTATAAGGAAGGTACTCATGACTATCCTACAACTTCCTTGATTTTTTTGATAATTTTCAAAAATAATTTACTATCCAAAAATAGGCCCGAAATAAATGTCACACTTGCCAATTTGGAGGTTTTTAGTACTTTTGAGTACCTTTTTCATATACCCTACATCAAGAAAATTATATGGAGTTCTTCCTTACATATAAATACAACTTTTCACCGAAGGGTTTTTAAAAATAATTAATTTTGTGTGGTGTGGAAGTCTATGAAGAGAGCTTCCTTCTGCTTGCATTTTGAAACATATAAAATATTATTTTTGTAAGTTTTTTGGTGAATGACCATCTTCATAAAGTTCTTAAAAATGGACACTTTTTATATTTTGTATTTACTTGTTTTTACTATTTTTAACTAATTTTCACATCAAAAGTCCTATTTTCTTGAGATTTGGTACTTTTCAAGTTCTCCTAATTAGAGAATTTTCCTACACATTTCCTTCCTTGCAAACCTTCATTTTAGAAGTATATACATAATTCATATTTTTTTAATTTTAAAAAAATTAGTTTTCTATTTTTAAAGTACTACAGAAGAAAAACCATGAGTACTGTGAAAACGCAACAAAATCGATAGGTGTTTCTTGCAATCACCCATTACATTTGCAAGATGGCTCTCACCTCCTTTGGGCTACAATTCATACTATCAACTTGTGGAGCCAACAACAATAGCAGCTCCACCAGACTCATATGAATCATACATGTCTATGCAAGGCCACCTTACCATCCAACTCTTTGTAATCTTCAACTCTTTGTCATTCTATTTTGCCATTGCAACTATAGTTGCAGGAATTGATGCATTTGGAGCTATTAAAGTTATGGAAGATACATACTTGGTCAAAACGGTCATAAAGTTGCGGCGTAATCTTACTTGGGCAACCAACCTATTCCTTGCTTCTGTCGTTTGTGTTTTGGTAGCATTTTCCTGTCCTGGAATTCCAGTTCTACCTCCAATCAAGAAGTACCAAATGAATATGTACATTACAATGGCTATAGGTGGATTTATTTGTATTATATTCATATGCAAAATGGTGTGGTACGCTCTTTACAAAAAAATTAGGAATAGGGTGAAATCGGAACTTCATCCAGTATTCTAAAGCTGTAATCTCATTGTACAGCCTAGGAGTGAATTACAAATTTTGATTTGTTTAGGCAAGATATTGATTGTCAAGAGATTTTGAAGGATACACTTTTGTATTGAGAAATATGTTACAATGGACTCGTGTTTATTGTATTCAATTTTCTTAGTTATTCATATCTTATTACTCTGGTATTTTCTTTGTTTCAAGAACGAGCTTGGAATGCTAAAATTTTGTTTTTTAACTAGAAGATTCCCAACAATAATTGAAAGTGGCACTACTAAATTTGAAAATTTAACTAAAGGCAACTATAGCAATGAATTTAATTTATACTTGTAACTTTGTTCTTTCCACTATAGCTAAAAACCATTGTAGCTACAAGCCATTGGTTGTTTAGTAATAAAATGTTCACTTGGGACATGTTCCATATTCCATAGTGTGTAATTGTACAAAATTATAATGTGAGATCAAAATTCTTTTATATACAAATGAACGAGTTCACCAAAATTATAAAAATGTAGGCTAATGTATTTATCTATACATATTTCTATTTATAACTATGTATGTATGTATGTATCTATATCCACATGTATATATTGTATATCATAAGAGACATGGAACACGACATGGGACAAAAAGTTCATGGTTGGCATTTTAGGTACATAGTAGCTTATTATTCTTTTAAAAATTCTATTTGATTCAAGTGTGATCAGTTTTCTTCAATCAAGAATGTTACATTGGACATAATTTTTGACATAAAAACATGAAATTGTAACATGATGCGCAAAAAAATCCGTCAAGTTAAACGCGGGTTTCTTCTAGTGTCAATAGTAGGGTCTTTTGTATTATATCTTCATTGCCTTTGTGACACATGTCACCCTTCATATGAGGGTTGCTATTATGTGAGCATAGGAGTGTGAGCCTGTGAGCTTAGAATACTACACATCTATATTATAGGTGTATATACTATAGAAACCATCTATAATTACAAGGTATATATGTTACAAATACCTATATTACAAGTGTTTATGATAGATACATCTTCTATAGTGCATGGTATCTATATTATAGGTACCTGTATTGTAGGTTCAATGCTCACAAGCTCGCATTCTTGGGTTCACATACTAGCACCATTGACCATATATATATCTACTTTTACATATAAGTAACTTCAATGGAATCCATTTCTCCAAAGGTCTTCACCAAGCATTAAATATAAAGAGCATGATTAAATCTTATAATTTTTGTATTCTTCTTTTAATATAATATCGTCCTAGACTCTTGATTGATTATAAATGATCAAGATCCAACACCATTGAGGTCCAATTCCAAATTGTAAGCAGTTGTTTATTTAAAAAGTCCATGCCATCCATTCATGCTTCCAATTCCCAAACTTAAATAGAGCTCCATTATTAAATGGTAAACATCCTATCAATTGATTCTTAACTAAATTGTAAATAACAGACAACCAATTGAAAGCAAAAATAAGATTACAATTGAGACTATCCACCTTGTTGATTAAGGAGTTGAAGGTCATAAGGTAACTACACCTTAAATCACATGCTTTCTAAAATTGTACACACTAGATTCTTGCCTAAAATGTACTTCCATTATTCATGAGAGTCTATGGTTGATTACCCTAAACCCTATTTTCAACACTTTGAATATTTGTAGTTTATTCATATGGTGTCCCAAAAGTGGATTCTTAAAGTTACAATTAGCTTGGAGTTTCAACAACTTGCACTCAACTTCCCCCCCCCAAAATGGATTCTTGCAAGTTACTATCCGGTGAAAAGATGTGACACACTTGGTTTCAATTAACAACCCTCCTTCATTGTAAAAAAATGAAAGCCATTGATCTTAAGAAAATAATTTTTCCTCCCCCCTGACATCGTTGATCTTGAAAAGAAATATGGATACTGAAACGAGATACAGATATGAATACATTGAGATATTATTCAAATACAAATATGGTATGGATACATACAAGAAATATGGATATGAAATATATAACCCATATTGTTTGCCCATACATGTTGGTTTGGAAAATATAAGTATGAATGGAGGGGGGTACAAGTTCAAGGGGAGGTTCATTTGGGAGGCTTGGGGCCTCAATAAATAATTAAATAAAAAATCAATTGGGGGTTTCTGTCTAGAGGATTGGGGGTTAATAAAACAAAAAAATCAACTATCTAAAAACTCATGCCTCATTATCCACTCAAAAGACATATTACAATCCAAAACAACCGATGAGTACATGAGAATTTCAAAATAAGCATGCAAAATTGAAACCATCAATTGAAGCTTATGCTTCAAACTTCCATGGAAAATGCTTGTCAATAAAACTTGAAGCTAGAATTTTGAGTGTAAGATAGTGGTTGTGGTGAAAAAATGATATGAGGAAGTGAAGATATATAGAGTGTAAGTATTAAGGTAACTACACCTTAAATCATACAAATAAGGAATTCAACATGGGTTCCATTATTATGTTAGAAATTTTTTTGTGGGATCCTGGTGGTGGTGAAAAGGGGATTTTAGATTCTCTTGGAATGCATTTTTTGGACATCATATGAATAAACTACGAATTTTAAAAGTGTTGAAAATGGGTGTTCCTAAAGCAATCATAGATTCTCATGAATAGTGAGAGAATATTTTAAATTAAGAATTTGTAATGTACAATTTTACAAAGCATGTAATTTTAGGTGTCATTACCTTAAGAAGAGGATTCATTGGTAGAATCTATTGGGGGATGTGGTATTTTCTAATTAGTTGCCATTGTCAAATCTAGTGTATGTGTATTTGATTTTTACGCTTTAAGGTAGGAATATCCAAATGCAATAGGAGTCATATATCAACACCTAGAATAAGCCCTAAAATAATGCGCTAGTGGATCCAATGCTAATAGGTGAGTTTACATGAATGTGTCATAGTGATGGGGGTGGGTTTTGTGTTGGCCAAATAAATGAGTGTGATCCAAGCTTATGGTCTCTTGCTTTTAGGTGTTTCTTGTGCCCACTTTTGTATTAGTCTATTGCCTAGAATAGGCGTATCTACATGCTTGTTTCCACAAATTTGTATTATATTCATACAAGCTCGAAAAAATATGAAACCAATTTTTTTGATTTTCTAAACCTTTTTCTAACAAGCTCACATTATTTTATTCTATAGCTATATTCAAGATTTGCAAATCTTAAATAAGTATGACATTGAGGTACTTTTACGTTAACAATTCGTGGGTGCTTTGAGGAAGGTTTAATAGCTTAAATTGAATTCTATCAAAGGTGTTGTGTTTCTCACACATGTCGTGTTTCAATCCTACTTCTACACTACTTGTGCCACCTACGTTCAGCATCACCTGAACACATTTTTGACAATGAATTAGTCTCAACCTCCAAGAAAACCATCATGCTCACCTTCAAAAGGGGTGTCACACCGTCTTCTTGTTCAAGAGCTTCCTAGTGGCGTGTACTCTGCAAGAAAATAATCTTCTCACTGGAGGGAAGGGGGCCGGCTACCCGTAGTGTCAGACAGAAATATTCGTCGGAGGTCTACGTACACTAAGCTCACCCTGCTGTTGGTACGTCTTCCTGCTTCGTGGAAAATTGTATGGGACACATATGTACAACTGCAGACAGAAGGTGGTTCAACTACTGGCATGGAGGTGGCATCTTCCGTAGACAGTGCATGAAGCGTAATATGTTGCATGATTGCTGCCAAGCATATCATGATATGGTATGCTGAGAATTCTTATCATACAGCTGCTGCAACTGTACACAAAACTCTACCACCAAACACATGTGAAGGTAGTAGGCCCAAAAAGCAATCCTTTAAGGGCTGGTTGGCCTTTTTGATGGTCTTTCGATGTATGAAATTATTTGTCTTTATTTTTCACTTGAAGAAATTTTTATTTGGAACCTAACCCAAGTGGTTTCATATTTTTCAGAGCATTTATGAATTACTTATGAATTTCCAAAGAATTCTGCCATAGGTAACTATTTATGATTCCTAGGCCTTGCAAAACCCACACATATGTGGTCTGAAAACAAGCACTGTAGCATGCAAAAAGTAATAGACAAGGTTCCTAAATGCGACTTGTACTAAACTTAACTCCTAAAGTGCTAAAGCTTATTTTTGGTCAAAAATCAATCAAAACTGTCATTTCTATTCAATTCATCCAAGGCAACAAAAAAAAATAGTTTAAAAAAAAAATCTATCCGTAGGATCTTATACTTTATTTGTATGAGATCATGTGATAAAAATTCATGAAGTTTGACTATATGGATTAAAAGATATTAACATTCAAAGTTTTAGTGAATTTTTGAGGGGGATGCACATACAATGTTTTTAGAAATCGACCCACATTGTCTCTAATTATATTCCCTATCAAAGTATGGATAAATAATTGGTAAATGATAAACTGCTCTTTCATCATCAAAGGAACATTGATTACCCATTTACCAACCTCTTAAGGTGCATTTTAAAGCCAACTAGAGGACGATTTGAAAAAGAGGGGTGGAATTCCAGTCACCTATTTTAAAGGTAGATCAGCCTATTATTGTCAATCACCCAATTCCAACATCTACTAAACCTTTTCATTTGTACAACATATGTCACCAATTTATGCAAAGTGTGTAACTTATTTTCTTGGAGCAAGCAATTGGGTGCTATTGGAAGAAAATGATATCATGTTCATATCTGTTTATGAACAATAGTAGTCTCATAAAGAAGCGGTGTTTATTAACCTCTAAAGATTTTTGACTATGTTTTCATCTAAAGCACTTCAAAATTGTCATTTCTACTACAAGTATCAAATTTTAAAATAAAATAAAATTTGAATACATGTAATTTTAGGATCTTGTAATATGTTTGTTTGAGAAGATGTGGTAAAAGTTTCAGAAATTTCTAGTATGCAGATTTCAAGATATTAGCGTTTGAAGTGACAAACATCCTTTTGGGGGCCGTGAAAATCCAAGCAATTGTACTTTACAAGGTCACATATGTATGAAAAAATGTCCAAAATGGTGGTTATCTTTTGGATTCATTCTTTAAGGCAAGTTGGCTATAAGCTTGAGAATTTTTAAATCATTTGGTATTGTACAACATATAGGAAAAAAATAGTAAGTTAAAAGATGTAGAGGACGATTCAAAATACTAAATAGTTAACAATTTATTTATGGAATTGAAAAATGCCAATTCCAATGGTTGTAATGTTATAATAAACAATCTACACCTAATTTTTTTATTTTATTTTCTAAAAATATTGAAAATTGAATTAATTAAAGGACTTCAAAGTTTATTTTAGAGTAGAGATTTTGTAACTATCTGTAAACTTATACAACTAAAATTCTTCATAACTTTCATCTTATTAACCCCTAAAGTCCCAAAGTTCATGCATGGGACTCTTGGCATTTTGGGTGGGCTCATGTGATCTCATGCCATGACTTTTAAAATCTTTTTTTGAAGATAGAAAATCAGATTTTCTTTTGGAGAATATAATCTTTATTTCAATCGGTGCTCAAAAACAAAAGTTATGCCACCATAAGTCTAAAAAGCAGCTTGAGGAGCAACCCAAAAAAATCACAAAAAATTGAATTTTCTTAATTTTTATTTTTTCTCTCAAAGATTATATTTTTGTTTACATCTAAAGCTTTGATTCATTCTATTTGATCTAGTGATGAGAAAGTTATGAACAATCTTATTTTTCAGACAATCTAAGCATTTTCTTGAAAAAATAACTTATAGATCCATTTTTTAATGCAATTTTTATAATTTTTCAAAAAAATTGTTAGGTAGGGTTAAGTTTATTTGCTAGAACAATCTCACCATCAAGATTATTGCATTTAAATTCTATTAGAGAGCTATTAACAATTTAGTTATCCTTTAAATCTTCAACCTACTTCTATTCAACAATTTTTTTATGAGTGAAAATTAAATGCTTTTTTGTTGAATTTTTTTTTCAAGATTTTCAACTCAATTCTTCAACGTAAAAAATTAGAAAATCAAAATCAATGGTACAGAATTTTTAAGTTTAGAAGATTCAAAGCCAAAACATCTAGTCATTGAAGGTGTACAAAAAATTTGTTTTCATCACTTTAAATGTAAATGTCTTGCAATCTATAAGGTCAAAGTTTTTATTTTTTTCTACACATTTTTGTACTAATATAGTACAATATTCTATGGTTAGAATATAAATAAATAAATAAATATTTTGCTCTTTGCAATAGAAATGACAAAATTTGTTTGGATTTTGATGGAAAAAAGGCCTTGGGACTTTAGGGGTTAATCAAAATGGAATGATTCAAAGCTTTCTATGCATGTATAAATCTAAAGAATCAATTTTAAATTTTAAATTAAAATAATAATAATCATTGAAGAGGGTTTTTTTGCTACTCACAGTTGTCATATCGGACAGAATCTTACTGTTCAAACGAATCAAGGTAAATCAAGGTTGACTGCCTGCAAACTTTGAAGGCCAATAACTTTTGGAAAAAATATCCAAATTGGGCATATGAGATGTTTTTTGGCATCTACAGATAACTTTTTAACCATTTAATTTAAATTTATGAAAATTTTTGGGCCTCAAAGTTATTCCTTGGGCACATGTTTTGTGAAAATTTCAAAGAAAAATAAATAAAAACTCCATTTGTAGTGAATTGTCCAAAATTGTTATATTGTCAAAAAATACAATTTAGGGCTTCAAGGGTCAATTGTTGGCTTAGGTGGGTCCTCAAACGGGATTGGGAGGTAAGCCATTGATCTTGAACCTTTGTAATATGGTCATAACCTCCACCTATTGTCAATTTTATTTTTTTGGTACCAATCATGTTTGAAAATTCATATCAATTTCAACTCTTATCTCTTATCAAATTATTACAAATCCACTTGCATTTGAGTACTTCCAAGTAATTTTTCTCTAGAAAATGTATGCAACAATAAGCACATTGCACAAACTATTTGGAGGTCTCAATTTGGGTTTGTGCAATGAATTTATATTTGGGTGGTAATAGACTAGTTGACCTTACTATAATAACTTTGAATGTGCTTCAAAGCCTCGCAAGCAATGAAACGGGTTTGGCACAAAACCCAAAAGGCAGCCTTGTGCATTGGATTACATTAATATTGTATTTGTATCCTAAGATTTTTTTCTTGAAATTTTTTATGCGTATTCCAAACTTATTTCTTCAACAAACAATGGAGAGATAGATCTACACACATATGAGAGATAAAATTTAATCATTTAGGAAGAATTCAAACTACTTCTTAATTATGATCAAATCATACAATTTAAATATGACCACATTAAAATCTATTTATTAGGATCATCTTATTATACCAAATTATCGAGAATCTAGAAATAAAGAAGATTAAAACTTAGTTGTTTCATTTTTTACCACACCACATGTAAAATGAAGATGAACAATAGTAATATGGATTTATTTCGTATTCTTCTAACAAGCTATGTTGTTTTTTTCCTCTTTTCTTCTTATTTTTTTGTAACAAGCTACATTTTATATTTTATATATATTTTTGGAACAAAGGGAGTGTCTTTGACTATGCCTTCTATTTTGGTATTTAAAAAAACAAATTAAACCTAGATTATGCATTCCTTTTTTGTTGAAAGAGGAATAAAAAGGAAGGAACGCCGGAAGGAAGGAAGTCAAATAATGGGTCAAAAACGTGTGGGAACCAGTTGCTTTTAAGAAGGATAGCCAGTTGTTTTTCAAAAAGGAAGTTGCTTTTATGAAGGATAGCCAGTTGTTTTTCAAAAAGGATGGACATGGGGAGAGATGCACCCCCATGAAGTACATCTTGCCCAGTAGGGGTCGCCGGTGATTATTGCACAGCTACCACGAACGTCGCCAGTAGTCGCTAGCTACAGACTACCCCTACATTGTATTGTTTCACTATGTCCAGTTAAGTTGAAGTACCTTGCGTCCATACGTTTACAACGCCAGGCCGTTTCTTCGATGTGCTCTTCAAGCAGCTCCTTGAGCATTCCCACAACTTAATTGCAGGAGTTTCGGGGAAGCCTAGCCTTGCCTGGTGGATGCGTCGACGTACAACTTTCCTTCCTTAGTTGATCCAGCTTCTAGCAGCGTGTACGTGATATGATTTAGCTGTCAGAGTGATCGATCGAGTTGACGATATACACTATTCTGAAGAAACACGGAATGTTTGAGCTCGACGAGATTCGCTTCTCCTGCTGTTCCTCTTGGCGATCGACTGGCAATTGAGCAGATCAACTTCAATGAGTCAGTGACCGAGGGAAGCAGCGAGCTAGGTCTCGATCTGAAGGTACGAACACTGGTCATATTCTTCATGTGCTTAGTAGATTGTAAGTAGGAGTTGGCAAACCTTGGAGCCCTCAAGCTCTTTCTAAGTTCTCATATGTGTCAGCTAGCTACGCTGTTGAGTGGGCCTCCGCCCTCCGGTCTGTTGAATTGGTCTCTAGGTACTCAAAATTAATAACGTTCTGCAGTTTTTCTTAGATAACCGGTAAGTATCACACTTAGTTGCTGCGCATGAGCATGGCTAGCTCTGGGCATAGCTAGTTTCGGTTAGATATGAGAGGAATTAGATTTTTTAGTACTATTGTCTTGAGCATGTCAGAGAGGATTTATTTGGAGATCATGTGCAAAAGTTGTTAGGATTGGAGTTTTCGTCGGTTGATTGATTTAGAGTCGACGAAAGTTCTGATGTTGAGGCTGCACATTCTCAAAATGGACTTGTCACTAGTGCAGAACCCCCGTCGAAACGGTTGAGTGACATCCAAATGTTGCTTTTTTATCATGAAGATTTTAGTTTAAAATCTATTCACAAAGTAGATTTTGCATTTGAAAATCCATCCGCAATATAGATTTTTACTTTCATAATCTACAGAAAACGTGGATTTCAGATTTTGAAATCTAGCCAAAATATAGATTTCAGGTTGGGGTTCTATCCAATTTATAGATTTCAAAATTTCAAGTCTATTGACTGAGTAGATTTCACATTCTTGTCCAAATCTACGATTGATATAGATTTCTTAAATTTTCAATTCTGCATTTTTGGTAGATATTTGAGATTCTTGAAATTCACTATATGCATATATCTCATCAGATGACTAATATGATTAGAGTCCATAACCATTCAGATTGTTTATTTCCCTAACCCTCAAAGAATTGTTGCAGGATAATAATTTCTTCTAAATTCTAGAATTTTTTTTGGTTGAAGTAACATTTTTTGAAAATCTACCAATTCTTGAATCAAAAATAAAATAATCAACAAATTTTGTGGTTGAAAATGACATTTTTCAAATTCTATTAATTTTTTTGTGAAATATCTTGGTTGAAATATATTTTTGGTAGATGCTTTCAATTCAAGCCTCTTATTTTGGACTTGAAATATATTTTTGGTAGATATTTGGTTGAAATATATTGTGTTGGGAGCTCAGGAGGCTTGAATTGAAAGCATTTTTATACATAATGCTAGGTTCTTCTATTGAATTATAACATCTAGAATTGTTTGTTTTGATTGATTACAGGGTTTAGAATATGGAGAAGGCTTGCGAGTTATATTCCTTTTTTGACAAACCAATGGGATACACAATGAAGGATATTTCACTTCCTTGTATGTTACAATATTACATTCAATATTTTCCCTTGGGCCATAATGGATTTGCAACATTTCCATGATTATCAACTAGGGAAGTAAGATCCCTAGGAATTGTTTGCATTCCCTTCTTATCACACAAGAGAGGTGGATAAATTTTTCCTATCAACTTTCTCTTGTCTATATATGACTGTTGTGTAATTGGACAGTTTCTTCGACAATTGCTTTATCCACCAAACTTGGCATAGTTTTGGTTACAACAGGGGGTTTGAATCTAGATGAAATGGATTCTGAGGCATACTTCCATGGAAATGATTTTATGAAGCCACAAGAGGAACAATTGTTGGACGAAATGTTGACTCCATTCTACGAGTATTGTAGTTTAGAATTACCTGAGCAATTAGTACAATTGCACAAGATATTGGCTCCATTTTGCAAGTATTATCGTTTAGAATCACGTAAGCACTTTGTGCAACCACACGAGATAAAGGAACAATTGGACAAAGTCTTAAGTGATGACAAAAAAAATATAAAAAGATATATGAAGAAGATCCAAGGCAATTTAGAAAAAAATGGAGGGATAGGCGGATCAAAATCTATAACTATTTGTTATGCATTGCTTTGCATGATCTAAAGCAAAGTAAAGACTTGTGGATTGAAGGGCAAAAATTCACAGAACATTTTTATATTGAAGCTACCTTAAAATTGAAACCAAAAAGATTCTACACTTACTTGGTTGACCAAGTCCACGAAGATGAAGAGATCATGTTCAAGTACTATTGCATTGACAAGGGCGAAAAAAAATCTATTGTATGGCGAAAGAATGCCGCTTGGTTGGTAGGATCTATCTACGTCTACTCCAAGTTTGTGATGAGAAAAACTTTCAAGGCATTGCGGCGTTGGGAGGATGGAAACCAATCCCTTTGTGACAACTTGGTGAAAGAAGCCAAAGAGAAGTTTCTAAACACATTGTCCAATTTGCATGGGAGATGCTTCAAGAGAGGAAGAAATTGGAGGAACCGGGCTCGCTTTTACTACTTATTGGGCCTTGCAAGGCATAACGGAATTTCCAATGGTCAAATTGGAAAATTCAAGAGTTTTGATTACGTGGGGCCTTTTAGTCGTCTTGTTTGTGAAATGATTGTCAAAGATGAAGACCTATTTGACCAAGAAAGTAAGTCCAAGATCTCCCTCTTGTTTGCAAAACAAAATATGGAAAACAAGACAATAGATCTATTATCTTAGGACACTTGAAGGTGGATAGATTGTTGGCGTGGGCAAGTGCAACAAATGATCTTGATTTTGTCAAGGTCATTTTGAAGTACTATTTTGACAGTGTGAAGTTGCATCCAAACTTTAACTTTGTGGGGAAGAAATTCATGGATAAATCTTGGTCCATGGCACTTTGGAATGCTTCATACAAAGGTCATATATTGATTGTGAAGGAGCTACTAAGTTGGGAGATTCCGTATATTTCTGAGTATTTTTCTGATAAAAATATTAATTCCGAACCACCATTGCATACAGCTATCTTGAGAATGGATGTTTCAATGGTACATGCGTTTTGTACTACTGCATCCCCGCATTTAAATTGCAATGAAAAAAATTCCAATGGTCTCACACCACTGGAAATTGCTACAAAATTGAAGGTTACAAATGACGAAGATATAGCAATCAAGAGAAAGATTCAAAATCTTCTACTACAGAGGCAAGAAGTGAAAGATGCTGTAGCGGAAGCCATCAGTCAAAGGCAAATGGCAGTGGATTCTTCCAATGCAGTTATGGTAGGAGGAACGCTTATTGCTGGCATCACATTTGCAGGATGGCTCTCACCTCCCTTGGGGTACAATTTGTACTATCAATTTGTAGATCCAACAGCAATTGCAGCTCCACCTGACTCATATGAATCATACATGTCCGTGCAAGGCCATCTCACTATTCAACTCTTTGCAATCTTCAATTCTTTATCATTCTTTTTGGCAATTGCAGCTGTAGTTGCAGGAATGGAAACACTTGGCTCCATAAAGGTCATGGAAGATACATATATGGCCCAAACAATCCTAAAACTACGGCGTAAACTTACTTGGGCAACCAACCTATTCCTTGCTTCTGTTGTGTGTGTTTTGGTAGCATTTTCATGTGCTGGAATTGCAATTCTACCTCCAATCAAGAAGTACCAAACAAACATGTATATTACAATCGGCTTAGGTGGATTTACTTGTGTATTTTTCATAAGCAAATTGTTGTGGTTTAATTTTTGCCTTCCCTAGAGATTTAGGATATCCTTTTGTTGCCACTAGGCCTTAAAGGATACACTTTGTTTGTGAGAAACACATTACATTACAATAAATTAGTGTTTATTGCATTTAGTTTTCTTAGTTATTCATACCATAGTAATTTCCTAGTTCCAAGAATGAACTTAGAATGCTAAATTTGACGCTTATTGTACTGAAGAATGTAGCTAGTAATAAAAATGACACTACTACAATTAGTGAATTTACTAAAGGTAACTTCAACAATATGTGTTGTAGATTGTAAATTGTGAATTCATTCTATGCAGAGAGTACTTGTAATTTTGTACTTTCAAATTTAGATTACTATAGTTCTTAGTTAAGAACCTATTAACAACAATTTAATTTTAAAAGCCTGAAATGTATCCTATACTTGTCTTTTGAAAATTCTATTTGGTTTAAGAGTGATCAATGTTCTTAAGTCAAGAATGTGATTGATATATCTCACATTGCATGTTCAACAATGATACATCTCACATTGCATGTTCAACAATGATACATCTTACATTGCATGTTTTTTTGACAAAATCCCTAAACAAAATACACATGCTTTGAATGAGCATCCTTATTAACTAATAAGATTATTGGTCTTGTACTTATGCAACCAATTACATCCTAGAGAACCCACCCTCCATGTCACATTCTACCCTGCAAGTAGGCTCATGAGCCTTGGCCCATGAGCAAAGCCTAATTAATGCACCTTGGAAGGCACATTCATTGGCTTTAAGAGTAGGTTCCTTGGTATAGAAACAACATTCCCATGCATAATTGGAAGATACTCTCATCTACATTAGAGCCATCTACATTTTCCAAAAGTTGAAGTTTGTGACACAATTGAGTAGCCCTGCTTGACTTTTTCCTCCTTTGGAATTGATTATTGGCATTAGCAATATTTTGATTCATACTACTCTGCTTCTTTGCATCAAAACAATGGAAGATTTTGTTAAAATGGTATAATCCTCTAAGACTAGTGTAGATTTTAGACATCTAGAAATGGTATAGATTTCAAAAATCTTAAATTAGTATACAATTCAGACTGTACAATTCAGACCGTCTAATTTGAATTATAAAAATTTGCCAAAGTTGTGAAATGGCACCATTTTGATGAAACTCTCCATATCCCTAATCTAGCACCCCTTCTTTGTGTTATTTTCAATGCTAGTAGATGTGGGCATTTATTTACCCACCTTTGGTAAATACATGAGTACAACCAGGTTCTAGGGTTTAGAATTTATTTTTATCCTAATGGATGCTTAACATCGGTCCATTGTGCCTTCTAAGCAATGGATATTTTCTAAGTTTCCTATATAACTCACAAAGAGATTACCAAAACTAATCTAATTGAAAAGCTAACCCAAACAACCTTAATTTCTTAGGTCGTTGTAGTATTTTTAATAAAAGTAGTTATAGTTTACATTTATCACCTCCAAGTTGTAGTTCAGATCGTGCCATTTTTAGAAACATAAGACTCATGAAATTTGGATGTTCTTATAAAGAGTTATGGTTGAATGAAGTTTTAGCCTTCAAGAAGCTACGTAAACTTCATCCACCTCTTTAGACCCCTTCTTAGTTTTGAACAACCTTGAGTTTTGGACACTATCCTTCAAATACTATCTTTTTTTTTAAGTTGGGACTTGGATGGATGAATTTCAATTGAATTCATCTATTCCTTAACCTAAACTTCATTCTTCAATAACTATTGAAATCGAAGTTGGTCTTTGAAGGTAAAACTTATTTTGCATTTTCCAAGAGCTAAACTAGGGGATGATAATCTAAAATCACTACTTGGTTGTCTTCAAAAAATTCTATCCTACATTCTATTCTGTTCTTGAGGCTTGGGATTCTTTTTATTATTTTATTATTTTAAAACTTTGGTATTTGATTTCTTGTGAAGTCTAAAATTACCTATCCTAATTGCTAAAGTAATTAAGATTTGGACTACATGGGTGAAAGTTATAGGTGGATGAAGTTTGACCACTAATTAGTGCTTCACAACTTCATCCACTATTTCCTACTAATCTATAATCCAAAATCAACTTTTGCCTTTGCTATTGACCTCTAGATCCTAGCCACTATCTAAGTTTCCATCCTTTTTTTAATGAAACTGACTAATTTTCATCAAATCTAACTCTTAAACTTTATCCATTTATATCTCACTTGTTCTAAGTTATTCTTAGATATATTTTAAGTTTTCAGAACCTTTTCAACCTCTTTTCTATGGTTCTAACACTAAACTGGACTTGAATTCCTATCTTGGTTATGTAACTTTTTCTTAAGCCTTGCTCCTAATTGATACTTTGCTAATTAAGGCAATTAAATTGACAATTTGGGTCCAATAGCCTACCTCAATTTGAAGGTCCCCAATTAAGTTTTTAAAACTTCCTTCCAAGACTTCCCTACTTGCCATTTGGCTTCCGTGGACTTTTGGTCAAATTACTTAATAATTTCTAGGTGGAAGTTTCTCTGTTACAATTCAAGGGATCTATGAATTCTTGTCTTGACTTTCTCTTCCTACCTATTCCTTTCCATTTCTTTTTGGGCCCCTTTTCCTTTTCCCTCCTTTTTTTGTATACTACTCCCTATACCACATCAATTGCAATGGTTGGGTGGCCGCCAACTACTTCTACAAAGCCCAATAAGTGAATTAACTACTACTTACATTTGAGCTACCACTTACGCATGAGGTTATCCCAATGACTATCTGACTACTATCTAATGGTTGAGAATGATTCTTGAGATTTCCTCCCTAAATTTCATCCTTGTGACCCATATTATCTAAGCCAACTCTCCACTCTTCTCACCCCATTTTCTTCTCTTCTTCCACATTGATGTTTTGAATTTAGTTGTTGGAGCTTGGAGCTTGGGTTGGTGTTGTTTGTGTGAGAGTTTGTAGGCTATGGTGGTGAACTAAAATCTCTGTATAATTTTGTTCTAAGTAAGCATATATTGAAATGTACAATAGAAATTTATTGAATGATGAATGAAACAATGGTAAATACTATAAAAGATACACATACATTAGAATGCATTAAAAATTTGACTCCATTGTTACAAAAATTGGCAACCCAAATTGAAGAATTGAAATGCAGTTGGCGCTTGCTATGCTACGCATTAGCCCATTAAAATTTCATTAGAATTTTTATGTATTAGATAGAATGCAGAGCAAGAATTTCAAAAAATCTTCAAATAAAAATTACTAAAATCTTCATATAATTTTTTTAATAAATAAGCATTTATTGAAATAAACAATAGATATTTAATGAATGATGAATGAAATGCATTCAATGATGAATATGGTAAAAGATACACATACATTAGAATGCATTAGAAATTTGACTCAATTGTTACAACAATGGCAACCCAAATAGAAGAATTTAAAGGAAAAACTTATAAATCTCAAAAGCTTCGTGAACAATTTAATTATTGTGAAATCCAAAATCAGTTCAATCTAATAAATTTCTCAAATCATTTGGTAGTAGCAATAGAAAATTGAAATCAGAAGCTCAAAGCTCACAAAAACACAAAATCATAGAAATGCAAATAAAAAATAAAGCCAAGAAAAGCAATGGAATTGCTAACTTTATAATATCACCATATTGATCCTCTTTAATATCACCTCAATTGTAATGACTATATTATTTCTATAATATCACCCTTTGTAAAAAGTGATATTACAAAGGTGATTGTGAATTGCTATTCTATTTCTGTAATATCACATTGTGTGAAAATATGATTTCTATGTATGCATGATTGAAAATGTTTTTACAAAATATTTAAAATAATTATTTTAAAGACTTATTGAAATCATTATCATGCATTCTATTCGAATATATCAAAATTTTATGAATATGTGATACGATGAATGCGTAGCATAGCAAGCACGGGCCCCTAGTATTAATGATAGCATTTGTCATATTATAGAGGGACTTATGATTTTAGTAGTATGATAGAGTAGATTTCAAAAAGTCATAAATTGGGGTTATGCTTGTTAGGTCCTTTATCCTCATATTTTTTTGGTGACCAACCTTTTCAACACAACATGTGAAAAGAAGATTCAAGACTTCTAATGACTTTTGCAATTTTAACTACTTCATGATGAAACATTATAACCTTTCAATTCATAAGTTTTATTGATGTGTTTTCTTTTCCTATATGATGTCTAACATGTCTAGTTTGATTTGTATGATTATAATAAATTAAAAAATGGTACCACTTATCAAAATATTATTTTGTGATTCAATTTAGAACAAATTCCTAAAAGCTCAATAAAGACCTTGGACATTTATGGGTTAATTTTGAACGTAATGAAAATAACGTGAAGAGCATCACCACCCATCTAACATAATGCTATTGTAAATTTCAAAATAATTATATTTGGAATTTGATGTGAACTATGAAAATGAAGCTTGACAAGTTTACTTTCTATTCTATTTTGAAATGAAGGAAAATGTCAAAAACTGAAAAATTTCTCGATATAGAAGCTCAATGTCTTAGAATCCAAATAACTCAATATGGTGTGCTTTTTATTCATATTTTCTTGTTTGAAAATGGATTTAAAATTTAAAATATCAAATTATGTTTCTCATTCCATCCTTCATTTTTGGTAAGAAAAACATTTTTGGATTTTTCCATCAATATTATTGGGAAAGAAACACATATAGGAAATGCAAGGGCACTTACAACAAATATGAAACTTTTATATGTCAATTAAACAACATGATAAATTTGGTTTGATGGTTGAATTTGACTTGAAGGTCTTCATTGTGCTTGTTGTAGATTTATAAAAATCAAATAAACATTTCACACTTTTTTTAGTAATCATTCAAATATGAAGTTTGACCATTTCACAATGAATCAAGACATTTAAGGATTAACACACATAGAATTGCAAGAGGATCATTGTGGTGAAGAAAGTTGCACATTTGATACATATAGAAAGATTTATATACAAAAGAGTGCAAGGGCTTCTTTTGTGACATTTACATACAAATACAACTCAAATACTTAAAACAATAGAATTGATACAATTTAAATACAAAACTAACAACTCTTTCATATTAATGGACTAATAATCACAAAAGATATAAAACAAATAAATATCTACGTAATTCGTAATGAATTACATCCTCAAATTACAATAAAATGACTCAAACATTAAAACTATATATAAATTTAGAAAATGTAGAAACCAAAAATGCACCTATTGGTCCAAAAATTAGAACGTTTTGGCAACTACCCTAGTTTGGGAGGCCGCATCCTTTACAATTTACTTTAACCACTTGTAATGTTTATCATTATTTGGCATTCTTGACAATTTAAGCCTCTTGTAAATTATCATAGCCTTTGTCAATTTTTGAGGTAAACTATTATATTCAAGTTTTTTTTCCCCCTAAATTTTTAAAAACTTAATGGACTTCAAAAAACTCTAGATGTGAACTCCGGGTTTAATCAAATAAAAATGAATAAAAATAAAAATAAACAATGTTTAAACATTCTCAAAAATACACTAATCCTACCCTAAACTGTCAACCTTCAAAATTTTAGTAACTTGATTTCATAAATTTTAGTAACTTTTGAGTTGATATGAATATTTAAGCTTGTGACCTTGTGAATTACATTTTGAGTTTATATGAATAAGGTAAACCAGCCCATTGTGGTCAGAATGAGGAGTTTGGCATCATGTTGTTGCTGAAATTTTTCAATTTTCTTCTTACATTAGTACAAGTGTGAGAAATAGCAAGTGCAATTGAAATTAAATTTTTTTGACAAAGTATGAATTTGCTAGAAATTTCTGAAGCATTGAGCCAAAAGAAGTCTATAGGCTACCTTAAGACCACTAAAATCTGAATCTGTAATGCTCATCTCACTGCCTAATGCAGTCAAAATGTTTTCTATTACAGAAGGCCAAAAAAGTCAATTTTTACAATGGACTTCACACTGAAAACTCAGAAGTTCCTAATGAGGTCAGAGTTCACTCCATTGCTGTCATGTAAGACATGCATTGTTGCCCACATCCCACATCCTGGAAAAAAACCACAATGGGTCATTTCTTAGGCGACCACAATGGATCATTTGACCGCAATGGGCTGTCTTACCTTATTTGAGCTTACATTCTCAGCTTATATGAATATTATTTGAGATTCTAAGCTTAAAGTCAAATCAATGGAGATTAATATGCTTCTCAATCATAAAAAAAAACTTTTAATACTGTCAAATCTGAAAATGAACATTGCTAAAGTAATTTAACCACACGTACACCTGGAACTAGTGAGGCTGATTGCTGTCTCTGGCCTCCCAAATGGAAGGCCTAGCATTTCGCCAGCCATATTTTTTGCAAGACAGGTGGGCATGCTCTTAGGTCTGTACCTGGAGAATCCCAGTTTCACTGGAAACGTAAGCGAAATGGCTGAGCAAAGAAAACAGATGGAAGTCTCCCAATGAATTGAACCCCACTGATTGGCTTTCCCAGGTTTTATAGCAGCTTTGGGGACTGATTGAAGAAACTCAGAATGAGTTGCCAATTATTGTGACAGAAGTTGCTCCACCACCCGACTCACCCACTCAGCCGAAGAACCCCTTTTGGGCAGTTTTTTTTGCAACAGCAGAGGCTTGCATGCCCTCACACTAGTGGCACATTTATGGAGGGATTAGTTCAGATAGGCTAAAATCGTCTGATAGTAGCGACAAATCACCAAAAAAAAACCCTGCTTTTGGGTCCGTCTGAAGGCATTGTCTTATTGTCATTTCCATCGGTGCCTGCCAAATCATCTGAGCTGTACACACGCCATAGTAATTGTGGATCTGTTGTGTCCACGAAGATAGGGGTGTGTCACCTCCTCCAAGAAGCAAAATGCTATGAAAAATGAGAAGTTAGTGAGCAAGAAAGGAAAGCCAATGGGGAGACAGTCATTCTGTGTGGAGAATGTGTGGCACCCCTTTATGGTGTGTGGAGCATGGAGAATGGAAACTACAGATAATGGTTTAAGTGCAAAGGTGGACGACGATGAAGTTGACAGCAACAATGAAGATGAATTTGGCAAAGGGGTGAAAGTACAATACCAGCTCGGGGTGGAACTACGGAGCGCAACATCAATAATTTTCCAATAAAATTTCTTGGAGACCATTTCTTCACATCCGAAGGAGAAGAAATGGGCAGTCTCAATCCTCTCGGAATAGAAGCTCTACAAGCCATGGACAACCAACAAGAAAGCACCAAGTCTCAATTCTCAAAAAAATTGACCTCAGAATGAAAAAAGGTGTGACTACCCCTGTTATGGTCAAAGTAGACATCCATGGTGTCTGGAAGGGATTTTTTAGAAATAGATTATAAGTTAGAGCACCACTAAGCGCACTACAAGAAAACAATGTCCAAATTGACAAACAATGTCCGAATTGACCAAAAAAAATGTCCAAATTGACAGAAAAAATGTCCGAATTGACAAAAATGACAGCATTTCCTTGTAGTGGAGTGATCTTTGCCATCTCAAGAATATAAATAAGCTAGTGACGCACCTTGTGTGTTTTCCAACGAAGGAAATCTTTGTTGAGATGGCTCGTAGCTATTGGTCAGGTCCTTGCTGGCACTATAATCACCAACACCAAAACAAGTTACACTACAAGGGAAAGGGGTCCAAAATGACAAGGATTTAACACGAAATTATCAGAAATGACAGTAGCTGTCAATTGCAAACCTATTCCTATCAATTGCGAACCTATTCCTATCAATTCTTTGTTTCTGTCAACACTTTTATACAAAACTATATGAATTGACAACAAGCATGTATTCACAATATGCTGCTATGAAATGATAAGAATTTTGTGAATTAAATTTTGTAAGATTAGAGTGTAGAGAGGCTGTTTTTATAATGAAATGTATTGTCCATCAAGAATCCTCAAAAACTATGGGATAATTTAACAATGAGAGCTTGACCGCTCATTGTTAAAAATTGCAGGAATTGTGTTCAAAGTTTACATTGTCTCTGGATTTTGTTCATAACTTTTGATTGGAGAATCTAAATCTGAAATGGATTTTTGGAGGTAAAACTTAAATTGATTTCCCAACTTATCTCAGTTCAAAATTTTCTGAAAAAATATATTCTACTATGCCTAAGTGAGGTCTAAAATTTCACTTTGAACACAATTCCTGTAATTGATATATCCCATATGAGTTGCCTTGCCTACCACCACCCTTTTTGTATAAAGCAATTGTCTTCTATACTTGTCTCACTTGCAATAAGAGGCATTTGAAGGCATGTTTTTGAATGTGAAGCATGATTTTGATAGATAATGTTTTTAAGTAGTAAAACTTAATTAGTTGGTTGTTTAGGAACAATGTGGCAAACTTGGGCCATGAGCCTAGAAATCATCAATTTTTTGAACATCATGGATGAAAACTAGGTTGAAAAGGTCTCAAATTTTGATGACAACTAATGACAAAATTCTGTCAACTAATTGGTCAAATCAAGACGTTCCTACTAACAAAGCAATTGACAAATTTTTGTTAATTTGTTGTCAATAAGGACACAGATATCCTTGTAGTGTTAGATTCCCGAATCAATCACGAAGGTGTAGCCTAAGCCTCTCTTGATATTGGAGCCTGGAATATAAGGTGGGAGCACCCAATAGCGTGAGCGTACCCAATGGCATGACTTTCTACACATGACATTCATTTCAAAATTTAAATACAAATAAACTATAGATAGCTTATTTTTATTGACTGAAGTAATAAGTTATATATAGTCTACCTACATTTACATTCTAAAATCATTACCTTACCTAGAAAGTCACGCCATTGGGTGCTCCTACCTTGGTAAGGATCAAAATGAAAATAATAGAAGATTCAAGCTAGAGCTGTTGAAGTGTCCAGTGAAGAATTTTATCAATAAATTTAGTTGATAAATATTTTATTTTGCGTTACTTTATAGGAAAAAAAATAGAAATCTTGGTAAATTTTTGTTTTATTATTTATTAACACTTAGATAATGTATATTGTTTGATAATGTATATTTTTCAAAATAAGAATTAGAGGATTCTAAATTAGTTCCTACCAGGCAATTCACAGAAGATTCAAAATTGGTAAGAACCAAGTAACAATGCACAGGCCAAAAAATGTTGATTGAATGACTTTGAAAGTTGTTGTGGGATAATAGAATGCTCATTTCATATTGTCATAGAATAATTGTAGAGTTCAATTTTTGACCACTATTACTACTCTGTGTTTTCAAGGTAACTGGTTAAGTGGTTAACATCCAAATTTTATACAATGTGAAGATGTCTTTTACAGTGAAACTCACGGGAATGATTTTTTTTTAAATGTAGTGAATCACAATCATACTAATGTGCTGTTGCCACTGTCAAAATAAAAGTAAAAGTAATTTCTTAACTTTCTAATTTGAAAATAATTCAAAAATTCATACCTCTTACATCATAGGTTTGAATGCCACAAAAACAAAGCCCATACATGTGCTTTTTGACAATACCAAGGTTTGAATGCCACAAAAACAAAGCCCATACATGTGCTTTTTGACAATACCAAGGTTTGAATGCCACAAAAACAAAGCCCATACACGTGCTTTTTGACAATACCAAGAATGTGACCGAGGAACACATAGTTCTGAAAATCTTAATGTATTTAATAAAGCAAACAACCTAATTTAATGTATAGACTAGTAGTAATTTAATGTAGTGTACCATGTGCCATAGCCAACTTGCCACAACCAAAATAAAAGTAAAAATAATTTTTTCATTTGTAAAAACCTTTGCAATTCAACATCTTTTATGCATGAAGGAGTACAAGGCTTTGATGAGGTGTGAGAGGTTGCATTCTTGATATGAAGAGAAAGATTTATGCATGAAGAAGTGTAGGGCTCTATTTCATAGCATTTGGACTTATGGTGTGAAAGTTATGGGATTTTAAAGTTTTTAGAAATGTAAAAATTGAAATAAACTATCTTTTATTTTGGTAAAAATATAAGTTTCACATTGCATTTCCAAACGCCACAAACCAAATCCCTTACACTCCTTTATGCATAAATCTTTCTATTCAAATCAAGAATGCAACCTCTCACACTATAACAAAGCCCTACATTAGTTCATGTGAATTAAAAAGTTCACTTATTGAACTTCAAAGTTTTATGAATTAAAAATTTAAATTAAACTATCTTTTATTTTTGAAAATTATAACTTTCATATCACATGTTCAAATGCTACAAAACAAAGCCCTCGCACTCATTTGCATATAAAGCTTTCTATTCAAATTAAGAACACAACCACTCACATTGCACCAAAACCCTTGCACTCCTTGTGTGAAAGTGCACTCCTAGAAAAACAAAATCTAGTAGTGATTGCATAATCCTATAATTAGATCTTCAAAAACATTCCATTTTTAAATTTTTTGCTTTGTGCACTAAAAATGGCATTTTGAGTCAGTTTTGACAAAAAAAACTTTCAGACTTTTAGGGGTTAAGCATCAAGAGTAGAAAACATCTATACAATCAAATTTTGAGAATTATTTATAGATTTGTTTCAAACGAGTTTTAAAGTTTTAACTTAAAAAATTTATCACACTAGCATACAATTTTTATCATTGGCATTTGAATTTTTTTTATGATTGGTCAAAATTGAAATTTCAATCCATTGTGCAAAAGGCATCATATCTAATGATGTGAACATCAACACTTTCTCCAAATAGTAAACTTTACCAATAATTATGCAAATACTAAACACTTTGCTCCATTTTCCTTATTGATTTTTTAAACTACAGTGATCTTAATTTTGAATGTATAAATACAAAGATAACTTGATTTAGTTTATAAATAATGATCATCTTTGAAAAAAAAACGTTTTTTTATCCAATAAGGTAATAATACTATCCAAAATTAGGCTATAACCTCCAAATGGTTGATTGGGTCTTTAGGGGTTAAATTATTTTGTAAAGAAATTTATTGAAATCAATATGGTACATATATTTAGAAATCATCACAAGAATCTTAGAAAAATTATATGAATAAAATTGAATTGTGTGTTAACCACATTGATAATTAAAAGGTGGAGAATAATCTAAGATGAATCCCTAAAGTGATGCACTATAAACTATTAAGAGACGTAACATTGTATAAAAAAGTTATATTAAAAGAACAAAAATTGAATTTAGTAGACAAAAGTGTTATTTATGGAGTGCTTTTGAACCATAGTTGTCAAAGCTCAAGTACACTACACTAAAATTGGTAAATAGTGTTGGGTGATAATTAGTGTTGTTCCCTGTTTTTTACCCCAACACTATTTTTCAACTTATGTGTAAATAGTGTTGGGGCACTTAATTGTTGTCATAAAAATCTGTCCCTTCCTTGCAAAACTGTAATTTTTGCCCCCCGCCGTAAAAATCTGTCTCTTCCCTACAAAATTGTAATTATTGCCTCCCGCCGTGAAAATCTATCCTTTCTTTGCAAAATTGTAATTTTTGCCTTCTGCCGTGAAAATCTGTCCTTTTCTTAGAAAATTGTAATTTACTATAGAGCTAAAATAGTGTTAGAATGGGGTAATTTTCATCTAACACTAACCTTGCAAATCACAATTAGTGTTAGTGTTGACAATTAGTGTTGCCAACACTATTTACCAATTTTAGTGTAATGAGGTTCTTTATTCTTACTTAAATGGAGTAGAAGTAGTTGCTATTATTTCACAAGGCTAAACTCTCTCCTTTGGAAAGTGAATGTAAATCTTCATTCACAAAAGATAAACATTTTAATGATTCTTAAAACAAAACAAATAGTTGTATCATTCATGGATAATCTTTTTTTCTTAAAATAAAGAAAATGTGTAGTTTTTATGATGTTCTTCAAACTACATTGCAAAATAATAGTATTCGGTATCATTCAATCAAAAGAGTTGCTATGATGAGAATTATACAACAAACATCCAAATTTTCCTTCCTATTCAAAATTCAATTACTAAATTTATCAAAAATTTGAAATTTGAAACGATATTGAAATGATGTTTAAAACTAAAAGAGTTTGGATAATTTTAGGTATTCAATAGCTAATTTTCAAGATAATTACAATTCATTCCCAAGAATGAAATCCTTTTCTTACAAATTTTGCTTTACAATTGTATAACAAAGTAGCTAAGATCATGCTTTGAAGAATTGGTGGCACTTTTTTGTTTATTTATTATTTAATAAATTATTGCATTTAGTTCTAATGAGAACATTTTGAGTCTTGAGTGCTATATCATAATTTTATAAGATTTGAAACTTTAAGGAATTATCATGATGGGAACAAATTGGCATTTGTAAAGGTGTTAAATGTCTCATTATCTACCAATTTGAAAAGCCATGTTCTTTTAAAACATTGATTGAATTCTCAAATATTGGAAGGTCTTATAAAGACATTGTTTAGATTTTTAAATCTACATTGAAGGTTCAAAATCCGCCTCTAAGGTTGAAATAAAAGGTCTATTTTACTTTCAATAAGTAAATCATGTCAATAACATATTCTTTATGTAATCATTCACAATTCAAATAGCATTGTAAAATACTATACAAAATGACTAGACCTCCACGTAAAACTGATCAAGATGATGAGTGGGAATATAATGTTTCTGAAAAACAAGCTCAAAGACTTGGAGCCAAATGTAGGAAATGTTGTCTCATGAATAATATCTTGTTTTTATTATAAGCATTGTGGTACAATATGGATTGTATTTTAAAACTATATGAATCATTTTCGCTACCACTACTTTAGAAATGTAATAATAAAAAACCATGTCATTGATTTAAAAAAGTTTAAATCAATTTTAAGTTCTTTTTACTTGTGATATTTTTTAAAAGTAAGCTTTCAAATGTTAAATTATTGTGTTAATGAGTTTGATTCTACCAAAATTAGTTCTTTTTTGTAATAGTATATTCTTGAACTAATTTAGAAACTTATCCTCTTGAATCTTCATTAAATCTTTTGTCACATTTATTTTAGTTGAAAATTTATTATTCCAAATCAAAATTATCCAAATTTTTTCTAATGTATTTGTACACATCTTTGTTTAATTTAGCTCAATGATGGAATAAATGAAATACTGATTTAAAAAATAAAAATATAGAATTAAAATAGAACTTTTGTAATATATCTATTGTAATAAAGAAATGTTTTAGTACAAAAATATCTCAAACCAATTAGTGAGCTCACCCAACTTCAATGATTTGGTCATCGGATGATAAAAATATTTATATTATATGTTAATTGACAATTGAAATTTTTTATATAATTTGAAATTTGAAATGGTTGATATATCACAGCTAAAATGGACATTGCAAATATGGGAAAGAAATTGCAAGAATTAGAAGCCAAAAGAAAATTGGAGCTCAATGAGTGGTCCAAGATAGGTTGTATACAACAACTTCAACAAGGACTTAATGAAGGAGAAGGACTTTATCCTCCTCCTCATGTTCTCCCTTATAAACCCATAGGTACATAATTACTTCTTGGCTACATTTATCAAAGATTTACTAGAGTAAATATTTAATTTTTATCAATTTACAGATGTGTATTCATTTTAATGCAAAGTTGTTAATGCAACAAAAAGAGTTTTAATATTCAAATAATAAAATGTATGAATTTATTTGATAAAAAAAATTATTTTGGAACAAAATCATGAAGGTAGCAATTGGATTGATTTTCTCAGGCATGGTTGATTTGCAGCATGATAGGTCATTATTACCCAAGTATAAATTCTATAAAAGGCCTTATAGTCAAAAAGAAGAAAAGAAAAGAAAAGTATCATCCAAAATCCTAGAAGATGAACTTCCAAAGTCAATGGATAGTATTTCATTGCCTCTCAATTTGAAAAGAACATTTTGGAATGGTGAACGTTGGTGTGGAGTAGAATTCTCACCTCGTACTGCTCAAGTTGCAAATGGATACCAAATGCTTCATGAAGAGCTCACCAAGTCCCAAAACCGGCTCAAAAATACAAAGTGAGTTATTTATTTAGAGTATAGACATATTTATATTTAGAAGAAGTAATAACATACCACTTTAAAATGTTTGGAACTTGAATAAATCAAAAATCAATTTGGAACAAGATTTTGAAAAAGTCAATTTTCAAGTTAAAGACCCATTTTTTCATTTTTCATTTTCTTGTGCACTATATTTTCAATACTAGGCTCAAGTCTTTATTACCAAATTTAAATACAAAAAAATGTTAGAAGTTTTTATAGTGTTTGTTTTGAAAGACAAGTCTTGTATTTTGGCACCCCTTTATAAATCCTTTGATATTTGTAAGACATGATGGAGGTTTTTGCAATGAAATCCTTTCATTTTTGTTCAAATAATTCTGAAATATTTGGAAAAAAGAACAAAAGCTTTGAAACTTATCAATCTTCAAAAAGTGTGTTATATTAAAGAATGGAATCTATTCACATTAGATTCCAATTCTATTAGTATTTATAAATAGGATATTAGTAAAGTGAATGTAACTATGAACTTTATATTTGAATTGTATGAATAGAAATATATTATTGTACATAGTGGTTGATGTCAATAAAAATATTCATATAGATAGATATAAAAAAGTTTGGAAATTCATTTTTTTAAAAGAAAAAAATCTTTCTATTTTAAAGTATTAATTGAATCAAAATTTTCAACTTTTTAATTATTCAATAGAGAATGTAGATCCAAACAATAGGGTACAATATATAACAATTAACCTCCAAATACCCAAGACCTTTTTTGAGCTACTTGGAATTTGCTTTAAATTGAAAAAATGTCAATATTGGAAAAGAAAACACAACAATATCACTTCTAGATTGAAAGATTATAATGTTTCATTATGAGGGTGATAAAACTATGAAAGTGAATTAAAGTCTGTCAATTCTTTTTTCATATATCAAATCTGAAAGATTGGTCACCAAAAAAATATGAGGTTAAAGAGCATAACGTGCATAACTCCAACCAATTTATGGCTTTTAAAAATCTATTGTATAATTTTCTTAAATGAATTTCTAATTTGATTTTTTCTCAAGATCTAGTGTATTTGAGGCTCATTTCCAAGAGCCTTCAACACTAAGAAAAGTCAAGATTGCAATTTCAAAATAGAATTTTTGATGCTAAAACTAAACTTCAAAAATAATTTTTTAAAATTATAAACTACTATAAATAGCAATTTGGTTTGATTTTATTTAACTTCAAAGTATTGTTGACACCAAAATTTGGTGATTTAGGGATTAAATAATTAAAACTTACTTACAATATTTAGAGTGTCTAAGCCAAAACTTTTGAAAATATAATGCAATCGATAAAAAGTAAGTGACACAAGCATAGAGTATTATAGCTTGAATCTATGGTAGCCATCAACACATGGTATTTAGAGGTGGACAATTATTTGTATATTTAAAATTGATGAAAAACATTAAAAAAACCTATTATTTTCGTAAAATCTCTCCCATACATAAGTTAATAAATAATCATGTAGTTGAATGTTTTACTATTTATGGAGTAAATTTTTTCATCTAATTAAAAAATTTCATGTGCATAGGTTATAACATACTCTAATGATTATACATTTTTTCATAAATGTATGAAAATGTACCACATGGTGAAAGATTTTTATACATGTAAATTTTATAATTGAATTCAACTATACATAATATTAAATTTCTTATGCTATATAAATTCATCTCATGAATACAATGAAAAGTTCCCTTTCAACAATAGAAAATATTATAGAAAAAAAAAAGAAAAAAAAAACTTCCACACTAATAACATTGTTGAAGGGTTTATTTTATGTGCTTATTTACATTTGTTTGTGAATATTTCTATTAGAAATCAATAAACATTAATATATCTTTAAGGATTAAAATTTAAATGTATAATTATATTTAAAACTAAAAAATCAAAGTCCTAAATACCATGGATTTTTTTTTTAATTTAACATTTTACATATAATTTTCTTGGAAAACCAACTTCACTAGTAAGAATTCAATCTATTTTCTCCTAGAGTTAAAGGTTTAATAGTATAAAAGCTGATACAAATAATTTGTATTTTTCATATTTATTTGACATAACTAGCTTATTTATGTTAAATAAAATGTTTAGACAACTCTCAAAATAATTTTAGTCTAAGATAATTACTTATTTAATCTCTTTCGCAGCATTTAGAGATGTTGACAAGGTTAACAAGTAATTAAGAAAAGTGGACACTTTTTAGTTTATATGAAATATGATTTTTAAAAATTAATATAGAAATAATAATAATAATAATAATAATAATAGCATAGATTTGATTTTTACACAAAAAGTCTCTTCAATTGTCTAAAATAAAACAAAAAAAAATTTAAATATAAATTAATCAAAATATATTATATACTAATTTAATTTAGACAAATATTATATAAAATAAATTTTAGGATGGGAAGATTCTTCCTTAATGGACTTCGATTAGAGGAGACACGAGTAAAGAGTATACATTATCCTAATGCAAACAAACAAATACTCACAAATTTTCAACCCTATATTCCACCACTTCCTTTGGCAAATGTTGCTAGATATCAAATAGAGTTGCAAGTTGAAGAAAATAAAAGGTTGCTTGGCTTATATCGAGATGAAGCAAAGAGAACATTGCATTTTCATAGGTTAGTCAAATTTTAGTACAAATACTAAGTCTCTAGCATGAAAAAAATATAGTTTAATATTAGCCACTACCATTGACAACTTAATTTTCAACTATGTTTCCATTAATTTTATAATTTGTGATCATGATGAATTTTTGTGTAAAACCAAAATACAATTTTTGTACCATTTGAAGACAGTGCTCCAACAACAAAAAGATATGGTAGACTACCTTTAAAAGCTTGTAGTAATTTGGCTCTCCAACAGTTAGAAGATGTGTTGGCTAGAGAAACTAAGTTTGAAACTTTACAAGCAAATCATAATTTTGAATTATTAAAGCAATTAGTTGCTACAAGATCTACTCGTGCATATACATTTGCACGGAATTATGCAACTTTAAAGGTACATATTAGTATTATAAGGGTGTACATATTAGCATCATAAGGATATACAAATAGGTTTGAAAATCACATCAAATATTTTGAGGTGTTTCATATCTAAATTTCATTGTTGCTTTAGTGGCTTTTAAAAATTTAGAACCAAAAAATAATATGAAATATTTTATCATCCACTTGTTATTATTTTTGAATTTCTATAAATTGGAATTAGAATTTTGTTTTTCCAAAAATACATACATTTTTTATTATTCTTATTTTTTTTATTTTTTTATTTTTATTATAATTTTACTATTTATTAACTATAATCAATAAAAACATTACTGAAATCTTTAATGTGGTTGGTATAGGGTCTTAGAAACCCTAAAAATGTCATTTGTGACATGGAGTCATCACCAAGAAGAATTGAACAATTTAGGAATATGTTATTAAAGTATCCATGGTATGAGGTTTTAATCAACCTTATTTACCATAATGGACGACGTCCAACAGTAGTTGAGGTGTATATACTTGATCACATTAGATTTGTAATTCAGGTATAATCTTTGCTTTTGAATAATGTGCTTGGAACAATTACTTGTTTTATATAGAGACAATAAAAAATTTAAAGTTAATTAGTTAGTATTTGTTTAATAATAAGAGGATTCTATACAATATTATATAATGATAATTTGCAGATTCAACATAAATTTGACAAAGTTGATTATTGCAATATGATCCGTACACTTCAATTAAAGAAATTAAATTTGAACAACCTTTCAATACATCGTGCCTTGGATTTTATAAAAGAATCAATTCAAATAAGTGATATGGATATAATTGAACAATTGTTGTCTACTAAAGTGACAAGGTTACCATATTGGTTGGAAGCACGAGACAAAATGGTAGGTAGAGTTAAAAGAAAATTGGAGACAAATATTTTTCCAATGAATACATTCAATTCAAGTCCTTCCCAATCACCTCGACAAGCTATTAGGATTTCATTGTCGTCAGATCACTACAATCATCAACTAGGTCAATAAAAAAGATTACAAAATAATGGCCTACATACTATTGATTCATAAATATTGTGCATAATGTTATGCTTTTTGTACAAGACATTCTATTAGAAAGTTATCAATGAGGGGTTAATTCTAAGGTTATATTGATTTAAAAGATAGTTTTACAATTCAAATGAGGTCAAATTTTAATTTTTTTCTTTATTCCAAGGTATATACATTGCAAAATCCTTTTTTGTAATGACAAATAGCTAAACAAATTTGAAAATTTAACTTCAAGATTGTTAGAAATTTATTACATCCTTCATTTGATGGAATCTCTATATTAGTAGATAACAAAAGAAGTCTATGCTCTTGTGAAAAAATCTATGATTTTATTTCTTGACACTTTTAAAACTAAAAAAAATATTTTAAAATAGACAAAGGTTTTTTAAAATATGCAAAGGTTTAAGAAGTGTTCATTCTATTATGTCTTTCTTAAAAAATTTAATACATTTAAACAAATTTTTTTTATCACACATAAAGGCCATATTCATTATATTGAGATTTTTTGCACTCTCATTTTTATCTTCGACTCGAAGATAAACCACTTTATTTCTTTATTAGTATTTTTTTAGAAATAGGTAACAACATCAATTTTTAAAATTTCATTTTAGAATCACTATTTGAGTATTATTTATTTTTGGTTTCAATTATTATTTTTGTAAATTAATTTATAATATTTAGCATTTTTTCTAAAAATTTGCAAAAAGTCTTAATTTAACGAATATTATTTTGAATACTTAAATGAATTTCAAAAATAAAAGGTCTTGGTTGGAGAATGTTAGACTTTTAATAAATTCTTCATGATTCAATTTATATTCAACTTTATATGTAAATCTACTTTTTGAAAAAAGCATTTTAAGTCTCTGAATCTTTAATTTTTATTTTATTTTATTATTATTTTATTCAAATTTTCTGCTCACCAAATGCTATAGCCTACATATGCATAATTTTTTTTGAAAGTCAATTTAAAAGTTCTTTATATTAAGAATTCATCACAATAATTAGTAAACTAGTATTTTTTAGGATACTTTTAGTAGAGTTTGAAATCATTTCTAAATATCATTTGCTACTCAAACACCTCCTATTATTATTTTATATTACTTTAAGACTTTTGATAAAAATGACTTCCATAAATATTTTCAATAATGATCTTTATGGTTGGTCTTATGCATCAACATTGTAAGTGAATTTTGTTTAGCAAATGCTTAGGAGCTTTTTGTAATGGAAATTTGTAGTGTTTAATTTGTTCTATTGTCAATTATATCTACCTTTAGTGTTTCATTTCATGTATAAATTCCTCACTTTGAATTGGTAGTCATATCAATGGTCGTGCAAAAGATACAAACCCCTAGTGCTAGTGTTAGTGCTATATATTACTACCTCCATCCCCAAATGATCTTTTTGTTGTACTTGTGACATTGCAAGTTGGTCAATTTTGGATTTTAATTGCTATTTGGGACTAGCAAACCAACTCTAAGCAGTAGTTCCCCTTCCATCCATGCAATCATCTATCAAAAGACTGAATGTCACCCAATCAAGCACCCAATCAAAGTAGGGGAAACAGATTTAGGTCCACACATGGTCTTGGATCTCACAAAATGACAACCTCACATTCAAAATTTAAATGCCCAACAATGCTACTTAAAAATGCCCCCCAAATTCCACTAATTCAAAACTACAATTTGAAAAGGGCTTTGAAACTTAAAGTTTTTAGGTAGCTCACTACAAATGGAAATTTTCTTTTTTTTTCTTTTAAATTTTTACACAACATGTGCCTACGGAGTAGCTTCAAGGCCCAACAATCTTTATAACTTTTAACTACATGGTTAAAAATTTATTGTATGATATGTAATTTTCAACATTCGGTGGGTAGCCTAGGCAACAAAAAAACTTTCCTTAAAAATCACTTTTAAAAAAAATGAAAATTGAAATTAGTTCTCCAGATTTATATATATGTGTAAAGCTTTGAATCATTCCATTTTGATTAATAAGATGAAAGTTATGAGGAATTTTAGTTGTGGGTAGTTTATGGGTAGTTATAAAATCTCTATTCTAAAATAAATTTTGAAGTCCTTAATTTAACTCAATTTTCAATATTTTTGGAAAAACATAGTAGATGTAAATTTTTTATTACAACATTACAACCATTGGGATTGGCATTTTTCAATTCTATAAATAAATTGTTAACAATTTAGTATTTTGAATCATTTTCTACATTTTTCAACTTACTGTTTTTTTCCTCTATGTTGCACAATTCCAAATGGTTTGAAAATTTTCAAGCATGTAGCCAACTTGCCTTGAAAAATGAATCCAAAGAGAAGCTATCATTTTGGACATTTTTTCACACAAATGTGACCTTTTAAAGTGTAGTATGGTTTTTTGCAAGGCCCCCAAAAGGACTTTTGTCACTTCGAATGCTAATATCTTACAATCTACATGGTGGAAATTTCTGAAACTTTTTTCATATCTTTTTGAGTTAGCATATTACAAGATCCTATGGTTACATGTGTCCAAAAATGTTTTTTTTCTAAAATTTGGTACTTGTATTAGAATTGGAGTTTTTTGAGAATTTTTGGTGAAAACAAAGTCAAAATCCTTTAGAAGTTAAGGTCCCAAAATGGGGTTCAAAAAACAAATTCAAGTGATACCCATTTTTTAAACCTTCAAGTGATTACATATCTTCATAAGGAAGGAGACTTTATACTAACTAATTTAATTTGAGAAAGGACGGAAGTAGGTTGAAAAATGGATATACTTTGTTACATTTGAAAAAGAAGGTGTGATGAGTCAAATACACTTAGATAGATCAACCTATTACCAATTATCCAATTTTGACATATATTTAACCCTCCCATTTATACAACAAATATTAACCATTTCTACAAAGTGTATAACTATTTTTCTTTAGGCAAACAATTCGTTTCTTTAGGCAAGCAATTCGGTGCTAACTATAAGAACCCCGTGTTTTATGTGATGTTTTATAATTTTTGCAAACAGATTTTAGGTGACGTTGAATAAAACAACTTGTGTTTTTATCTCAATAATAACATCCAATATAACATCAACTTGTGTTTTTATATCAATAATAACGTCCATTATAACATCTGGACATAAAAACACAAGTTTGGATATAAAAACACAAGTTGTTCTATTATTGATAAAAACACTCATCTAACAAGATTAGGAAACACTCATCCAACAAGATTTGTAGTTTCAAAACACTCATCTAGAAGAATTATAGTTTTGAAATACTCATTCAACAAGATTTTTAGTTTCAAAACACTCATTCAATGAGATTAAGGTGTAGATTTGTAGTTTCAAAATACTCATCCAACAAAAATTTTAGTTTCAAAGCAAAACACTCATCCACCCTATATCACTTATCAAGGTGGCCTATCACTGATCTTGAACCTTTTTAAAATGGCCATGATCCTACCTACTCACCATTTTATATTTTTACACCAAACGAGTTTGAAAATTCATTTGAAAATTCATATCAATTTCAGCTCTTATCGGATTATTAATATGAATCAACTTGTATTTGATTCCACTCAATTAATTCTTTCTCTGAAAAATATAGACAACAATGAAAAATACAATACGGCCAACAATGAGCACCTTGCAAAGGATACCCGGATCGCTAATTTGGGTGGTAATAGGTAGGCTAATTTATAAGGACCTTGTTGATAGATCTCGCCCTTCCAAAGTTAACTTTAAAAAAAAGTAAAAGTAAAAACTCCCACACTTTCTTTCTGACGGAGGCCAACGCGAATCGAGAGTCCGTTTGCTCGGACCTCATCGTGTTCGTCGTCTCAGCCCCGCGAGCTCCGCGAGCAGAACCTCGTTCCAAGTGTCCGGAACGCCGGGCAAGCACCAATGCAAGCAATCTTGTCCTCCTTTGTTTCTTCCATACTTGGAAACGTGCGTTTCGCCTCGCTCCATCGACAATGCCGTGATGTTCAACAATCTTACATTTGTACCATTCACCGCGCTCTCAGCATTTGCATCCACAGTCACCATCCCCTCTTGCGCCTTCTTGCCCTCTTCAAATCGAATGGTGTCACATGTTCCGCCCGTGTTCCAATCCCCGTTTCGAAAATGCCGCGGAGAGAGCGACCGGTAGTAGATCGCCTTGCTGGAGTTTAGCGTCTTTTCGTGGATCCAATGGACAATGTTGTGGATCGTTTGGTTATACGCCGCCGGGACGGTAGTGTCGGTGAGGGGTTTGCCTTTCGTGTAGAAGGTGTACCCATTTTGTCGCATTTTGCCGTTGTTCCAGTGGTGGCCGGAGTTTAAGATGACGACGTCGAAGTTGTGGAGGTGGTCGGAGAGGAACTTCTCCGGTCGGTCGAGGTGGAGCGCGTTCGTGGATTTGTTCAGGGCTTCGATGCGTGCGAGAGTGACGGACCATTTGAAGATGATGGTGGTGTTGGTGGCGTCGAAGCGGTGCGCCCAACCGGTGGGGCGGCGAGAGCCGCGTGGAGTGTAGAAGCCGAACGTGGAGGCGACGTCGGTGATCGGGGTGGATTCCTTGCCGTGCGTGAGCATGCAGAGAAGGGATTGCCATTGTTGACGGCCCAGGGAGTCCCCGACGAACGCCAGCACCTTGTTTCGGAGTCTGAAAAGCCAAACCCTAATTCGTCAGATTGGAACCCTACCGCCAACTCTTCCAATCGAAATTACAACTATGCAATCGAAATGTAGCAACGGACTGAATACTGAGCCTTGAATTTGAATTTGGAATTTGTGAAGCTACATTTTTTGGGTTCAGTGATTATTGTGAGCCCTAATTCGTCAGAGCAAGCAATTTTGGTTCCTCTCAGGTAACAACTAAATCTCCTTATTGAAACCAGAACTACTGCGATCGAAAGGCAGCAACACTCTGAACTTCGAGCCTTGAATTTGAAGTAGACTCGAAGCTTTTGAGATAATAATTAACACTCCTGATCGAGGTCGTACACATAGCGATCGAAATGCAGAAAGAACTTTGAGCTTTGAATTTGAAGAGGAAATTTGTGAGATTAATTATTAGGGTTTAGTACTTACGTTTCCAGGGCAGCGGAAGCGTTGAAGACTGGCAAGTTGCAGCCTGCCGGCTGCCACCGGTAGCGATCCATCTGCTTGTCAGGGTGGTTGTGGAGGCGGCAAGCCCAATCAGGGGACAACCACATGGTGCACTCTCGGCCGGAATACAGCGGGCGCGTCTTGTCCAGCACCCAGGTCCCCACCGTGTAATCACACACCTTCACCTCAGCTTCCTTTTCATGAGCCCCTTTCACCGCGTCTGTTCTGAATCTAGCTTCGTCATCCTCCAAATTTAAATCTAGATTCTCACGAATATTGTCGTCTGGACCCTCTGCATCTGCTACCTCAGCTTGTTTACCATCTTCCACAGCTGGAGAGATACTGTCATCCACCTTGGAGTCATCCTTATTTCCCAGAAGTTGAAGTTCGTCAGACAATTGAGTAGCCCCGCTCGACTTTCTCCTCCGTTGAGGTTGATTATTGTCGGTGATATTTTGATTTATATTGCTCTGTATCTCTGAATCAGATCCCTGACCTGGCACCCCCTCCAGTTTGTTAATTTCAGTGCCGGTGGGCTCCTCACGCTGCAACGTAGAATTAGAATTCAAGTTAGTAGAGTTATTGCTCATTGCTTTCTCTGTCACCGTTGCATTTTCCGTCTCGGAGGTCGTCTCCGGGGGTTCAGCTACGTCGTTGGAGCGCTGCTGGCTCTCCAAGGGTACGATGGGTTCAAGCTCGTTGGTACTCTGAGTTCCATTCGTAGTTGGGATGTCAGTAGTGGACTTGTCTCCTGCTACTGTGGTGGGTTCCTTCTCTTCGGCAATTATTCCCGTCATGTTCTGTTGCCGTGACAGATCTGTGAAGCTTTGTCCGTCTGGCGTGGCTTCCCTTTCTTCTGTTAGCTCTGTACCTGGAGAATCACAGTTTCATTGGAAACGTAAGCGAAATGGTTGAGCAAAGAAATCAAACGGAAGTCTCCTAATGAATTGAACCCGACTGATTGGCTTTCCCGGGTTTTATAGCAGCTTTTGGGACTGATTGAAGGAACTCGGAATGAGTCACCAATTATTGTGACAGAAGTTGCTCCAATTGGCCCACCACCCTACTCACCCACTTCCGAGGACAAAGAACCCCTTTTGGGTTCGCCCGAAGGCGTCGTCATGTTGTCATTTCCATCTGTGCCTGCCAAATCACCTGAGACGTACACACGTCGTAATAATTATGGTAAGTGTTGATCTGTTGTGTTTGCAAAGACCTGGCATTGTGGTCAAAGCAGACATCAATGGTGTCTGGAAGGTATTTTTCGGAAACAGATTATAAGTCGGAGCACCACTGAGTGATCTTCGCCATCTCAAGAACATAAATCAGCTAGTGACGCACCTTGTGTGTTTTCCAACGAAGGAAATCTTTGTTGAGATGGCTCGTAGCTAATGGTCAGGTCCTCCAGGTCACTTGCTGGCCCTGTAGTCACCAACACCAACACCAAAACAAGTTAGATTCTCGAATCAATCACGAAACTGCACTTGATATTAAAGCCTGCAGTATGAATTCTGCAATATAGTAGGGATCAAAACGAAAATAACAGAAGATTCAAGCTGAAGCCGTGTAGCCTCCAATGAAAATTATTGTCAAGCTGATGGACCTGGACTGCACAATATGGCAACTATCGTGCTCTCATGCGACGATACTCATATTGCCAAGCTTGAGTTTCGAGCTTGTGTCACTGCACTGGCTAGGACTAATGTTGTAAATAATCTATACCCCTGGAATTAACAAGTGTGCAAATCATCTGGAAGTTCGCGACTCAAGGAAACAACTTGGCATTGTGTTCAACAACCTGCGCAAGCCTCGCGGGTCTTCATTGAGGTTATGTAATCCGCTTACACAAATTCAAGAGCTACAAACAGCGCGCTTGTATAGTTCCAGAATTGCGTTCCAAATTCTGAGAAGACCAGTTCTTTTGAAAAAAAGAGAACTCTGTTCTGCCCAATTTGGTAACAAATTTGCAAATTGTCGGTCAGGGAACTGGAGGGAACACACCTATTGCTTTGGCTTTGAAAGGAATTGTCAGAATTCATGACTACAAAGAGAAATTATACCATGAACGAGTATTCCTTGCCGACCAAATTATGTACTCTTTCGAGTTACAGTTGCAGACCTTGTTAGATTGAAGAAGCAGGGTTGAATTAATGATTCATGCCTTGAATTGGTGTTGGCAAGCATATTAGTTTGTGGTTCAATCACAATTCGGATAAAGTGTAGAATCTAAGGATACCTCTAAAAGTAGAATTCTGTTTCCTTTTCAGTTCAATTCCAAACATTCACAGATAAAGATCTCGAAAGAAGCTTGGAGGTGCATGTAATCGCTTCAGAGAACAAACATACATACCAGCGAAGCTCTGAATCGGCGACTCGAGGGGGACGCCGTGACTGGTGTTGAGAGCAAAAGGAGAAATTTCCCAAAGCAGCACCACCGCCATACTGGCCACCATCGCCACCATGAGCAGCATCGTCTGCATCCCTCGGTTCATCCCACGCCGCCCCTCCATCTTGAAAGCAACTTCGTCTCTCTCTCCTGCAACAATTTGCTGAAGCGGCTTCCCAAGCCGATTCTAGCTCTCTAAAATTCTTGTGCAACAATTGCTAAAACCTTTACACAGCCATGCCAATTCCCTCTGCAATTCTTCAATTGCAAGGACCGAAGATTGCAATTAGTGCTGTACGTGAGAGTCTTCCATTGTTAGTTTTGTAGTTTGCGGTCGATTGGTTGTCGATAGGTTGTGAATTGGTGGTGGTGTCCAACGATGGAAGCATGGAAATCAGTGATCTGGTGGCTAGACAATGATTTGGGACGGGAGAATTGATGATTGAGCTGATTGAGCGGGGGGCAGGTCGATCTGGACTTGACTTCAGTGGAGGTGGTGCTCACTTTTACTTCTAGTCAGACAAGTGTGCAGTTCTGTTTTTTGTTTTTTTTTCCCTTTTCTTCCGTTTTTTGAATACTTTGAATGTTTCTTTTATTTCAATTGGCGGAGAGAAAAGTAGACAAATCCAGATAGGGCATTCAAGGGTGGGAATTCTTTATTTTGAGCAATTTTTGATACGCAAGACCGTATATAATCTAGTATATGATGATACTAAAAAAAAGAAAGGAGATTTGGTCACTTTTTTGGTAGGCCAACGTGAATCACAAGTGTGTTCCATCTACATACACATATCTTTATTAACCAACTCTTGCAAATCTACATACACATATCTTTATTAACTAGCGTAAATAAAACATTTGATAAAACATTTGATTTGTAAATAAAACATTTGATTTGCCAAAACCAAAAAAATAAAAAATAAAATAAAATAATAAAATAAAATAAAATAAAATAAAATAAAAATATAGATATATAATATAGATATAATATATGGAATACATATAGGATACATGTGAGCATGGTATATAGAATATGGATGTATTACATGGAATATTGATATGGTACGACATGAAGATATATGTACTAGATTCACAAAATGGGATACACTTGTTAATCGCATATCAATTGTAATCTAGCATATTAAAAAAAATATAGATATGGGGTGATGAAAAAGTATTAATAATCCACTCATTATGTGAGTAGGTAGTGATCCCTCACTATCCCATGCTTGAACAGGGACTTATTGCTCTTTCAATGAGTTATTTCAACATTTTTTACAAAGAGAATCCAATCTTTCTTTTGTATACAATTTTTTAACTCATTTTATATGGGGTATCAAACATTGTATGTAAAAACATATGCATAGAACACCATGCATATTCCTTTTGGTGTAATCTAATGACATCAATTACTCTTCTTTAAAGTACATTATACCCTGTCTTTACTATACTTATATATTTGCATGTATACTAGTATGCCGTGTGCAATTGACATAACCATTAGTATGTCATTTGTAATGGCTACAAAAGTGATGGCCAATTCTTTCATAAATCTCCTTTCATATCTATTATTTTATTCTTTAAAATATTTATAGTTCTAATGTTAATATCGTATGTGATATCAATTTTTGCATTATGTTTCTTTTATAATTTTGTTTGGCATATAAGAATTGTATACCATATAAATGTAAGAATAATAGTAAAAGTAGAAGCAAAAAGCTCAAATTAGGAATGTATGAATGACAAGAAAGGTAAGTAGATTTTATGAAACATCCCTAAAACACGCAATGATCTAATTTTGTCTTTTCTTATAAAGGTCAAGTCTTAGATCATGATAGAGCTAACTAATACCACTTGTCTCGTGTCCATTTTTGAGCTTCTTAGAAATGAGGTATTGAACAAGCCACTTCACATGTTTCCATCCCCATAACCACAGAATCCAGTGTAAAGTTAGTAGAGTGCAACCAATGTATTTAGTCCACAAGCAAGTGTTATTGCTTTCACTAAGGTATATACACCTAAAAATTACACAAATAAGCAATCTAGCATGCTTTCTGTTATTATAATAAATTTTTTTTGTAGGATATTATTGGTAGTCAAAAGGAGATTTTAGATTCTCTTAAAATGTATTTTTTGGACACTATGTGAATGAATTATAATTTTTCAAAGTGTCAAAAATAGAATTTAGGGCAACCAATGATAGACTCTCATGAATAATGAAAGTACATTTTAGGTGGGAATCTAGACTATGTGGTTTTAGAATGCGGTCGAAATTAGGTGTAGTTACCTTAGAAGATCAAATGAACATAGTTTCCAACAATATTCAAATATACTCCAAATTTTCTATTATTTTTGAAAACATAGATGCATGCGGTAGTGTCAAATATGACTCCTAGTAAGAATAATAGTGTCAACATTGGATTGTTCAAAGCAATCAATCAATCAAACTGATTTTTATTTCACGGCAATCTTTTCAACCTTCTCCATTTTCATTATGGGAATCAATGAGACATTTTTTGAAAAATTCTCTTCTTTTTTATTATTTATAAAAAACAATAATAATAGGATGAGGTTCATAAGAGCAAATACCTCATTGATATTTGTCTACGTACATCACGTTACGTTTCCTTTTTCTCTTATAGGACTAACTAGAAGTAGAAAAAATCTTGAGATTGACTAGCTAGTTAAACTTGACTATGGAATCTAGGATGAATGAAAGTGAAAGTAATAGTATTGGGGCAATGAACCAATGATGTGGCAACCAAAGTATTTTGTAGCTTGTCAACCTATGGGCCCAACAGTTTGATTACTTATTGATTTTGTAATTCTGTCCAATTTTCTAAATTTTGGTCAATTTTTAAATTTTGGATGCTAGTAAAATTTTGAAATTCAATATCTCTTGTCTTGTGTGTAGAAGTACAAAAAAACTCACTTTGTATACACACTGAGATACACACTCTCCAAAAACTTTTTAGCAGCATCAAGCACACCTTTGTTAGTCTAATGGTTTAAAAGATCCTGATATACATCACAAAATATATCAAAAAAAATATCTATTACCATTGCCACAACTATTAGTATGTCATTTGTAATTGCTACAAAAGTGATGGCAACACCTTCTTTAAATCTCCTTTCATACCCATTTTTCAATCTTTTAATGTGGTAAATCATTTATAGTATTGACATTTAATATCATGTGTTCTATCAATTTTTGCATCATATATTTTTTTCTTGAATTTGGCATACTATAATAGCAAAAATATTGCCAAATAAATTTTAAAAGTAAAAAATAAAATAAAGATAAAAATATAACATTGAAAATTGATTTTTAAAAATAAAAATAAAAATAAGATAAAAGCACCTGTTCAATGTAACAATGACAAAAGTATTTTATTGTTTGCCAACTTGACGGTTCAATGACTTTTTGCAACTAATAATTTTCTAATTCCATCCAATTTTCTAATTTCTAATGCAATGAAAACTTCAAAATTAAATATCTCTTGCCCTATTTAATAAAACATTGTGTAACTTGCTTTGTACACACTCCCCCTTAACTTCTATTATCATCATATGCACCTAATGTACATCATCAAACCAACCAAATAAACTAATAGACAATTTGTTTTAATAGGATAGATTAGTATGCCTTGTGTCATTGTCACAAGTATTAGTATATCATTGTTATGGCTATAGAAGAGATGGTCAATCCCTTCTTACATTCATATCTATTTATTTTGAAGTAAATTATTTGTAACATTGATATTAAAGTCTATGTGTTCTATTGATTTTTGTATATAATATATTTATTATTTTTTAAATATGTTTTTTTGGAATATTTTGGAATATAAAAATAATATGCCAAACAAATTTTTTAAATTAAGAAAAAGTAAAAATATGGTTAGTCTAAAGTTAATGTTAATGTAGTGGTACAACATAGCAATCAATGAAGTATTCTCTAACTCATCGATCTTCAAGTTTGAAGGTCCAATTGCTTTCTACAACCAATTTTTAAAATTTTATCATCAATAAAACTTTAAAATTCAATATCTTTTGCCTTGTCAATTGGAATGCCATAAAACTTACTTTGATCCTACATCATTTCCAAGGACTTGTTGACAATACCAAATGTGCTCTAGTCATAGCTCATTTTCTAATTCATAAAAACTTTGAAATGCAAGATTTCCTTCCCTTATTAGTCAAAACACTACAAAATTTGCTTTACGCCCATACACTCCTTGAGGGCTTTCCATTGATACCAAACACCCTCCATCTGACCCAATGGTCTAAAAGATTCCAACATACATCCCAAAACAAACAAAACAAATTTGTTTTAATTATATATATAATAAAAGCAATAAATATATGGATGGCTAATTTTTTTTATACATTAAATCATTTGATATACTACACGAGTTAGATGTGCACTCAATATTACCTTGAAATATATCAAAAAAACATTTTCAAAAGGATATATATCCATTTATGAAAATGATAAAAATGAAAAATATGATAAAATCAACCTAATTTCTTTAAGCAACCCAAGTGTAAAAATAAATCTAAAAGGAAATTCTAAAACATCATACTTCATACTACTAAAATCATAACTCCCTCTGTAATATCACAAATGCTAGCATTAATACTAGGGGCTCGTGCTTGCTATGCTACGCATTCATTGTATCACATATTATTTAGTAAAATTTTGATATATTTGAATAGAATGCATGATAATGATTTCAATAAGTCTTTAAAATAATTATTTTAATTTTTTATAAAAATATTTTCAATCATGCATACATAGAAATCATATTTTCACACAATGTGATATTACTGAAATAGTGTAGCAGTTCACAATCACCTCTGTAATATCACTTTTTACAAAGGATGATATTATAGAAATAATATAGTCGTTGCAATTGAGGTGATATTAAAGAGGATCAATATAGTGATATTATAAAGGTGGCAATTCCATTGCTTTTCTTGGCTTTATACTTCTTTTGCATTTTTATAATTTTGTGCTTTTGTAAGCTTTGAGCTTCTGATTTCAATTTTTTATTTTTACTACCAAATGATTTGAGAAATTTATTAGATTGAACTGATATTGGATTTCACAACAATTAAATTATTCACAAAGCTTTTGAAATTTACAAGTTTTTCCTTTAAAACTTTCTATTTGGGTTGTTATTGTTTGTAACAATTAAGTCAAATTTCTAATGCATTCTAATGTATGTGTATCTTTTACCATATTCATCATTACATGTATTTCATTCATCATTCATTAAATTTCTATTGTTTATTTCAATATATGGCTCATTTATAAAAAAAATTATATGAAGATTTTAGTAATTTTTATCTGAAGATTTATTGAAATTCTTGATCTTCATTTTATCTAATACATAAAAATTCTAATGAAAGTCTAATGGTGAATGCGTAGCGTAGCAAGCGCCAACCGCTAGTCAATTACTAAAATACTATAACAGATATTTACTAAAGTAATTAATTTTGTAACAAGTTTTTGTTCTCATAAGCATAAGCAAACAAGAGAGGATTTTAAAAAATTAAACATACACAAGTAAGAACATTAAATATTGATAAGGGTTAGTTTATATTTTTCAACTCAAGATACTGATTTCTTTTCAATATATACCATTCTACAAGTTAGAAAAGTTAGAAATCAATTCATAAATCAAAATTTAAATAGAATATTTTTAGCATTTATTGATTTTTTTTCAATTTTTTTAATTTTAAGGTATTTCCAACCTCATTCAAATGAAAAAGATATTTTTAGTGCTAATAAAAACTAATGGCCTATAATTACAAGTCTTGATAAAGTACCCATTAACCCCTAAAGATTTTTTAGTATGTTTTCATAAAAACGCTCTACAACTGCCATCTCTAGTACAAGTACTAAATTTTTGAAAAAAAGACCATTTTTGGACACATGTAACCATAGGATCTTATAGTACTATGGTTTGAGAATATATAGAAAAAATTTCAGAAAGTTTTGCCATGTAGATTGCAAGATATTAGCATTCCAAGTGACAAAAATCCTTTTTATTACCTTGCAAAAAAACGAGCAGCTGCACTTCACAAGGTTACATTTATATAAAAAATAGTACAAAATTATGGTTATTCTTTGGATTCATTCTCCAAGTCAAGTTGGCTACATGCTTGAAGATTTTCAGATGATTTGGAATTGTACAACATATAGGAAAAAAAAATAATAAGTAGAAAGAAGTAGAGAATGATTCAAAATACTAAATTGTTAATAATTTATTTATGGAATTGAAAAATGACAATCTCAATGGTTGAAATGTTGTAAGAACAAATGTGCACCTAAAGTTTTTATTTTTTTCAAAAATATTGAAAATTGAGTTAGATAAAGGACTTCAAAGTTTACTTTAGAATAGAGATTCCATAACTATCCACAAATTACCCACAACTTAAACTCCTCATAACTTTCATCTCATTAATCAAAATGGCCTAATTAAAAGCTTTCCATGTATAAATAAATCTAGAGAACCAATTTCAATTTTTATTTTTTTTAAAAGTGATTTTTAAAGAATGATTTTTGCTGCCTAGGCTGCCTAAGCAATGTTGAAAATTACATATCATACAATAAATTTTTAACCATGTAGTCAAAAGTTATGAAAATTATTGGGTCTTAAAGATCCTCCTTGGGCACATGTTGTGTGAAATTTTCAAAAAAAAAAAAAAAAATTCCATTCATAGTGAGTTGTCCAAAATTCCTATGTTGCCAAAAAATGCCATTTGGTCCTTAGGGGTTAACCAACCCCAAAGGTTTAGGCATCCAAAAAATGCATACATCTTGTTCAACCTTGATTGTAACCATTTTTGGTATTTGATTTAAACTAACTTAAACTAAAAAAATCAATGTAAAATACAATTAATAGAGTACATTGTATTTTTTTTCTTTTAAAATGAATTTTAAATTTATATTATAAAATTAAGTTTTTCATTCGAACCTTTATTTATAATAAAAATGAATAATTTTAGAATTCTAATACATGTTACAATTGATAAAATTATATTTCTACCTTTAACTTAAAAAAATCATAGTATTTTAATTTTTCCATCAAAATTTTTGAAAAAAATATAGAAAAAATATAGAAAAAATATTTTTCCACTAGAAAAAAATATCAAAATGTAATAAAATTATGAAATAAAAGGAAAAATTTGGTTTGGTAGCCAAATTTGATTTTAAGGTTTTTGTTGTGGCTATTTTGGATGTAAGAAACAAAATAACCAATTGAAATTTTTTCACACTCCCGTAATTTCCATTGCTACTTGTATCTTTTAAGAAAATTTTAACTAATTTGAATTTTTTCTTGCTGTTTTTTCTAATTTACTTTCAATTTTTGCAACAAAATTGATAATAATTATAATTTCTCATAAAACAAATTGAAATTTCTCACAATGATATACAATTCATAGTTTTAAGTAATGTAAACATAGGATTGATATTTAAGAAAAATCTAAGATGCTACATTTAGCTCATTTAGCTCATTAATGACGTTTGACCAATTGGCAATGGATCTCATTTTTAAGGGGTTAACAAATGCCAATTCCATTCATTTAACATCTAAAAGTATCATTTGATTTGTTTATCTCAACATTGCAAAATGATTTTTTTTGAAAACACAAAAATTTGTATACTTCATGAAATGTCAGATTGGAATGAGAATTTTCATCTAAGTGTAAGGAACCTCACAAGGAACCAAAGTTGTCCTCCCAAATTTGTTTTGTATTTTTTTAATATGACTTTTTTCTTGGTGAAAAATCAAAATACCATACAAGTGAGCGAAAGAAGAAGAAAATTGTATTCATGACTTAGGATTTGATTCTTGTGCTAAGATAAATTTTCAAAATTTATCCTCATAATGAAGATATCAAGATTGACAACAATTCAGTATACACTTAATGACATGTTCATGAAATTGTGTACACAAATTTCAAAAGATTTATATATGTAACTTATTTACCAAATGTATTTGCACACGAGTATCATAAGAAATAGAAGAAAATATTAGTGCAATGCATCTTTTGACAAATGTCAAAGGTATACTAAAATTAGGTACAACAATGACATGTTGAAACCTTTCATTGCTTGATTATGAATATTAAATGGAATAAAGCGTATGACCTAGCATCTCAATGGTTGTAACTTGATCGTGGATTAGATCATAGTTTGTGCATGTTGCATGAAGTATAGCTTGTGTGAGCACGTTCATTTTTTTTACATCAAAAGTATATCCATTGATTATACAATGTTAGTTTTGGATGGAGGCCTATGTATTGATTATGATTGTATTTGTTTATTACTATATACACAATAAAATCAAAATACAATAATTGAAAGTGTTATAGGATGCACTTTGTAATCCCAAGTATTTAAAAAAAATACTATTATTTATCCCTACTTTTCTAACTACATTCAAAGACCAACACAATTCACAACTTTTCCAATTTGTCATTATGCTACTTGGTATGAATAGATTCTAACCATTGGATCATTTAGAAGTTAAGTGATTCAAAAACCTTAGATAATATACCAAGGTTGATTCATATTTTTTGTAGAATGAAAAATCATAGTACAAAAAATGTAAATGAATAATTCAAAGATAAATTTTTCTATGAATTTTCAAAGTGGATAATTTAGAAAATTTATTTAAAGAGACCTTGAATATTTAATAAAAAATTTATAATCAAACATTATTTAACCTATGGCTCATCAATAATTATCTTTGATCACTCAAAGTATATCCTAATATTAAATTCTTGAAATATTTTCCTAATGGATGCAAAACTAAATTTGAATTGTGGATATTCTGTAATTATATACAAATTGCTAAATTAACCATTAACCAAACCTTTGTATATTAAAGTATTTTCAAATTTTATTTGTACTTTGATGAAAAATAATATAAACAAAAGTAGAATTAGAATAGTTTCATAAAATGCAAAAATGGGTCTTAAATACAATTGAGGACATTCACTCTAAATGTTGTAATAGCAATGACAAAGACAAGTAGTAAGTTAGATGTTTTCTTCAAGTCATCAAGTAATGCATCTATACACCTACAGAACCAATTGGAATGTTCTTAGTACCATCGGATAACTACAAGGTGTACACATTAAAAGTTGTGTAAAACTTGGCTTTATGAAACATAAGATATTAAATTTTGTAGGATATTTGACATCAAATAAAAATAAAAAAAATAAAAAAAATAAAAAATTATTTTGTAATTGCAATAATAGATTTCCACAACCATATAGATAATAGGAACAAGTATTATTTCTCAATGAACAATGACTTACACAACACACTAGTGATAAAATTGGTAGAATCATTCTTGGTACTGGAAAGCCCACAAGAAAGGGAATTGTAATTTGAAAGTCTTATAATTTCAGACATATTTTAGTTGGAGATTTTGAATTTCAAGATATTGTCACAAAAAATAGAAAATCTAGCCCAAAGGGAGAAGTTAGTAGAAATCATTGTAGTTGTGAAAACAACAAAGGACATACTAAACTATCTACAATACAATCAAGAAAATTGAAAAATTAAAAAAAATTTGAAAACAACTACCACTGCAAAGCAACCCTGGCAATTGTAAAACAACAATATCCATACTAGTTTTTGTACACGATAGAATATCTACTTTTAATTGATTTCAAATTTTCAATTGCTAAAACTAAAAATAGTATTTCTTGATGAATGTTTCAATTTAAATGATGCAACACAGAACTGATCTTTTTTTGCAAATTTAATCATACCGGTACGATATAAACAACATGCCTCCCATTTCTTTGGAACTAAATTTCAACAAAGTTGTGAGAATACAGCACATCTGAGTTATATCAGAAGCACAACGTCAGATCACTAATTGTTGAGCCATCGATGTTACCTTCTTTGCACCATCTGCAAATTCAATGTACCATCACAAATTCAGCGTCAGAACTAACGGGACTAGAGTGTTTTAAAACCTCACAAGAAGTGACTACGGTACCCATACTCTGAACTTTGGGCATTAACGATTAATAATTTTCCAGGAGTGCCTTGATTCCTAAGCACAGTGCACATCTATGTAATAAACTAGATTACCTGTCCAGTATGCTGTTGCAAGCTTATCAGGTTGGTTATTTCATATTATCATGAATTGACTGCCAAAGATTTCATTATATCAAAAAGCATAAATTTTTTCTGTAGAACTACAGTAAGTTCAAAGGGATTAATTGGGAATCTAGACAAACCTAGACAACAGATTTTAGTATAAGAGAAGGAAAAGACTTGCCTGAAACTAAATGATGATCCAAATTTGATGATACATTGAAGTCTGATTCAACCGCCCACTTGGATGCAGAAACACCATAAGCCAACGCACTAGAAATGTCTTCACTTGAAGTGAGAGCTACCATTGTTCCTGCTACTAAACAGTCACCAGCTCCGCTCAAGTTGGAAATGGATGCAGGTAGCGCAGGAAAGTGAAGGAAATTAACTCCTGAATCATTTTTGATATTACTAGGAGAATTCTTCTGCGCCTTTCTGCTCCGAGGATAGACGAAAAGACTAGTATGAGTGGAAGCCAAATTATGATAACCACAAGAGAGACAAATGCATGAAAACAACCCCTGAAATATTTCGCGTCTTCATAATACAAGTCTAATCTCTTCGTTTATCATAACAGGGTATGAAGCAATATTAGATTATAGCAAGATGTCTTAGACAACAGCATAAAGAGAATCTTCCACATGATCGTAGTATAATATAGAGGCCTCCCTATGTATCAGGGAGATCTCAATCATGAATCATGAAGAAGATTCTCTTTATGATGTTTATAAGTTTCTGAAACAAATCTAAACCAACAATTTAGCTGTTGTCAAACAAAAGCAAAGCATGTGGCAGGGCACAATGAGCTAAAAAGCCATTTAACCTCACCGAATGTTTTGAGAGTCGGTGGAAGATAATGAGCACAACACTGCTCCATAGCTTCCCATGGTGAGAATAATATAATCTAAGCCAGTGTTTAGCAAAGTCCGAATGCAGTGTCGCATCCGCCAAAGCGAAGCAGCTGGCTCTGACAGTTTTCTATCAGTACGAACCTCATCGTCAATCAATTTTTCTTCTTGTTTGCGATCTGGGTACAAAGATTCAGCCATAGCAACTAGCTCCGCCTCATTAGGCGAGGTATACGTTATCTGCAACAAACAACTCAAGTACGGTATTTTAAACAATCAGAATTCATATAAACATAATTGAAAAAACTTTTTTAAGTCCAGCCCTAGTTTTCATTTTGTGATTTACTTGGATCTCCTCGAAAGAAGTGTATATAATGAGAGATCTAGGAATCCAAAAAGGAGGACATTGATTAAAAAAGTCCTAGTTTTCACCTAATAACATAGTTGTTATATGATTTCTGGAATTGGAATTACTTCCCCAGACAGATCTGGCGAGGTAGAAAGGTAATGACAAATAATTCAAAAGAGACAGTTATATGTTTCAAAGGTTGCTAATACATAGATTAACAATGTGGTGAAGCCATGCAGTCAGACCAACATTCAAGGATCGTCAATGAAGAAAAAATCACTCACCATGTTTAGAAACTTAGATGCTCTAACACTCTTTGCTACGGATACAGGCTCGAACAAGATTGGTACATTCGCCTCCTTCGCCACTGATTACAGCAATCCAAACAGAGATTCAAGGCATGATGTAAAAACAGCCATCTTGCAAGATTTACGTAATTCCTTCGTCCCAAAAATCTTCAAAGTGGAACGTGGATTTCACTAGAAGAAATCGCAGCCATGTTCAACTCTGCTAATGGTAGTGCGATACATGACGTTACATGACGTTTCAGCGTTACATGACGTTACAGTTGGCAGGGTTCAACGTGATTGTGTTCTATGGGAGGAAGGTCTCTCTAGTGCTTTACAAATAATGGAACAACAAAGTGTCAGAAACTTACGATTGCAGGCAGTCTCCATTGCAGGAGGTAGCAGATTGGCATCGAGCATGATAACTGGTGCTCGTTTTATGACGTCCTCAAACTTTTTAATCCATTCAGTTGTTAAGTGATCTTCCTGTCCTCGTGGACAAACACACCAAAATGCGTTTAAAATCCAAATTGAATACATGTAGTGTCTCTCAAGAGGATCTTAGAGATGATGTTAACCCAACACTTTAGCTGCACACATCTGCATTTCTAGTATCCTAGGGCATGATCGACTGCATGTGGTAACTTCTGAACAAAAAATCAGAAAGCTCATGAGTCCCCCAAAACTTGCCAGAACTAATAAGGATCAAGGCAAGGAATTACAATAGCACAGGTGTCTGCAACAGCTGCAGCTAGCTCGCCCTGCTTGTCAAAGACAGCTGACACCACCGGAGTTGTGGATCCTTTACACCTGCGGATTCCTGCGACACTAATTTCAGCAGGGTATTCATATCCAAAAGTCTCATAACATGTACAATAGCGAGTTATATCAGCTTCCCCAGCGAGTTTTGTGAAACCAGACCTAAAAGCACATGAAGCAGCCAGCTATACTTACATCACGTGCTAATAAGTCCAAAGAAGAATATGAATAGATGAGTTGCTGTTGTTAACAGGGTCAGAATAAGAGACTAGATCAGCTCCCAAAGGTTCTGGGATCCTCTAACCTTTCGACAAATCTACTTGCATCGTCATATCATCTCAAAACTAATTTGTGAAGAAATCAAACTTAGTTGCAGAATGGGTTGCATAATTCATTACCTTCTATAGAGAGCCCAAGTGATTTCCAGTGGCTCAACATATCTTCCCCTGCAGATAATAAAGACCAAAATTATTTAACAGTGTGTACGTGAGAGCAAACATCCTCAAAGACGACCAAGAAAAGTGGAGGACATCAAGCAAGACAAACAGGAAAAACAAAAGAAAAATGCTTGAAAACTTGGAAACTACCAACATTCAAATTGGGAGCCCCCTAGCAATCCAAAGAGTTCATCAAAGTTGAAACTCATACCAGCAACATCGTCACCAACCACACTTATAAGAAACGGATGTGTTCCAAGAAGAGCCATACTTTCCGCAACATTCCTTGCCACTCCTCCTCTAGCATAGCTCACCTGCACCATTCAAAGAAAAGGGCGTGTATATTACAAAGTAGTCCTAAACATGTGGCGTCGATTCGTTCGTAACAAGGATAGACCTAAATGATTGGCACATCACGGAGTTGGCAACAAATAGGAACTTCCAACAAAGTTATGAGAATGAAGGGATTACTTCTCCAGGCGTGGTGCTCCCTCGAAGGAGTCGCCCTCCTGTTGGTGTTGCTTGAATGTCCAGTACCATCCCTCCAATTACCACAGGTACTTTATCTCCAGGTTTGCGATGATGTTCATAAGCCTAAGAGACCAAACCAAGCCACATTACATTATACTAATTACTAGAAAACCCACTCCCTAGAGGGAATCTAAGAAACAATTATTCTAAATAACCCTGGCTTACATTGGCAACGACCAAAAATGGTGTTACAATTGTCAAGATTTCAAATGGCGATGTTTTCAAGGATGCCTCCTACTACCGGTAGTGATCATAAGCCTACATAGAATAGTCCTGTGACCAACTTCAGTAGCTGTTTATAATAACACAACACAATAAATGTGAGAGACTCTGAATAAAAAATGCAACTAATAATCTAAACAAAAACTTGAACAATGTTAAAGCCATGAAATGTGAATTACAAAAAAAGTTCACACAAATCATAGTAAGAGGGGCTCACCAAAGCATGCAACGACGTGGAGTCCGAAAGATGGCGAGCTATTGTAGCCATCCTTCTTTGCTGCTGAGCTCCTTCCATGACGCAACCTCAAGTTGCCGAGTCCGTCAACAGAATTTCAAACTACAAATACAAAATAAAACCGAATATCAATGCAACAATCCCTAAATTTCCAATTCTCCCAACAAGAAACACACTTGCTCTCCAAACCCTAACTAACGTCCGAAATCGCCAAGATTAAAACGTCACCGATATCGCAATGCGCAGATCGTCAACTACTGAATGCACACAACCAATTGAAAAACCAAATGCAAGTGATCGACAAACTCCGAATTTCTTCAGGTACCTGCAATTGGAACCTGCTTCGAAATTCTTCTGATTTGCGAACAACTTCGTCGCCTCTTGTGGAGAAAATGTCGTGAAAATTTCGGTGGGTTCTGTTGGTCGAGGCTTGTTCTAAGAGTGAGGATTCAATTATATTCGAAAACGGGAGAGATTTCTGTGAAATGGAGAGCCTGTTGTGGAGATTCTTGCACATTCTCACTGCCCGCCTTGATTCTTCAGCGGTTTGGCCATCAAGCGCTGGTCGATGTTGCATGTCAACACGTGTGAGTATCAAGTTCTTGGAGGTTTGCGTAAATTTGAGACGAGGAAATGGGAAGTATGGTAGAAACATGAAGTCAATGTAAATTTTTTGTCATATAGATAGATAGAAATCATGGGGATTGCAACTTTTTTGATAATTTCATGCCTTGAATTGAAATTACTATGAAATTTAGAAGTCAAAAGCTGGCCTCTATCCATACTCAATGTATAGAGTCTTCTAATTTCTATCATTCAAGAACTACTTTCTTGCTCATTTCAAGACATGTGCCATGACCTTATTAGTCCCAATCTTGAAAAGGAGAATGTTAGTGACTTAACATTAAATTAGGTGAAAAAGACCTAAAATTATTCACTTAACCCCTAAAGCCCTAAATTGTCTTTTATTTGAAAACATAGCAATTTTGGGCAGCTCACTGCAAATGGAGTTTATATATATATATTTCACACAACATGTGTCCTAGGAATATTCTTTAGATCCAAAAAATTCATAACTTTTGACTACATGGTTCAAAAAATTATTGTATGATATGTGGTTTTAAACAAAGTATGGGCAGTTTGGTGAACAGAGAAAACTTCTTTAAAAATCATTTTAAAAATAAATAAAAAATAAAAATTTGAAATTGAAAATTAGATTTATATATACATGAAAAACTTTGAATTGTTCCATTTGGATTAATGAGATGAAAGTTACAAGAGTTCTAGTTTGTGGGTAGTTTGCAAGTAGTTATGGAATTTCTACTCTAAGATAAACTTTGAAGTCTTTTGCTTAACTCAATTTTGAGTATTTTTAGAAAAAATAAAACTAGTAGGTGTAGATTGTTTATTACAACATTACAACTATTGAGATTGGTATTTTTCAATTCCATAAATAAATTGTTCACAATTTAGTATTTTGAATCATTTTCAACATCTTTCTACTTACTATTTTTTTTCATACATGTTGTACAATTCCTAATTGAACAAAATTGAACAAAATTGTAATGTTGGTCACTATCCTACAATTTAATTTAAGAAAATTGTAGGTCATTTAACTTAAGAAAATTCCACACAACAAAGTTTAATTTGGAATTTGATGAAACTATTGCCATTGGATGCATAATTTTTATTGAAAAAAACTCAAAATTTGAAAATAAATATATTAAAAAAGAAGGGTAGTGACCAAGAAATGGTTATTTTGGTCATTAGAAGTTAAGCTAATGTGCAAAGATAGTCAAAACTACTAATATATTACAATTAGATGATATTTATGAGACTCTTAAATTTATTTAAATGTTTTTAATGTTAGTGTATCTTACTAGCAACTTTGGCAAAAAATAATTATAATAATTCTTGCCTAATTTTTAAAAAAATTATCCCCTTATCTTGCATAATATTTGGAAATTGCAATTGATTGAAGACTAACCATGGGATCTTTTTTTGGAGACATGTGCTTGCCATTTATGACAATCATGTCTCAATATTCTATGCATTTTACAAATAGATAACCTCTTATCTTTTTTGAAACCATTAAATGAAACATTTAAATCTAGCCAAATGCCTAAAATTTGTTTAATTTTGAATGGAGTATAAATTAAATTTTAGTCTTACCTAACCTTATTTTTGAACTTCAATAAAAAATTAGGCAATTGAATGTCTAAACTACTATTTAATATCTTAAACAACAATTTCAATTGAAAAATTGTTTTATTATCTTAACTCTAAAGTGCCATATATTTATTCAATACACTTGAAAACTTGAGTAGGGTCATACAAAGTCAATTTTTTAATGGATGTTTTCAAAATTTTGACACAAAGTGAGGACATGGTCTACATTGTAAGAATTGAAAAAATTCCAATTAGATGCCTAAATCAAAAGTTATATTGCCCCCAAATACCTAGGTAATTTGAGCAATTCATGTATCTTTTACTAAATTTCTCATTTACTATTGGAATGCAGCATATATGTAGCAAACATATGATATGCAATTGCTAAAAGAACACTATATTCAATGCAAAACTTTTGTTCCAAGAAGAGTCCAAACTCTACTAGCCCTATTGGACAAGTTTGAAAAAAAATATTTACTTCTAATTGCAAATGCTATTATCTTGCAATTTGCACCCACAAAGTTACTGAATTTTTTTCACATCATTCAATGATTGCCTTTAAGTTTTCACCATTTGAATTTCAAATAAAAAATTTCCTCATTGCACAAGAAATCATAAAAAATAAAAATGACAAAGGTATTGCCACTTTACTTGACCTACTTGCATTGCGGGGTAATTTAGAGTAAGGTAGACCCAATGTACATGTACGCAGTTTCCATAAATGAGAGTTCAAGCATTTTGTGCTCCAAAGAATTCTACACACATCTTGTCAATTTGTTGCGGAAACGACTACTTCTCGTATGCGATAGAGAGGTCGGGGTTGAGACTCAAAATAAGTTCGCACACACACCTCTGCCAATAGCCCCAAGCATACCAGCTGCACCACCAATGCCAATATCAGATTATAATTCCCATTTGTGTCAAAATTGAAAATTTGAAAGATATTTGTCGAAGTAATTAAAATCAGATTACAGGTACAACCTCTGTAAGCCAATAAACCTCTAAACCTCTGCCAGAAAATATTGATTGCTGGTCTCGGCTTGAGCCACATACATGACTGCAAATGCCACTCCCTAACGTAATAACCTCTCTAATGTAATGTGTCAGGCTGGTCCCCGACCTATTGCTTTAGAGAGGTTCTACCTGTATAAGGTGAATCAGAAGCAGACTATTTCGTAAACCCCCGAAGTGTCCAAACGGTCAAAAAAGAGTCTGCTTCCATATCTGTGCCTATGGGAGTTAAAAAGTTAAATCCTGTAGGAAGAACCTAAGAAACAAGTTTGGAAATCAACTACTAGCTTCCAAAGTGGACTTATATTTTTAGTTTGGGCAAGTAGTGGTTAAGAAAATGCATTTGTGTATAAAACAGGTACCTGGAAACCCATGATGAGAAGATGCAAGGAGAGCACAAACCCAGGCCTTGCTATTGTAATCGCCATCCCATATCCCCAAATCTGGGCCATATTTGTAAGTGACCAAGTTGTGTAGACGGCTGCCACAATAGACCCCAATACACACAAGCCACCGAGAAGTCCTATCAAATGCATGGGTTTATCTCGGAACCGTTGAAAAAATACTACTGTGGTCAGATCCATCAGGACTCGGAAAATACGGCCCAGCCCATACTTGGATTTACCCAGTCTTCGTGGGTGATGACGAACCTGTGAAAACGGACAACTTTCCCGTCATTACTTAAACATATGTATTCATATCACAAACAAATTTAACACAATGTGAACATGAATAAGGAATGCAAACCTGAAAGTGTCTAAAAAGGCATTCCTTATATATTAAACTACCTTTATTTGTTCGCTCTTGTCGGAAATTGAAAGACGGTTCCAAAGACCTTAGCATGTAAATTTTTGGACATTGTATGAATGAACTCTGAATTTCTTAAGTACTGAATATAGGTGAAGCCAAAATCAGCAGCACTACGCTCTTCTGTTTAGACTTCACATGTACTGAAAGAACCCATCGGGATTGCTTTTGGATATGGGTCGCAATAAGGTGTAGTTACCTGAATTGTGCACCTATACTTTAGTACTATCTGTGTCAACACCATAATATTATTGAAAAATGTACTGGGCTGTAAAAAAGGGCTACACCATTTAACCCGTAAGTGATTACTTTGGAAAATTTATAATAAACAATTGAAAATCCTCCAAAATATCTAAAGCATTCATTCTTCTTTCTTTGATATATTTACATGATTTTTCTTGAAGACTCCTCAATTAATATTAATTGGATGAAGTGCACATTTAAGAACATTCATCATCCACTCAGTCGCTGGTTGAGCGCTTAGGGGTTAAGTAAATGACCGCAACCATCCAACTAAAGAGTTTTCAGATGAAACCAAAACTTACCTCAATTTCAGAGATTGCAGCTCCTTCCATGGCAGCAAGTGCAGGAATGAAACGATGCATTTCACCGAAGAGACGGATGCTCGGCAGAAGAGAGGAACGGTATGCCTTTAGACTGCAGCCATAATCGTGTAGCTTCACCTGCATGCATCCCACTGAACTGGCTTGTGTCACCAAAGAGACAAACTCACCAGAATGAACTCCTACACAACTCCGGGAGTTCAACCCATTGCTAATGTTAAATGTTTCAAGGGACTTTACTGCCCTTAACCACTATTTCGATGACGAGCAAGCCATTCAAAGTTCCTGTGCAACCTGACGTCTTGACTAGTATACCAATAGCTATGATCATTTGAATAAGATCACTGCTAGCAAACCAGAAATTGAAAAGTACTCATTCAAGCTTAGATTCAAATGACTTGGTATACCTATTGAGAGAGATAGAGGTAATAAAAATTTATACTCCAGAGGTATTCAAGCCTTGTTACGACTGACAGAGTTTCATGTTAGAAACCGACTAAAATGGCGTTATAGATTGGTAGGGTTTAACGCAGCTAGATCTATTAGAACAAAGGATGGTTACCATACCCCAGTCAAAGCTCCAATGAGCATATTGGCAACCCAAGAAGGGAAGCTTCTTGTCACAAAGTTGTCCTTTCGTTTACAACGCCACCCGCACACCAAGTCGAATCCGCCATCTTCACGAAGAACTCCTGTGTCCACAGGTGTGCCTCCTTGGTTTCCACATATTAGTTCGTCCAGAAGGCGAGGAATGTCTTCAGGGTCGTTCTGCAAGTCTCCATCCATAGTCACAAAGACCTCTCCTGCCGCAATGTCGAATCCTGCTGCCATGGCAGCTGTCTGGCCAAAGTTTCGTCGAAATACTACCACTCGCATGTCCTCCCTCTCTGTAGCCATGGACTTCAACAACCTCGTCGTCCCTGTACATTTCAAACACTAGGCTTCACATGCAATATCCACAACAAAAAATATGCCAATTATAACAAACATGAAACTAGCTTAGAATCAAGTAACATGCCAGCACATCCTAAAAGTTCATACCACCGCTTCTAAAGTTTTGGACACATTCAATTCAGTGAATGATAAGACCTAAATCAAGTTTATCAGATTGTGGCATACGGAGCAAGCATAGAGGACCCTGGAAGCAAACCGGCATGGTTCAGTAGAGTATGGAATGCAACGACGTCCTATCTGAAGTATAGAGGACCCTATTGTCTACATAAAAACCAAAGGTCAAAGAGATCGACCCTTTTAAATTAGACCCTAAGCAGGACGGTTCGGCCAGCCTAACTACCATTCACAAACCCTAGATTCTCCCCTACGTAGGGTTTGTGACTTTTGAAGGGTTCATCAAGGGTCTCTTCACAGAATCAAGCCTTGATGAAGAACCCTATAGTAAGCTAAATGTCCTCCTGCTGGGCCTCTGTAGTACAATCTAGACGACATACAACATTACATTCTCCCAATGAACGCCCCTAAAGTAAGCAACATCAGAACTCTCCTAAAGTAGGCAACATCACTTTTAGAGCAAGTTTAATGTACTTTGGAGTAAGTGCAAACGCCTCCACCCAATGACTTTCTGCCATGGTGTCAAATGCTTTGCCCACAAACGGTGTATGACGAAACTCGACCTCGAAATTGCACCACAGCCACGAATAAAATATTATGTACCATCAGTAGAGCCATCGTCGATACAAACAACTTCATAGGGTCCACCACGCTCTTGCATGACGCTGCCTACTTTCTCCACCAAAGCGTTGATGCTCGCCACCTCGTTGTACACAGGGATGATTATTGAAACTGGCAGCAGTAGCTTCTTCTGGACAGAAAATTCATCTTCAATCGATGGCACAACTGAGGTCGATTCCAATACAGACGTTCGAATGATGCGCTTGTGCGGAAAAGATCTCCAATGCTGCATTCCTTGCTGCCATTGAATCCCTTGATGTTGCTTCGGAAGCTGTAATTGAGTAATGCACATCCTGGAAGAGAAATACATTCCCCGATTAAAACTACCATCTCAAAATCTCTCACAATTTACAAAACCGTGATGCCAATTCAGGATTTTGAAGCTGGTGTGTCAGAATCTCACGAAGGAGGATTCGAACGGATTATAACGTGAGTCCTTTTTAATCGACCTTACAACCCACTGAAAAATCCAGTTTCGAAAATATGCATCACCTAGTATTCAAGTGCACAAACTTAGGTTCAATAGTCAGAGCAGTGCTTTCTCATCTGACTACCAAAAGAAAGCGACACCAGCTTACTAAGTAGGTGACACCTGCTTTCACTAGCCACAAAAAGAGATCTGGTTCAGGATGCAATGCTGAATTCTGAAGTCAAACTGTTAAAACCTTTTAGCATACAGCTGAAAATTTTAGGATAGGACAAATATGGCATGATCTTCAATTATGGTTGGGTTTTACAAACTCGTTATTTACTATAAATTCTGGAGGACACGCTTTGGACTGGCGACATCTAGAAAATTAGTGTCAATACAAAATTTTATTGACACTATTATAATGCAGTTATATATCAACCTGCACTAATTCAAAGTAGTGTAACTTTGGTAAACTAGTGTCCCACGCCCTATGAGGACAAATCAGTGTAATTCAGTTTATGAACGACTAGGAAGGTACTACCTTGCAAATTGCTCTTCCTGACCTCGTCCAAAATCCCAAACCCTAAACCCTGTGAACTTCAGTTTCCAATTTCCAACACAGCATTCCTAAAAGCTTCGCACCCTTAAGGTCGAGGATGCAATGCACAACATAAGAACTTGAGGAGTCATACCTGGATTTCTGCAATGGAGCGAGGCTCCCCACAGCGGCGAACCCTGAAACATGAGCCCCACTTCGCAGCATGTTGATGATGATGATGCGTGGCTGTTGGTCACAAAGCACAAGTACAACATTGACATGAGAAATGTGGAAAATGGGGAGTGGAAACAGGTGGGGATGCGTCCGAACTGTATTTAAACTTTACCTTTGTGGCTGCTTGCTTAGGTAAATGGGGAGAATGTGAGCGCGGAAGAAGGGCAACCATGAGGCTCCTCCGTCGCCATTTCTTTCTCTCTCGAGGTTCGAGGTTGGTGGGTCAGAGATGAAAGAGAATGTGGGGAAGAACGTAGACGCAAGCAATCAGAAAGGTAGAAACACCGGTTAAGTTCGAAGCGTCATTTTCAGTTCTCCAATGAGCTAAAATGAACACTTCTTGACTCAAAATGAACACAGCATTTTAGATGCAACCAGTGAGAGTTCAAGCATTTTGTGCTTCAAGGGTGTTCATTCAAGCTTTTGAGTAGCAGCAACCATAACTGTGAATTCAAGGGTCTGGAATATGATGTCCACTAATACACATCTAACAAATTATTGGACCCTACTAACAAGAGAAAAATAATTTTTGTGCACTTTCAAATGTATTATTTGAATAATGTGAGAAAAATTTGTGAATTTTTAAAGAGCCAAGTATACATGCACTTGATACTGACACTAAGATCTGGTATTCAGATGTAGCACATCTTTGTAGTCACATCCAATCTGTTTTTTTTTTTACTATTTGAAAAAGTGCCAAGATGGCAATCACTTAAAATTTGATGAAACATTGTATTTCTACATTCATTCATCTTTTGAACCAAAAAACACTTTTCAATTGTATTCGTGCACTTTTTCATCCAAATTTGGCAATTTCATCTATATTTTTAATAGAAAAGGAAAATTTCTGGCAAAAAAAGATTACTTTTTAAAATGGTACAATCTGGCTCCATAGTGTCAAAAAAAAGGATTGATCACATCTATTCACTTCCCAAGAATTTCCAAGATTTTTGAGGTAATGGTTATGGGTAAAGTGACGGTTATGGGTGCTACTACCTTATGTATAGGCTATTCTAAGTCTTTAACTTTGAAAAATTATAACATATTATTAAAGTGTCAAAAAATTATGAAACCATTTGGGTTGTGTTTATCTTGAGTTTACTAAATATCTCATTAAATCTTTGGTCACTTGAACTTTGACATAATGGGACTAAAATAAAGTATTGTTTTATACTAAATAAAATTCAGGTGGTCTATAGGGTTGCAAGTTCCTCCAAGTTCCCAAACTGTAGAAACATGTCAAGTTTATTATCTAACATTATCTATTCCCACATTAGATAATGATTTAAAAAATATTTTATTATTATTATTTTTGAAAAAAATAAAATACTTTAATTTTTTAGTTTTTAAAATAAATTTAATTTAAATTTAAATTTTCTAACAATTTTTTAATTATTTTAATTCTGACTAGCAGTGGCTAGTTTCTAGTAAAAGGAAAGAACTTGAAACAACCCTAAAACGACCCTTTGATGCAACTGAAAATTATATAATGGATGTTTCTACTTTGAAAGAGCTCCAACAGAATCCAAATAAAGCCCACCTTGGTGCTTGGGGGATAAAAAGCACATCATTCATTAATACTTGACCCTACCAAATCATTATCTTTCGCATGGCAAAAATGACAATTTGAAGGGGGGGAGGGACAATGGCTTTACCAAAACTATGTTTTTTCAATATTAATACAGTTCATTGGAAGAGCAATTATGGAGATCCTATTTGTTTTAAAACACTGGAAACCTTAGGATTGGTTGGATAACAAACAAGTTGTACCTATGCAACAAATAAGACATTTTTGCAATGAAATAGTGAGCATGTATTTTGTGGAGTTGAAATTTTCTAGTATTGCTAGTACCCTACGCTCGGGTCAGATTCGTTAAAAAATAAATCAAAATATAAATAAATAGGATATGACATGAAATTTTCAGAAATTATAACATGGTGTATATGAACATTGTAGAAAATATTAATGAAAATAATATGAAATCTGAAAAAAAAATTTGTAGAAAATACTATAGTTAAAGTTGAATAAAGCCACATCAAAGTGTGGAAGTCCCACTTGTGGTCCCACAAAATTTAGGAAAAGTTGAACTAATGGCAGTGTAGTATAGTTAAGCTATAGTGCCTTGCACTATAATCCATGAATAATTCAAAATAAAATCAAATGAAAATTTATAAATTCTAAAAGCAGATAACGAAGTGTCTATTTGGCCAAAAAGAAAACATTTTGTATGGGGTCCTACAAACCTGACTCCAACGTACGATACTACCCTAAGTCAAATTGTAATTTAAAAGAGTAATTTAGTACATTATTTACTGCGTTGAACTTTATTTTGAATCTAAAGTATTGAAATATTTGACATGCAACAACTACATAGAAAAGCACACATAGAATTTCACTTTAAAAATGAATAACAATTTTATTGTCTTGACTCTACACTGCATTACAATATCTCAATGCATAGTAAGAATAATGCCAATGGTAGATATTCATATTATTTTAGTAAGATAAGTTCATAAAATTGAAAAATTATGATTTCAAATTCACTTAGTGAAATTGTTGTTGTAATGTGAGTTTATAAAAGTGCAAACTAGTAATTGGCAACTCATATAGTGAAATTGGTTTGTAAGATTCATGAATTGTCAAGTGATGGTTGGCTGTAAATAATTATTAACTAGTTTAAAAGGTTCATAAAATTGGTAATTTAGATGGTACTAAAACTAACCTTTTAAAGGATAAGAGCTACTTTGGTGTAGTGAAAAAAAATATGAGGTGAATTTCCATTGAATGACAATAGTGAATTGATGAAGATGAAATTTTGTCCCATAAATCTTTATATTCTAAAAATGATCTTATGCATATAGCTTAATCTTGTAACGTCACTATAGATACTAAGTGTCAAATGGATGATTGAAAATCCTTCTATGTAAGATAGAAGTGTAGATGTTCATCCTTGGAATTTTGTACAAAAAAGGGAGGTCTTAAACAATAGTTTGACCTCCAATGAATGCTTTTGAATTTTTTTTAAATCAAAACAAATGATTTCTATAGTAACTAGCCTATTGTTTTAGGGTTAACCTTGAAATACTAGGGCTATGAGCATGAGAGAGATGATGCCAAGAGATTAAAGTTATGTTCATGCCTTGCACATGAATTTCAATAAGAAAAAGGCAAATTTTGGACAAAGGATGGTATCTACAATTATGGACAATATCTACAATTACAAAGAGAATTTTATTGAAAATGGAAAGTGAGTGAAATGATGAATATTGTATGAACACACAAAAACTAAAAGCACAGTGCCATAAAACACTTGTCCATGCAAAAGAGAAACATAAAATTTGAGTTTGTCAAAAATTGAAAATATGCTTCAAAAAAGTTGGGCCATATTATTTTGATGCCTTTCTGACAATTGAGGCCATTTCATTGCCATCTTTAATATTAAATTGGCATGGAGGTTGGCACCAAATCATCTTGATAGTGCTTCAATGCACCATATTTACATATCTTGAGGCTCCTGATTTGAATAATCTAAGAACTTGTATTGACAAATTTAGAACTAGACCATCATACAAAAAATATTTCATTGTTATCATATTTATACCAACTTTTGGCTTCTTATCTACCTTAATAAATTCAAAAATTTAAATGTGAATTCTAGCCTTCAAGATTTGCCTCAATAATATAAGGCCAATTTCATTCTATGGTGATTGAAATCCATTATTCAAAATCCATTTATGAAGCGCCTTTAAACAAATTGACCATTAATAGAGCTCAATTTAATTCTTCTACCCACTTTTACAAGGTCCATTTGAAGAATGGGATCTTCTCTACCAACTCCCTTCCTTAGCAAGTTTTTGTGACATTGGTAATATATAAAGAAAAAAGTCCCAAGGAACATATTCTTTCAATGCAACTTAGTGCTATAGGACCTACATTTTGATGTAGTTAGGAACTAGCTTGGTGCCTCAAAGATGAGGCATTCCAATCAAAAATTGTAAATGAAGGGATATTTATTGCCTAAAATTTACAGTTGAAAGTAGTTTCTTCATAGAGGTATGGCAAGAGACTTCATTTCAACCATGTCACTATTTGTACCACCATTTGGTTACTATGTACCAATGAAGTACATTTTGAAAGTTTAAAATGTACTGTACAAAAACATAATGGGCATCAAATTTTCTCTCAATATTTAGTGGAATCGATTGAAGTGGTTGTCTAAATGGTAAACTTCATGCAGTATGCACTTCTTTGAATGTAAGGAGATTTGTAGTTCCCCAATCTTTGAATTGTTCATCTCTATAGGTGCAACGGCACTTGCAGAAAATATTGGCTGATTCCAGACACCAAGTTCTGATGAATTATTTTCAACCTTAAGTTTCCGCAACATTTCTATCTGCAGACGGAACTATTACTATTGCACAATTGTATATCAGGTCGTCACCAAATGAGTAAATCCTTGAAATTTGAAACACTATACGCATGATTGTAAGACGATCCATTCAAGTTATTCATCGCCAAATCGTAATATTTTACATGAAGTCCGTACGTTTCTTATCAGCTTTGATATAAAATCACCAATTTTTGACTGCTGGCATTCACTCTACCGTACTGCGTTCCCAATCCACATCGTGCGTTCCACTAAGCCAGCGGCTACATGTGGAATTTACAGTCAACTATGAAATTTACAGTGTTGCGATTCGGAAGTTCCAACAATAATTGTATACTGCTGACAGACCTCCAATATTTATGAGCCACGTTGAGACATAGGGGATCTGTTTTTCATTGCTCGAGTTTCACAACTAAGTTGAAAGATTACCCTGACATAGCTTGCTTAAAGTCTGAGACTGATGACGACAGTATGTCATTATCTCGCCTGGAATTATGATCAAGCAACTGCTGAAAACTGGAAAGATTGTGGACTAGAATTTGCAGCTGAGCCGCTTTTGCCATCTTGCTTGGTCCAGGGAATTGTCCAGCAATTATAAAACTCGTCTTAGAGCTCACCTGATGATAAATATACATGCACACAAATAAGTCGAGTGGAAAGCATTGCAGAGAGGGAAACCAGCTAAAAGCCATCACAATACTCGAGCAGGCCGTGTTTTTCTAATCACCTATTGGAATACGAAATCTGGTTCTCCTATCATAGGGAAGTGATAAATGATATAGAGGAACCACAATAAGAAACAAACAGGAATTTAGGCGAAAAGGAACTCACGGATTTTCGTATCTGTCCACCATTTCGAATTACAAGCTGTTCAAGTTCTTCACGACTGTAATCCTCGAACTCCCCTGTGATAACAATATTTTTCCCTAGCAGAGGTGGTTCCTCTACAATTTCTCTGCGTTCTTCGGACTCAAATACATCACCAATGGGCGAACTTGAAGACTCAGGTTCTACTTCGCTTTCCTTGAGAAGCAAATTTCCAGTCTCGGAAGTTCGTGATTTCGACGTCGTCTTTTGAAGGGCAGAAGAGGATAATGCAGAAACTGGAGCAAGTTTCTCAATCTCCGGATCACTGAAGGTGGGTGCAAAACCAGCCTCTTTTATCCTGCTCACAAGTTGAACATTGAATGGGTTCAAGCACCAGTCTTGAATGGCAGCTGCAGAGACTGTACCTACACCTGCATTAAAAAGTGAATTGTTCCTCTATTAGTACTCTCTGATATGCATGATTATATACACGAGCTGAAGCAAAACAGAGATAAAAGAAGGTTGATACAAAGAAAATTAAAGATATACCACGAAAATACAGCAAGTCGCATACAATAGACTGTGAGAGAAGCTGGCAAGTCTGGCTATATATACACTTGTGAATTGAGCTTAAAGGATTATTGTAATTCCACCCGACCATGACAATAAACTATCTCCCCCCAAAAGGATTACAGATCAAGAACCAAACTGAAGAGAAATGGAACTAATCATATTATTAATTGCGAATGCTTTATAATCCAAACCAGAATCAGTTCTAGATATGCCAGGAAAGACCGCTTAGGCATCTTGCAACGAAGAGTGAAAAGCAGAAAAAATTTACGTACCTGGCACAAGTTGAAGCTCCTCTTTTGATGCTACTAACAGTCTATTCATACTTCCAAACCACTTTTCCAAGAGCTTGGCAGTCGAGGTGCCAACAGTTGGAATGCCTAAAGCTGTTATAAGCTCGCTCAAAGATTTGCTTTTACTCTCCTGCAATCAGCCCAGAAACTTCAATATTATCACAAGGTACGTCAGGAAGACTCAGCTATGATGGTAATCATCAAAATAGATGCGACGTTATTGATGTCGACTAGCAGACTGACCTCGATAGCCTTGACCAGCTTAGAAGCGCTTTTCTTGCCAAGGCCCTCTAAGCGTGAGAGAGCCAACGGATCCAGGTCAAAGAAGTCAGCAGGATCTGCCAGCATCCCTGCGTCTTGAATGTCACTAAGAATAGCTGGTCCTAAACCTTTGAAAAGAGTCTTTGCAAAATGCTCTATCTGTTCACAGCATGATCAGAAGATAAATTATAATGGATGTAAAGACACAAGTTCACAGGAAATCAATCACAACGAAGAAAATTGTGTAATTCAGGAGAATAAGAAGTCGCTCGTCGTGTTGTTAGAGTATCCGGGCAGAAAGCACTCAATTTCTGAAGCAGATAAGGCTAGAATAAAGCACTGTAGTATATCTACCGGCTTGCGTGCAGTGGATGCGCACGTACGCATTGCATACTGGCACCAGACACCACTCCTAATAACGTCAACAAATAAGACGGCCTTAAAACTGGTGAGACTGATGGGAATTGGTGAACGGTGAAATCCTAGGCAAAGAGTTGGGATAGGAAGAAACCTTTCGAGAGTGTCGACCAGGGCATTTATTGTTGCAGCAGTTTGTGACATTCTTGTCCTTGGAAACGGAGAGTTTTCCATTACAGGATGGGCAAAACTCTGGTGGAGTCCACAACTGTACGTGATCTGGTCTCAATGCCCTCAAAACCTGCACAATCTGACAAAGGAAACACAGAATCCTTGTAAAATTTCAATGCAAAAGTGCGTAATTCAGGCACTACTCACTGCAATGATGGACGCATGCACAAAAAGTACCTGGGGTATGACATCTCCAGCACGTTGAACCACAACATGGTCTCCTTCACAGATTCCAAGTTTTTCCACCATCCTGCACCATCAGCAAATTAGCACACCATAAAATATAACAAAGATTTCATACGCTCTTTGATTGGCCATTTTCTGCCATCGCGCTGCTCATCAAAACAATTTGAATCGTCCCGCAGAAGCAATCTGCCTCACCAATCCATCGCTTGACGGTACTACGAGCCATTGTTATGAAAAAGCATCCACTCTTCATGTTCTATATTCTCATCGACGTACCAGAATCACTAAATTCGTGAAGCATAATTTGCTGAATATCAACCTGGCGAGAACAGATTCAATTGTTAGGTTACTCGCATAATCAGGAAACGAACTCACCCAAAGTTATGAAGTGAAGCACGAGAGATGGTGACTCCCCCCAACTCCACAGGCTGTACAAACACAAAGACGTCATTTAAGTTGATGCTTTCATAAAGCATGATACAATTCAAGAACTCGGACAACGTCGAACAATCTGACTTCACGCTAGACTACAACTTTGAGTGCAAAAGCTGACCAAAATAGAAAGGAAAAGTCGCTGTACAAATGATCTTTAATTGCACTGAGATCCTGATAATTTTTTAAGGAAGAAATAAAATAACAACAACTGACCTTCAATCTTGCATTAGGAATAATAGCACCAGACCGTCCAATTGTAAGTTCAATGCCTTCCAATATGGTGACCACCTCTGTCGCTGCAAACTGCAGAAATAGGAACCAACAAGTAAATACCACCCCAAAACCGCACTACTGAAATATATGCAAATACTAAGCATGGTGATTCTTCTTCCTCAGTTCACAGTGACTTTCACTTCTATATATATCTCCTGGATTCTGTAGCGGTGTGTGCCAAAGAAGGTTCTTGAGGGAAAAAATCACTGCAATCCTCAATGTTCTCAAATCTGACGACCAAATCATGATCACGAAGTCAAGTTCTACAGAGTCTCTGCATTTTCTGTCCGTCAAGTTCCTGCATTGATACTATCAAATTAACATCTTCAATCAATCGTTCGTCATCAATTATCATAAGTTCGTTAAATTCGCCTTTCTAAGAAACAGATAACAAATGCAGCAAAATCACCTTCCAGGCAACAGCCCAACGTGGATCAGACCCAACTGCACCAAGCTTTGCCTGAACTGCTAAGTCGTTAGCCTTGAATACCACACCATCTGACTCATATTTGAGACTAGTCCTCGAATCCCGCCATCTGCAAAATCATAGCACGCAGTGTAGTCAGGGATACAACCGCAGGCACCTTCGAGTACTAATCCCACTAGTCATTGCCTAAAGTATATTGAGGACCTTAAATTAAACAGGGAGTTGGCAACTGTCTTAAATTGTCGATATATTAAAAAATCCAAGCCCAATCGACAAACCTCCTCAAGAGAAGCTTGCATGCAAAAGAATACCCGTAATCAGTAAGGACGAAGGAATACCTTGTAGCATAGATCAGAGCATCTTCAAACGAATCAAACTTGCAGTTGTCATCATTGACAGAAAATCCCATCTGCTTGAGCAAATTCAAAGCATCCCATTGTGTTTTTACTAATTGTGGCAACGTTTCCATTCCTGCTGAAGATGAACACATTTTAGTTCAATGACCTTACGTCTGTGGACAAGAGTTCGCTAGAGAAAATAACTGAAATAGGGAGATAGACGGTAAAGATTGGTGTCTGTTATTCATAGCCCGCTCATTTGCTCAAACTCCTTAATCCATGTCATAGCTTTTGAGGAGAATGTCATAATCTAACCAAAAGAAAAATTAGCTGAAACTTAATGCATGTCCAGAGTAGAAATTCACCGGCAGCAACAGTATCTTCTGATGAAACAACAGCGTATGCAATGAAGCTAAGACGGCGATGCTCAGCATCTCGGTTCTTAAGTATTCGTATCGAACCAGCTGCTGCATTTCGAGGATTTGCAAAAGGCTTCTCTCCTGCCTGTACCTATACCCAGAACCAAACCCTTTATTGGCACAACACCAAAAGAAAAAATGTGAAAAATTCAGTAGCAAGCTAATTCATAAACCAGATTTGTTGACAGAGTTACTTACCTTGATTTCATTTAACTCTTGAAAATCATTCAGCGTCATGTAAACTTCGCCCCGCACCTCAATCTCTAATGCATGCAGGTTTGTTGCCCCATGCAGTTCAGGAAGTATTTGAGGTACCCCTGAAAGATTTCTTGCATTGTATGTCACATCCTCTCCTGCCACCACAATGTGCACAGAAATTATCTACAGGTATTCAGTTGTTGATATTAAAACATACACTAAAACATCAATGCTCTCCCAACTCCAGAAAAATCTACTTGTACACAAGAGCCAAATGAAATTCTGGAAGCAGAGAAGAGCATGAGATTTAGCTCGTAAGATTCCCGAGGACAGTGGACAGTGGAATGTGGTCATAGCGGACAAATCGAAGGCATCCGGTTCAAGAAGAAACACCTCAAACCATAGTCCCAACACCAATACAATCATTCAATCAATATAGCATCAAATTCAGCTTATTGCAGTAACTGAAAAGGTCAGTTGACTTGGCTTGCACCTTCGGAGCCATCCCCGCGAGTCGCAGCACACACCAATCTGCCCCTCTCGTAACGCAAAGTGAGGGCCAGGCCATCTACCTTTGGCTCTACGACCCAAGCTCCCGTAAAAGATTGTCCTCCATTTGAAACTCGGTTTAGCCGTTGCTGAAAGCGCTCATGCCATGCTCTCAGTTCGTCTTCTGTGAGTACATAAATAGCCAGTCAAATCTGCCTCTTCTCTTATTTCACATCAATCTAGGGAATGCCTGAGCAAAAAGTATCAAGATAGTACTAATAGAGCAGAAGGAAGTAAATGGCACATTTCCATATGAAAAGGCGACAGCTCATTGCAGAGGCCCAGCCAACCAATAAATCAGGTAATTACAAGTTGGTTACATAAATAGATAATAAGAATAGACTGCAAGAATTATAAAGGCATTGCGATTAGAAATCACCTTTGTAAACAGCAGCCAGACTCAGCATGGGTACTGCATGTCGTACTTTGGCAATTTCTAGGGATGGAGGAGCTCCAACCTACAAAGAGGACGCAGACAAAACACATTAGTGGTATAGAGCTATTAAACGTTAAACCAATACCCAAACCTGTGGCTGTAATGTGGAGATAAAAGACATAACATTACACTACAAACAGGAAAACTGACTGTAGTTTGAAAAAAGTCATTAGAGTGATCAAACTTCGGAACTACCAAGAAAGATAAGAATACCATCTTCATTGTACACGTCATTCTCCAAACTGTTATCAAGTCTGAACATTTGTTCACAACGAGCAATAAAATAAACTCGCTCCTTGTTTCCGACAGCAACCAGAAAACTCTATCCTCCTATAAACCAGCAATTTGAACAAGTCTGATGGAGCTGCAATTCACAATTTACAAACAAAATTCAAGGAAAGGTACAATATGGTTTAAGTGGCAACTTCTTCTAGAACTCTATTAGATGTGTACATCGATCCCACGTACTTTGGCTGTCAATGACTCGTTCGAAGCTTCTCCAGGCAGTTTAGATTCCAAGTCCTTGAGCTCCCGCACCAGAGCATCATAAGCTGAGTCGCTGCAACAACGCATATCGTACCCCAAAAAATCAGATTCCTTCAGGACACATGCATTATCGGGAAGCTCCACTGCCGTACACGTACCAAGGATGTCCGACGGAAGGTCCCCGATTATGCCCTCTATACACAAATTTCAATACCTGCCCTGTGAGACTAAAACATATAAAGTCAATGAAAGTTACCTTATTACTGGATTATTTAACGTGTGATACCGATAGGAATAATCTGCAATCACCTGCCTTAGCTTCTCAACTCTATCCCAAATATCACTCTCAAGCGGTGAGTGTTCACCCTCCGTGTCCATCGTTTCCACGCCACCTTTTGAAACAGCACGCAACTTATGCTCGCTACTTGCTCTAAATGTTAACGGGCGGCTAATTGCAGATCCTAAAGCTTGCTTGCAAGCCACTGTAACTCCTTCAGCGGTACGGGAGTGCTGCATTGCTTCAGTACTCCAGACTCCGCTGCTGTCACAAATATTCTCCAGGCTTGATTCTTGAGATTCCAGATTTGTCTGTGACGTGAATTCCTCACTCAAACTCTGCACGGCACTCATACCTCCACTGAGATTTGATCCCGAAACTGTTTTAGCTAATGTTTCCTCAGAGACGAACTTCAAACTTGCAGCATCCGATTCTTTAAAGGAAGGTATCAATCCAGGCCTAATATTGTCTTCGGCGCGTGAATACTTCCCGATTAAATGTTCTGTAGCTTCTTGAACAAATCTTTCCCTGTCTGCACACTCAGCGACCAGTTTCCTCCCAAACACCTTCTCGAATTTGGTAGAAAAGCCTCCCCGAATTGAAATTCCATTCCCACGAGAATCTGTGCCGCGCTGTGCAATCTCTAAACCAAGGGAGGGCCGCACCAGCCGGGAATCGATTCCAAAGGCCATGATCCTCACACACGATGTACTTCTATCAGTACTCTGAGACTTCTGCACGGGTAGAGAGTCGGCTGCTCTGCTTGTTAGCGTCGGATCGAAACCATGCGAGTACAGAGTGGCGAGGTTCACGAGCTTGGATCCCGCAAATGGCTGTCTCCTACCTCGTCGTCTAAAAGCCCGCTGCATACCTTCCAGCATCAATCAACACTCCATCGCTGTATCACTGAATCTAAACCTAAAATCTAGAATATTAAACTCGACAATCATGTTCACAGCCATGGTGCAACGTCCATCGCCTACATCATCCTAACCGCCTGCATACAAGGGCTATAGCTCATTGCCGACCTGAGAAGTTCAATGTTCTCAATCTCCCCAGAAAATGAGAAGAAGTCGTGACTTTCGCTGAGACACTGGTGACTCGTACAGTATTGGTCTGCACACATTACAAAACAGTCAGGTCACGAAAATATGTCACAAAGTCAATTTGGGCTTCGAATTGTTTTCACTAATTTTAGGTCACTGATCGCAGGCTATAGCAAAATATTCTTGACCCCTAAGTGATAAAATCGATACGAATTTCAAAAAAACATTCAGGGAGTATCAAACATGATGTAGCTACTGGGCGAAAAGCCTTGAAAAGAAATTCCCCTTCGGAGTATTTCCGGCACATTCAACATGAGGTCCTCGCAGAACCTTTAGGGTCTTTTTTGCAATACCTGCACGTTTTGTCTACCCAGCCTTCGTCCACATACGCTCCATCAACTGCATTCGACCAGGGAAGTTCAATAACCAAAAAGTCTACTTCAATTCAAGTCATCTTCGCCAGGAGTCCCTGAAAAACAGATGCATAAATGCGGGCAAACTGAAACCCTAACTCTGTGATATCACTGCTTTCACCTTCAACAGAGTCCTTGAGGAAATCCTTGTATGTTCCTCCGATCTTGCGAGGTAATGCTTCGCACTGAAACAATCGGAGAGGGATTAGATACCAGCAGTTTAAATTTTCATATTCATAGTTGAATTACACAAATGAAGCCATCGCAAACTCTAGAAGAATTGGGCAGGGCTTGAAATTCGCAAGCTCTCAATGAACATTGGCAGAGGGGATTGTTGTTGAGCAGAAAAGAATTCTGGAGCAGAGATAGAGTGAGACGATTTCTCTTCACACTCACGTGCTCACGTGATATTCTATCACCAGATTTCGTAGCTTGGCGTGCATTTTGAAGAAGCTCAGCGTCCTTCTCCGACCTCACTGCTGCGGAATCCAAGGCGTCAGTAAGGCTAGTGAACAACGAAGTTTTGTCTCCTTCCCCTTGTTGGCTTGGCGACCGCACGCATCACCGGCGAGACGAAATTGTTTCACAAGTTCGAGGTCTCAAACCAGTAGTTGAAAGAAAACGTGAACATAATATACGAGTAAAAAGAAGACATCATACCCTACATTTTCTTAAGGATTGAAGTATTATGTTTTCAAAGTAACTATGACCGACTGTTAGCTCTCAAAGTCGAATTTCTAAATGTAGTTCGCGCACGTAAGGGCTAAAAGATCGACCCTATCCCGCGGAAAGAAACATAGCGGGTCTCATCTCCCGGAAAACCTCTTGATTAACTCGACGAGCAGAAAAGATTTCGAAACAGCTTCAACTACACCCGTTATTAGAAACTAATCCAAATCAAATTCCTCATAAAATGGCATAAACAAGCAACACAACCCTAAAAACTAACAAGAACAATCAAAACTACTCTTCGGAAAACACTCAAAACTAGATTATCTCAGTCAAACAAAAAGAAAACAAAAAAACAAAGGACCGCGACAGATACATGAAAACAATCCTGCCTCTCGTCTGGGATCATACCCACATAGCTGGCGCGATCCTTGCGAAAACTAGCAGAATGGAATCGAAATTGTCAAATCCCGGTGACATTCGCTGTGACCATCTGCGAGGCAGTTTGAAAAAATCCGGAAAGAACAGAAAAAAATCATAAAATATCAGGAGAAAATTCTACCTCATGATTTCAGACCAAGATCATTGCAACAACTAGCAGGATGCGCCAACCGCACGCATCTATCAATTTAGAGCGACATTCAAGAACTCCGAACTCCGAACGTCGGGCTAGCTCACAGGTTACAGGTTACAGGTTTAGGGTTTTAGGGTTTTAGAGCATCCCTTCCAATTCTTCACTGTAACTTGAACATTTCACCAAATTGAATGTAATTCTGTGATCGCCTTGGACATTCAAAAAGTGATAAGATGCATCATAAAAGACTTTAATAGTTTAGGAGGGCTTTGAAATTGAATGTCATTTGAATTTGAATTTGAATTTGAATTTGAATTGTCGCAATTAAATTAGTTGGTAAGATATATTTTAATTTGTTTCTTGTGCAACTTTTTGAAGTTAAATGAAGAGATAGAGATTAACTTGATTCATGTTTTATAATTGACGTACATTAAGAGTCTATTTATTTAAGATCCCATGAGAAGTTAAATGAAGTTAAACAAACTCACAATCAACTTTCAATCATCATACCTTTTGTTCTATTTTCAATGTTTGAATTGATGAAATATTTTATTGTTCAAGAGTTCAATTAGTCTAATTGGTGGGATGTTCTAGCCATTGATTATAAAAATCATTTATTTATAGGAAGTTGAAAAAAAATATAATATGAAAATTAGAATTAAATTTAAAGAAATTTCTATTATCAAAATTGGATGGATAAGAAGCAAATCCATTTGTTAGCAAGTAGACACAAAATTCTCTAAATACGTATTTCCTTTTAGCATTAACATCCAAATTCAAGTACATAGAAAATATGTTTAATTCCAAAATTTCCAATTTAGAAAAGGAGTGCAAAGTATATATTTTGCCATGTTACAAGGTAAATTAGCCTATGACAAGCAAAAGATTCATCTCAAATACCTAAGAATGACCCATTAAAGTCTTACATCAATCCATAACAAACTTTTTACAATGAATGAGATTTTGGTTACATTAAATTGAGTTAGTAGTCACAATAGGAGCTTGGATGATGGTGATGGAAAAATTTAAGACAACAATGTGAATTTCCACCTTTTGAGTGTAAATTCATGATAGGAAGTGACTTTTCTAGGCCTTCATGTTGTGCCCCCAATGTTAGGAAATTTTGTGATTGCTTTAGATGAGTAAGATGATGAATGTGGATGCACTTTTTGTTGAATTGAAGAGACTCTTTTGGACCAACTGGACAACACACTTCAAAAATTTATAAAAATTCATACTTTGTCCAACAAAAAAAGTCAATTGCTCTCTCCATTTCTCACATTTGTCATTATGTGGAAATTTTTTTTTTTTTTAAAATTTTCAACAATGCCAACAGGCGAGGCAAACCAGTCTGTCTTTCGAGTGTACGAAAAGTATTTTCTCATCGTCTCTTTCATCCAGACAGGCGCATGGATGAATGAAAAATAACGTCATCAATAATATCGTCGATGTAATCGACGATAAACAACTTCTCGTCGTCTCTTTCATCCAAACTGGTCTTTGCCGAGTCTTCTCTATATTGCTGCTGCTTCTTGTTGAGGTTTCCGGCCCTCAAGCTTCTGTTGCGCATCTCTATGCGACGGGATTGTGATCTATTCAGGTTTTTTTCGCGGAAGGAGAGTTCGCTTTTCTGGGATTTGAAGACCTGATACTTTCTTCAGGGCCTTACACGGTTTCGGATCGCGCCAGCTATGTCGGTATGATCCCAGGCCAGAGGCAGGGTTGTTTTTCGTGTATTTATCGCGGTCCTTTGGAGCTTTTTTCTTTTCGTTTGACTGAGATGATCTAGTTTTGAGTGTTTTTCGAAGAGTAGTTTTGATTGTTCTTGTTAGTTTTTAGGGTTATGTTGCTCGTTTATGCCATTCTGTGAGGAATTTGATTGGGAATAGTTTCTGAGAACGGGTGTAGTTGAAGCTGTTTTGAAATCTCTCCTGATCGTTGAGTTGATCAAGAGGTTTTCCGGGAGATGAGATCCGCTATGTTTCTTTCTGCGGGATAGGGTTGTCTATTTAGCCCTTACATGCGCGAACTACATTAGAAATTCCCCTTCGAGAGTTAACAGTCGGTCATAGTTACTTTGAAAACATAATACTTCAATCCTTAAGAAAATGTAGGGTATGATGTCTTCTTTTACTGGTACGGTTCGCTTTCTTGAAACTTCCTAAATTTTTTTTTTGAATTTCGTAAACTTAGGGTTCAAGAATATTTTGCTATAGCCTGCGATCAGTGACCTAAAATTAGTGAAAACAATTCGAAGTCCAAATTGATTTTGTGACATATTTTCGTGACCTGACTGTTTTGTAATGTCTGCAGACCAATACTGTACGAGTTACCAATGTCTCAGCGAAAGCCACTGCGCACGACATTCACGACTTCTTCTCATTTTCTGGGGAGATTGAGAACATTGAACTTCTCAGGTCGGCAGTGAGCTATAGCCCTTGTATGCAGGCGGTTAGGATGATGTAGGAGATGGACGTTACACCATGGCTGTGAACATGATTGTCGAGTTTGATATTCTAGGTTTTAGGTTTAGATTTATTTAGATTGGCGTTTGGATGGTGGAGGCTGTAAAACCCGACTCTGGAATTAGGCGCCTCCTGAAAGCCGTCGGTCTATGTCTTCAATGCAAATATTATATAAGTTTCACACAATACTGCGAATTTGAAGTCTGCTGTGATGTATTTTTGTGTGTATGCTTGAGCTTCTCTTTAGTTAACATTCATTAGTTGAGGACGAGTTCTTTGTGTATGACAAGACCTTTGGTCTGTGTTCTTGGCTCAAATCATTTTAGGGCTTAGACTGGCTTAAGTTCAGCAGGGTTCAGTTGTTAAGCCTAGGCTGATGAATATTACTGTCGGCTTTGCAGGGATGGAGATACACAGATTGCCCTTGTGACTTTCAAGGAGTCTCAGGCTTTAGATACTGCTCTTCTTCTTTCGGTGAGAGAATTTTCCCATACATTGGCATTGCTTATTTTTCTGCCTCTGGATGCCTTCCCAAGTTCTGAAATGAATTATGATTCATTTTTTGTTTAGCTTGGTTGATTGCTTGTTAACAGTTCCTAAGTAGCATGTTTTATACACACTGTTGGGCTAATATTTGCACCTGGGTAGTGCTGATACTGCTTACACCCATGTTTGGTTTTGCAGGGTGCTACTGTTGTAGATAGAGCAGTCAACATTAGCCCATTGGAAGATGAATTATCTCCTAGTACAAACTCTATTCCAAGAGAGCAAGCGTTTGGAAATGATGGGGTAAGGGTTTCCTGGTTTTGTGAGCATCATCTCAGTGTTAGCAATAATGCTTCATACTTTCTATTAGTTAAGGTGCTCTGTAGGCTGTCGCAATATGCCTGGATTTTAAAACTAATGCTATTCCAACTTCACTGAATTCCTGCTATCTAGCAGTGAACATTTGGTTGAATATAGAGTCAATTATATAAAGATTTTTTATCATCATATTTTCTTGGGTTTTTTCAGGGACTCGGTGGATCAGGTTCACGTGATCCAAATCAAGCAGTTGAGGTCATTGCTACCATGCTCGCAAAAGGCTTTGTACTTGGAAAGGATGCTGTTAACAAGGCGAAGGAATTTGATGAGAGGCATGATCTTTCAGCAAGTGCGAAGTCCTCGGTGGTGAATTTCGATAAGAATACTGGGATCAGTGAGAAGTTGACTGCCGGGACTGCTGTTGTGAATCAGCAAATGAAGGCTGTCGATGAGAAATATCAAGTTTCGGAGAAAACTCGGGCTGCCTTGGCTGTTGCGGAAGAGAAGGTTGCTATTGCAGGGTCTGCTCTTATGAAGAACCGCTACATATTGACAGGTGCTTATTGACTGCATTCCTCTATTGTTTGTTAGATCTCCATTCCTCTTTTTCTGCCGTCCTTGATATACTCCTTGGAATCTTGTGCATAATGAGCGAAACATATCTGCATTGTAGTGATTGTCGTTGTGGTGAACTTTGAGGTCCATTTTTATTGTGCTGTGTGCTTGTTTGGCTTGTTTTCAAGTCGAATATCTCGTGGTATGTAAACTACATTAGAATTGTCATGCGAGTTGCTCGATTGCAGGTGCAACTTGGGTTACTGGAGCCTTTTCGAGAGTTCAGAAGGCCGCCGCTGAAGTAAGCCAGAAAGCCAAGGAGAAGGCTAGCACAATGGAAGCAGAACAACACAGCAGTCCTGTCCATGAAGATCACAGTTCGTCATTCTCTGACGGCTATGGACCACTGCCTTCTTTTCCAGCAACAGAACGAGCTGCCCCACGCTCAGCTACTGAGTCTGTTGGTTCTCAGTACCCGAATCTTGGCTACGATCATTATTCTCCTCTGCATTCAACTGAACCACGATCGACAAGGACTCCTGCTGCTCAGTGACTTCTTTTGTGAACTCCTTTGAGTCCTTTCTATTTCGTGATTTACTCCAGTACGTGACAGCTGATGAGAGAGTAGGGACAATAAATTTTCAATTTTTGGTGGTTGGAACGCTTCGGAAGCTGATACTAACTGTCCATTCTTTGTAAGTCAGATGTCGATAAAGTACAGGTGACCTTGTACTATACTGTATATTTGGAAGTATAAAAGTATCTACCTTTGAGAAGTATTTTAGTCCTTGCAATGGATTCAGCGTTGCAGCCCTAAACATTACTTTTGGGGAATTGTAATAAACGGACTGTTAAGTGTTCGGCTTTGGTATACAGTTATTCTACAGTTCACAGGTTTGAAGATCTGCAGTGGATGGCTAACAGGCCACGTTAAGGTAAACCGGCCCATTGTGGTCAGAATGAGGAGTTTGGCATCATCTTGTTGCTGAAATTTTTCAATTTTTTTCCCACATTAGTGCAAGTGTGAAACAGCAAGTGCAATTGTAATTTAATTTTTTCTTGACAAAGTATGAATTCCCTAGGAATTTTTGAAGCATTGAGCCCAAAAGAGTCTGTAGACTACCAACAAAATCTGAATTTGTAATGCTCATCTCACTGCCAAAATATTTTCTATTACAGAAGGCCAAAAAAGTCAATTTTTACAATGGACTTCACATTGAAAACTCAGAAGTTCCTAACGAGGTAAGTGTTCCCTCAGACATGCATTGTTGCCCACATCCTGAAAAAAACTACAATGGGTCATTTCTTAGGCAACTGCAATGACCTAAAAAAACTACAATGGGTCATTTCTTAGGCGACCACAATGGGTCATTTGACCACAATGGGCTGTCTTACCTTATGACTTGTAAGTTGTATGCACATATTCTTGTCACTTATGCAATTCCACCTATTTGAGGTGGAATATTCAACACATTGAAATTGAAAATCATAAATTTTCAAAAAGAATTACTTTATATAGTTTTATAAATATTGCTATGTAAGAATGTGCTACCTGAAATTGTGAGGTGCAAATACATTGTGTACCCCAATCTATTTTTTATATTTTTGAATGTAAACTATACATTTTGGACATTCTATACTAAGATTGTTGCAATGTTTGGAATGGGTGTGCTTGAACCTTGAATATTTTACATGTTACTTTTCCTATACTTCAGTCCAGAAGTTTCACTATTGTACCCCTCAAGGATCAATAATTTAAAATATTATCATAAGTATTGAGGCAAGTATCAAATTAATTCATAAATAGTAGTTTGACTTCCAATGAGCACTTTTGGTTTTTTAAAATCAACTATTTACAATGCCAAAAGGGTTGATATCTACAATTATCAACTTGTCTTTTAAAGGTTGAATGTTTTTTAATATAAATCCCGTCCTTTAAGGGTTGAAGGTTTTTTTTAATATAAATCTAATGAGCTCTTACAAAATTCTAAGTTTCATTATTATAAAAGATTGGAAAGTTTTGTTAGAAATGGTGGTAGAACTAGATCTATATGCAAAATAGTAGTCTTTATATGATTCTATCCTACCTTATAAGACTCTATAATGCCCAAAGAGTTCATTTACTTACTTGGGCTTCACTATTTTGGGCCTAACCTTTAATTTAGGCACTTATTAAAGAAATTTGAGCAGATTTTTGTGGCTAAATATGGAAAAATCTAATGAATCTAAGCCAATGCAACTTTGTCCTTCCAAATATTCCCTTGTAAAATGAAGATAATGTAGAACATATAGTTTCAAAAAGAATGTTGATTTTGGGATGTATAATAAATTAAACTATTATATGATTAGGTTTTATTATCAACAATTTATAGACTCTACATAACATTTTATAATTTCTAAACTCTCTTCTTGTGAATAATCTTGTCATATCTCTCCATCAAATATTATTTCCAAAGATCTTCCCTTTGGAAATATATTTCAAGTCATGATTTTTAGCAATCACCTTTTAGAAAGCATGACAAACAATTTATTACATATAGTTACCTAAAATTGTCCAAATAAGCACTTAAGCACAATTTCTACAAGTAAATTGTTTAAAAGTAAATTGTCTAGAATCCACTTTAGGCTAATTTTTGTTGGTTAGCCTAAAGTGGATTCTAGACTTTCTTATAATATATCTTTTGAACACATGACAAATACACCTTCAAATTTTTAAAGCATTAAAAAATAGACAGATTCAAAATCTCATAAATAGAAGTCATACATTTTAGGCAAGAATTTGAATGGGTCAATTTAAGAAGAGGGTCACAATTAGGTATAGTGACTGTCCTTATATATAAATGGCACATCGCCCCCTTATAGTTGTCAACAATTAATTAGTACTTTCAATTCCAAACTTAGTAAACAATGTTTACTTTACAAATTGTATTCACAATTAGGACTTATCTACATTGACAATTTTAATTTGATACACATTCAAGTTAGTAAATGGAAATTGCCTAATTAAAGACATTATGACTTTTTCAAGTAAGATGTTTGAAAAGGCACATAATATTTTTTTTGAGGGTGCTTGGTGAACTTGTATCTCTTTGTTCTTGATATGAATTTTATCCATAGAGATGATCTTTTGTATTTGAATTCAATTAAAAAATGAAGGTCATCAATTTTATCTTCTATTCTAATTTGAAATTTTGAAACATTCCTCAAATTGTACATTTCATCACTATTTGTTTGAACCTTATGTCTACAACCACAACCTTCTAACATTCTTATTATAGAATGACATGAAAATTTGGTTTATACCTTTATGTTCTATACCACAATGTAGAAAGAAGGAGGGTAGATAAAGTTTTTAGTACAATCCTAGTAGTAAGACCTGAAGTAATGACTTAATATGAGATTTTTATTAAAAACTTATTTGAAATACATGTGTTTCTAATAAAAATTTCCTACAAATCTCCTAGAAGATCTTTACTAAAAGTCTTACTACTAAGATTGCTACTAAGCTAACTATAACTAAGAACCTTACTTAAAACACCCTATGTTGTGGTAGTGAAAAACTCACAACAATTTTAAATTTCCACAAAAAATCTAAATTTTGTATAACTTGTTGAAGACATGTGGCTTCATCTTTGAAAAATAAAACTAAAAAAGTATATTCATATTTTTATTTTTACAAGCAACAACAAAAAATATACAAAGTGATGGAATTTGAAGTTCGATTTCTTGGTCATAGGCTTGATGTTTCAACCTTTTGAAGGTGTAACTCTATCTCTTGAAAGAGCGCATTCTTTGTTGTTCATCAAAAGGCGTACATATATTATCATGCTTTCGCTTGGTCGGTGCTTTGCGGTTTGAAGTTTCCTCTATATTTGCCCTTTTTTGTTTAAGTGGCCCATTGTTTTGACACCTTTGCTTGGATGGTACTGACTTTGCTCTTTTCGCCATAGATGGTTTGAAGTTTGCTTTTTTTGACATAGGTGGCACAGAGTTTGATTTTTTTGGCATAGAGTCTACATTTTCTAAATTGGATAGCCCTAAGTCTAGACTTCCTAGCTTGGATGGCCAAGCTACACTTCTTGGTATAGATTGCCCTGAATTTGCACTTCTTGACATGGGGGGCTTCAAGTCTGGACTTCCTTGTGTAGATGGCCCCAAGTCTACACTTCCTCGTGTAGATGACCCCAAGTTTGCACTTCCTTGTGCGGCTAGCTTCAAGCCTACACTTCCTAGAATGGATGACTCCAAATTTGCACTTTCTGATTTGAATGATCCAAAGTCTGTACTTCTTAATTTGGATGATTCAAAGTCTGCACTTCCTGATTTGGATGATCCAAAGTCTACACTTCTTGGCTTGGTTGGCCCAAAATTTGCACTTTCTGGCATTCCTGGATCATCATTTGGAGTCTCTTGCTTTGTTGGCCCATTATTTTGAATTCCTTTCTTGTAGAATGCAACATTTGGAGATACTACTGTTGAGGGACAATCCATTTCTAGTTTGAATTGCAAACTTGGAGACTGAAACCATATCCAAAGCTTCTTTATGAATTTCATCAACAGTATGAAGCAAAAAATCACACCCAAAGCCACGGTAACATATGTAGGAGCCCTTTCTTTCTCAATTGGAGGAAGAACTAAGATCCCTGCCACTGAAAAGGCCCCCATGGCACCAATGATTGCAAAAGAAAGGATGAAAGATGCTCTCACTGTAGATTGTCGAAGTTGAACCACTTCTTCCCTCATGGATGCACACCTTTCGGGAATGCCAGCATCTGCTCCAATGATGAAAGTGGCAATGGAACAAAAGAAAGAAAAAATATTGAAGATCCAAAAGAGTTGGATTGCTTGATGCTGCTGCACTCCAACATAGGATTCAAAGGAATCAGGAGGTGCTATAGAATTAGATATTGGAAATTCATAGTATTGGGTGAGGCCAAGTGGAGGTTGCAACCAAGCTGCAAAAGTAATAGAAGCGAAAAGTGCAGCACCCACCAAGAGGCAATTGGCAGCGTTTGCATATTTGCCTCTCTCGGCTAGCAACCAAGTGACGTCATAGCTCTCCAACATATGTACAATTCGTTGGTTTGTCATCTCTTCTTTCTTCAATTTGTCAAGCTTTTGACAATCAGCCTCAGTTTTCTTGGCAAAGTACTTTGGACTTGGTTTTTTCTTTTGACGATCTGCTTCATTACTCTTGCCTTTGTCCAATGGTGTTATTCCTTCCCAAGTTACAATGTTCACTTTCAAACCTTCTCCTTCTCGCAACAAAATTTCCACAACTTCTGCATTTTGATGAGAAACAGCAAGGTACAAGGGTGTTTGTCTGAAAATGTCACAATTGTTGATGATGTCAACTCCCCCACACAACTTCATAGCCTCCAGTAGGTACTTGACAACTTCCCATTTTCCATGTTCAGCAGCATAGTGCAAAGCTGTCTTTCCAGATGTAGACTTGATTGAGAGGACTTCACGAAATTCTGCTTGGCCTTCAATAACTCGATCTTGCATTCGATCTTTGAGACAATCCAAAATCATTTTCACTATGGAAAAATTTCCATTCGCTGTAGCAATATGCAATGCTGTTTGTCCATTTCGTCCTTCATTATTTCCTTCCAACTCATGCATATTTTCAGCTACAACGTCAATGTCCACCCATGTATCATGTGCAAGCAATGCCTTGACTATCTCTTCATGGCCTCCCCAAGTAGCTAAGTGAAGGGCTGTGAAGCCATATACATCTTGAGCATTGACATTGAAGTATTTGGAGGAGGCTTTTCTCGTTAGGGCAATGGTGGGCCAATGACGCCCTTCACTATTAGAGGAAGATGATACTGAACAAGGATCTTTGCCACAAATCCACTCCAAAATGTCAAGCTCTTTATGATGAACCAACCAATGAATCAAATTCCTCTTCGATATTGCACACTTGGCAGTTACCAAGTTGTCAATTTTAGGGATACATTTGTGAAAATGATCTTTGAGCTTCATGACATGGGTAAAATCACCTTCGGCAGCATCTTGTAAAATAGTTTCTGATGTAACACCACCGAGGATCCTCGAAGTTTCATTGTCCAATTTAACCATGGCTTCAATTAAGAAGCTATAATAAGTGACCTAAGGAATGGATTTGTTCCACTTCAACATTCCATGCAAGTCATTGAAAAATTTACAATACTTCAATACTCTCGAGACCATCAAAGTTGGTAATTGAGAATGAGCACCTATCTTTAGAATATTGGCTCCATTCACTAGAATATTTGGCATCTGCAATGGTAAGGTTGAACATGTTAGAATGTGCCTATTTTGGGGCATATTGTATAGAAACTAAATAAGAACATACACATTTAACATATGCCATACGGAAGTTGCATCAAAACCCACCCATATGATCCTAACATATCTAATCAGGAAAGCCATGAAATCATCACAAAGTCCCTTCTAGAGCAATGGCTATGAACCAAGCTTGACCATTGAACATAGACTTTCAAGTCACTATCCCACTCAAACATTGATTGCATAAAAAAAAATTGATAGCTTGGATGATCATCTCTCAACTTGTTCATGATCAAGTATATGAGGCTAGAAATAGCAATTGATTTTATACCCAATATTAATAAGTAACCTTACTAACATTTGAGGACAATTCATACGTCTAACATTAACGCTAGAATGCCTTTGTTATTGAAAAACACACATTGAAAGTGAAGTAAGAATTCTGCAACTGAGGAAGCATACTAATGGCTCTATAAGCTCATTGACAAAAGCTGCATATATGGATGCAATAGGAGCTCATTTGAAAAGGAGACATCCTAAACAAGTTCACATATGAGCAATGTGAGTCATCTAGAATTAGGGTTTCAGTTGATAAACACGAGGGGTGAACACACTTACCAAGAATGAAAGAAAAATGAAGCCAAGGAGTGCTGCAATATTCTACTCGATCGTCAACATGCAGTAAGATAGGAACTCCCACAAAAGTGCGAAGGACCCCAAAGGTGCCTCCCCGTGAGATCAGATACTCAGCTAGTTAACATCCCTTGATCAATGTTTACCTATTGACCAAGAAGCAAGTTTAGAACACCAACCAATAAAACTTCGACCTTGCACAACTCTCACAAACAAAATGCGACCAAGACATTAGAATTCTGTGTTTTGGAATTCCTCTTCCACTCAACACAGATATTTTAAATTTTTTACCAGTCTACTAATGCTCAACAACAAAAGTGGTGTTGCTATCTTACCATCGTACGATTTGGCGGCTTCTTAGGAAGCTTCTGCAGCTCAGTCCACCGCAACAGCCAACCCCACCGCAACAATCAGTCCTATGCCATACAAATCAGCACCTCCAAAAATCAAACTCTGGACCAACGCGTGAACCCACGCCAATAGATGCATGCATGAGGAGGCCTTTTTTTTCTTCACACTTGTAGCACAAATCAAACCTCATGTAATTATATGGTCGATGGAACCTCTACTGTACTGTACGGTTAACAGAGCCTCTACCTTACATCATTGACTCAATTCAAAACTGTAAGCTACAATCAAACGAACTGCAAAAAATGACATGTTCGAAGACGAAGAGCTTCTACACTCCTTGCACACATCCAACCTCACTCAATTGCATGATCATGAAGCCTCTAATATACTATACGCACACACGGAGGCTCTACATCTTACACACACTTTCTGAACACCACCAGTAACCCCAATTGCAAGCCCAGTCCAACTTAATTTCACCCTAGCTTTCCATCTTCCTGTCGTCCGATCCTCCATCCCAAACCAGCTAGGTAGAGCAGAAAGCCAAATGGCGCCGGCCATCAAATTAACGTGAAGCATTCATTCATTCCCACAACTCTTCGAGCTCCGGAACCCTACTTCGATCGATCAGTGCCGACTGGTAAGACGAAGTGGACAGAGAACAAGAAGAACGAATCAAATCAGTACTCGCTTGATCGATCATACCTGGTGTACGTACAGTACATTCTCTGTCATACCAAGTGCAAGCTAGCCCAGTCCACCTTTCACCCTTCCGTCTTCCTGCCGTCCTCCATCCCAACGCCTCCGTAGAGAATTCTCGCGCGCCATACAGCTCTGCAGGCAGAAAGGGAAGATGAAGACTCACAGCGTTCGCTTACTTCGCCATATATCTTGTACTGAAGATTCCAGACTACTGTACATCATGTGCAGCCTGTGAAGCACCTGCGAAACGGGTGGGAAAGAAATTGCGAAGGCACGCGGTGCAGACGTACAGTGCTGTGTACGTGGATGGACCATTAGTCCATCCGGCATTGGTCTTACTGTATTGACAATCGGCATCTGTTGAAACTGGTGGTAAGAGCATCAAAGTTATGGGCCGCTGGAAAAAAAACGATTAAAAAACGCTGCATGGCATCACCTATGGAATTGGGCCGACCAAATACGAATCTAACTTTTCACTGTTCTGGAATTACGGTAGGTAGGAGCACCCGAAACCCGAAACCAACAGCGTATTCAATGGCGTCGTTTTCTACGGAAGGTAATGATTTTAGAACCCAACACTAGGTAGGCTATAATAGCTCACCAATTTGGTCAACAAACAACTACAATGTGTAGAAAGTGATGCCATTGGGCATGCTCTTGATTTGGGGTGCTTCCATCTTATTTACAATGTACGTAGTGATTGTCGTCGTAGTGAACTTTGAGGTTCATTTTTATTGTGTTGCGTGTTTGTTTGGCTTGTTTTCAAGTCAAATATCTTTTGGTGTATAAACTATATTAGAGTTACTATGCAAGTTGTTTGATTGTAGGTGCAACTTGGGTTACTAGAGCCTTTTTGAGGGTTCAAAAGGCTATTGTTGAAGTAAGCTAGAAAGCCAAGGAAAAGGTTGGCACAATGGAATCAAAATAGATTCATTGCAAGAAATACTTGTCTTTTTTTTTCCCTTAACCTTGAACAAGTGTTTTTTTGCTCATAATTTTTGTGTCATATGTTTGTTTTCTATGAAATTTGAAATGAAGGTACATCCGTACATGTGACAGTTTTAGATATTGAATAATATTTCCATTTTAAAAAAATATTTTATTATTTTAAAATCTCCCCCCAATTAGATGTCTACCTTGACCATTTGGCGCTGAGTATTTTAGTATTCTTTTGTCTGCACTGCCAGAATTTGGATAATTACTAGCTGAGAACAGAATGAGAATTGACCCCCACTTCAGAGTGTGCGATTAGAAGGGTTTTTCAAAATGTTATGCACTCATTCGTTTAGCTTTGGGACTGTAGAAAACTTAAAGAATTCTACTGTTCCATGTAGATCATATATCATTTCAAGATGCAATCAAACAATGTTCATGCAATTAAATACGTCTGTTTCTTGTCATTAGGAACCAGGTTTTGGTTCATTCAGTACTTGTGGGGGTGCTCGTGATGATTTGATATATTTTCATGCCTACTTTGAAGATTGAGAAGACTGAGACTTGGCATGATATCGCTCAGAGACTGTCGATCTTTTCTTGCAGTTGAGATGCAGATCAATCGAAGCTCAGACACGTGATCCAAATCAAGGTTCACGAGATCAGGTTCACGAGACCCAAATCGATCGAGCAGTTGAGGTCATTGCTACCATGCTCGCAAAAGGCTTTGTACTTGGAAAGGATGCTGTTAACAAGGCGAAGGAGTTTGATGAGAGGCATGATCTTTCAGCAAGTGCGAAGTCCTCGGTGGTGAATTTCGATAAGAATACTGGGATCAGTGAGAAGTTGACTGCCGGGACTGCTGTTGTGAATCAGCAAATGAAGATGAGAAATATCAAGTTTCGGAGAAGACTCGGGCTGCCTTGGCTGTTGCGGAAGAGAAGGTTGCTATTGCAGAACCGCTACAAATTGACAGATGAGGAATTTCATTAAAATGGCGGCATTCCATGTGCCATTTTCAGACCGCCCCCTCTGAATTGTAAAAGTGACATCTACTACAGATGTAGTTTTCAAGAATCTTGGAGTTTTATAGATTTAAGAAATCTATGATTATTATAGATTTCAAATTGTACAATTTGAATTGTAAAAGTGATATCTAGCACATATGTAGATTTCATACATTTAAAAATGGTATAGATTTTTAGACATCTAGGACAATTATACATTTCAAATTGCCCGCTCTGAATTGTAAAAATTACCAAAGCAACGGAATTTTGCCATTTTAATGAAATTACCCATAAAGGTGCTTGTTGACTACATTCCTCTATTGTTTTTTCTACCATTCTTAATATACTCCTTGGAATCTTGAACGTAATTAGTAAAACATACTGTAGGAGCATCCAAAATTAAAATCGTCAATGTTCCCAATAGCATCACTTTTAGGTGAAGGCAATGATTCTAGAACCTACATGTAGGAAGACTATAAATAGCTCATCATTTTGGTCATCATACAATAAGCTATCTATGGTGCACCTACATTTAAGTTCTAAAACATTTGACTACCATATGTTGAAAGTGACACCATTGGACACGCTATTGGTTTTGGGTGCTCTTGCTTTATTTGCATTGTTAGCAGTGATTGTTGTCATGGTGAGCTTTGAAGTCCATTTTTATTGTGTTGTATGCTTGGTTTCAAGTCAAATATTTCTTAGTGTATAAACTATATTAGAGTCACTATACAAGTTGTTCAATACAAGTGCAACTTGAGTTATTAGAGCCTTTATGAGAGTTCAAAAGGTTGTCATTGAAGTAAGCTAGAAAGCCAAGGAGAAGGCTAACACAATGGAATCAAAATAGGGTTAGTACAATAAATACTTGTCCTTTTTGTTTTGTTCCCTTGGCCTTGAATAATTGATTTTTTGTTCATAATTTTTGCATCGTATGTCTCTTTTCTATGAAATTTGAAATGAAGGTACATGTGGTAGTTTTAGACATTGTATCATTTTTTTCATTTTTTCAAATTAATTTACTATTTTTAAAAATTTCCCCAATTAGATGTCTACCTTGACCATTTGGGGGATTTTAGTATTGTTTTGGATCCAAAATTTTGAACCCAAAATTCAAAGAAGACATTTGAAAATGTCAAAAAAATTCCTTTCCAACCCTTTTTTGAATTTTGTCTGTAACTTTTTATTTGAGGCTCAAAATCTCAAAAGGGTTTTTAGAAATGCAAGTCATCTCTATTTACAAACTTTTCTTAGTTCAAAGTTTTTTGAAAAAAATTACTTTTCTATGCCTAAATGAGGTCTAAAATTTTACTTCAAACATAATTCCTACAAGTGATTGAACTCCTACTAATTATAATCTACATATCTCACATGGGTTGTTCTACCTTCTACCACCCCACTTGTATATAAAGATCTTCTCTAGTTAATTAAAATTCAATCTAAGTTAGAGATGCCTTTGAAACTATGTGAAGTGGTTGTTGGATTCATTGTCTCAATGAATTAAAAGTTAGATGTCTATAATTTGATTTTTAGGCAACTAAACTACTTCACATTGCACACTGCACTTCTTGGGCTTGTTAGCTATTGGGCACAGGAAGAGTAGTGAAGGCCCCGATCTCCAAAACCAAACGCCAAATCAACATTTGTTGCAGTGCAGAATGCCAGACAATTGAGTATGTAGATTTTTTTTGTATTGTAAACCGTAGGCCGATTCTAAAATCGTTTAGGTTGCAAACTTGGCAATTTATTTTTGCTTTGCAAAAGTGACATAGCCTAACATTCACTATAAAAAACTTGTGTTTTATGTGATGTTTTATAATTTTTGCAAATAAATTTTAGATGATGTCAAATAGAGCAACTTGTATTTTTATGTCAACAATAACATCAAATGTATTGTTTAGATATTATATTTGATGTTATTGTTGACATAAAAATACAAGTTGCTCTATTCAACATCACCTAAAATTTGTTTGTGAAAATTATAAAATGTCATATAAAACATGGGGGAGGGCATATAGTGATTATTTGCAATGTTTATTTGCAATAGAAGCATTGATGGTGCTTTAAGATTAAAGGGCATACAACTATATGGCTTAAGTCATCGGAAATAGATTCCACTATTAAATTTTTATTAAATGCTTTTGGATCTTATTGAAAATTGGCACTATTTGAAAAAGATTTCTAATTACTTTGGTGTACATTTTTTGATTTCATATGAATGAATTATGATTGTTCAAAGTCTAACTTCATAAATTTTGAAGGTTATGCCCTCCATTTGATGAATATGTCTTGTAAATCTTGAATTGATTATCTAGTTATTTTCTAGATTTTTCAAGGCATACTTTTAGAGTTTTAAGTAAGCACATAGAAATAGTTATGTCTACCTTAAAGCAAGGAAAGATGGCGATAAACATAGGTGGATTTGATCTATTCTTGAATAGAAAAGCTTAAGGTCCTTTTGAATAGGGAGGCTTGGGGGTCCTTCTATAGAGGCCAATTCATTGTAAGAATAATAATTTGTGGTATATAAGTCCAAAATTCATGGACAAGCCTTGAATTCAATATATTTTTTCTATACAAAGAATATTGATTCATGGAAAGCAAAAGAGCCCCTGCCATAAAGGTTAAGAATGATATAGTATATTCTTCTATAAAGAATTCACTTTAGTTGACTAGCTTTGAACTATTCAATTAATTTTATGAGGTCTAAGAAGCCATGAATATTGTCTAAGGTGAAATTTGAATTAAATGAGCCATTTATTTAACCCCTATGAGTCTTGGTGTTTAGTAGGTGGATAATAAATGTTTTTGAAAGCTTGTATTGGGAGCTACAAAAAATGGATGGAATACATCCAAGAATGTTGAAAGAGCAATTTTGTTTATTCTTCACTAATGTGATTGGCTTGATTATTTGGTGCTTCATGATTTTTAAGTAAAGTTTTGAATTTGTGCTTATTAGAAGGGAGAAGAACCTAAACTTGCAAAAATGAATATAACTTTACCAAGAGAAATTAGAATAAATAAGCAATTTTTTTGGTTTAAATATAAAAAAGTTTGAAATTTTAGATATTAACAAATTAGGCAATTTAATGATAGAAACAATGCTCATTTCTATAGGGACGCAATTAGAGCAAACTTCTATACATCCAATTAGCCAAATTATGCAAAAAAGACAAAAAATAAAATTTTAATTGTACATGGAAGAGTGTCATATTTACAAGAGGAGAATCAAAATTGTTGATCAATTGAGTTTTAAAGAGAGGCTCTTAATAAGTGGAGGAGGTAACTTCTTGATGTATAAAAATTATTTTTAGCACTAGATTTGAATTTTTAGATTGCTTTTAGTTTGTCCAAAAGCATAGCTACTCATTGTTTCCTCTTTAATCACATAGAAGCAAAAGGATCATGGAACTCATCAAAGAAAATTTTAATTTTGGAAAGTTCATAAATCAATTTTTAATTTTAAAAAAGCATGGAAGTTGACTCTTAGGTATAAGATAACTGCACCTAATTGTGATCTTTTTTTAAAACCAACTTCTCCAATTCTTCCTAAATTATATAATAGTCTTTAATAATCCCCGGGGGTGCACTACAAAGGAAGTTCATGGGTGAGGAGCGACCAAATTTTGGACCCCCTATATTATATCCAAAAATTTTATTTTATTTTCTAAAAAAAATATATAAATAGATTTTCCTACTTTGAAAGTTTATGTTCTGAATTATTGATATTTTTTTATGTTAATAATAATTAGTTACAAATTTTAGAAGAAAAAAGATACACTATAAAGCTAAAAATGACTTTCACACCCCTATATTATATAAGAAAAAAAAATTAAAAAATTAAAAAAAAAAATTCTATATAATAGCTTTCTACTGAAAGTTTATTTTGGCTAAATATTGATACAATAGTCATCTTCATGTGATCTCTATAAATATTTTAGTTGAAAAACATGCCATTTTAGTTTATTTTTCAATCCTTTCTAGATAATGTATCACATGTTATTTAGGATTGAAATTTTTGGCAATAGAAACCTATAGACATTGTTAAACAGAGCTCAAAATTGTAGGTTGAAATTATAGTTTATTAAAAAGTAATTAGGAAAAGTAGAAATGGGTAGTTAGGGTTTGGTCGCTCCTCACCCATGAACTTCCTTTGTAGTGCACCCCGCGTGTAATAATCATATGAATCTATAGTTGTTTTGGGAGACATCTATGTTCAATACTTTGAAAATTCATAGTTTACAATAAATATAGGAATAAGGTTGACAATATAAATTATAAAAACATCTACAACATTCATTTGGATTCCGGTATACTTACCTTAGTTACTTTAAATGGTGTATTTATTGTACTAGCTTATTTACCTTAAGGTGTATGCACACTTGGACTTAGCAAACATTTTTTGTAGTGATGGTAAGGTAGTATGCTCTAAAAGCGACCAACAAGTATACATGAATAGAAATATTTTTAACTCATTTTTTAGAGAAAGAAAAATAGATGCCCAATGTAATACAAGTGGTTTCATATTTTTGACGCATTTTTGAATTAGTTATAAATTTTTAAAGAAATTTATCAAAGGTACCTATTTGTGACCCTAAGTCTCCCAAAATGCATCCACTTGCAACTTCTAAAGGCAGTTGAGGAAATCGAGGCCACTGATTGGTTCATGCAATAAATAATATTTTTTTCTTGATTCAATCAATAGCTAAAGAGGTCCATTTAAGGACCAAATAATATCTATTGAGTACCTTTTTATAGGATCCATTTCAAGAAGATGGGTGCTTGTAGATCATACTATTTTACATAATTTTTTTAGGAGCTCAATTACTTATAGCTAAGTCAAAAGTAGAAATTGTGTTCAAAGTAGAATTTTAGATTTCATTTAAGGGTAGTCAAATAATATTTTTCAAAAAATTCTGAAGTAAGAAAAGTTGTAAAAACAAGTGAACATTCATCTCCAAAAATCCATTTAATAATTAGCACCTCCAATCAAAAGTTATGAACAAATTTAACAGAGGTGAAATTCTAATTCACTCATAATTCCTACGTTTTGACAATTAGTGGTCAAGTTCTCAACTTCACATTTTTCCATATTCTTTGAGGATTCATGATGGAAAATTAATTTCATTATAAAAATGATGTCCCCACTCTTCACTCCCACATATATCAATGATGTTTTTTCTTCAATCTGCCATCAATTTTATTTGTCACTGGTAGATGATTAAATAACATTTGTATCAATACTTATTATATTCTCCATGATGTGTATATGAAATATGTGAATGACGACTTTAAAGAGGTAAAGGTAGCCTTTGTGAAGACAATTAAATGTTAAGGTTATGTCCCCCATTTGTGAATGATTGATAACTTAAGATGTCCATAATCTTGATGAGCCAATGCCAAACCAACTCAAAATTAATATTTCTATGAAACCTTTATGTTAGAGGTATTACAATTTTAGAATTGTTGTTACCAAACGCCAAGTGTGCACATACCTTTAGATGATTTCACTCACAAAAGTCAAATTTGGTAAAAATTAAGTCAAAAGTAAAAAATTACTTTTAAAAAAATGTGACACGTGTCATCTCATGAATAGTCTGAGGTGACACATAGACACTTGAAAATTTGACGTGGATATTCAATTTCCGCACTCAGCTGCGGGGAATCAGACCTTCGCGTACTGTACATGAGTATTTCGGAAAGAAAAGTATAAAACTAAAAGAAAAGTCAGTGCCGGAAGGAAATCCCAGCCTGTCCTCCGCACTTTCTCATTAACAATTCCTTCACGACAAAAGCACGCTTTTCTCCACTCCGCCTGTTTTTGGCGATGTTGCGCACATCACAGTCCAGTACTTACTGAACGAGAATCGTGCTTCATGCAACAAGAGGCTGGCAATGCTGCTCATGATCACCATAAGCTTAACACGCACAATGTCAGTGCTTCTAAAATTTAGTTATAAATTGGTTTTGTTTTTTATCTCAATCGTGATGCATTCAATTCGTGATAGTACATACTTGGAGCGAGACTTGCATTTGCTTTAGTGCGAGGCCGATCAGTGTGTTGTCCTTGAATCCTTAGTTAGATGAATGAGCATTAATTTGAAAGCAATGTAGGAGCCGATACTATTCTGAATTTCCATTGCTTTGCATTTGCAGGTTGAAAGAAACTATTGCAGTTTTGAATGAGAAGCGCAATCTGTGAGGAGAATGCGTGAGATTGAGTGAGATTGAGATAGCGTAAGTTTGAGTGAGATTGAGATTTTTGGAGTTTGTTTCGAAGTGGTGTGCGATGGGGGAGAAGCAAGGGTTTCAGAAGGTGGAGTTGAGTCCGAACTACGAGATGGAGGGGCAACGGCTGCCGCTTCACAAGCAGAGGAAATGCCGGCTCTGTTGCTCTGTGTGTTCGTTCCTTCTGGTGTCGCTCGTCATCGTGGCCGTTGTTTTGAGCCAGACCATTTTCAAGTTCCGTGACCCGAAGGTGTCTTTGAGCGATGTCAAGGTGCAGAACGTCTCCGTGAACTTCGACTTGGCGTCCTTGTCGACGCTTTTGAGTGTCGCGGTCTCTGCTGACGTGCAGGTGAACAACCCTAATTACTACGACTTCGCATATGAGAATAGCACTGTGCTGCTGATGTATCACGAGGAGCAAGTGGGAGAGGTGGAGCTCGGTGCTGGCACTATTCGGTCGCGGAGAATTGTTGTGATTCCTGTTGTTCTGACTGTGGAGGCGGTCAAGATTCTTTTGACGGGGCTGGAGGATATCACGACTGGCGTTGCGAGCGTTGTTCTTAATGCTGTCATTCCCGGACGAGTGAACGTAGCGCATGTCTACAAGAAGCATGTGACTGCGATGTTGAAGTGTGATGTGGATATCTTCATTGCCAACCAAACGTTGAAGCACAACAATTGCAAGCAATCGATTCAGATGTGAGCTGCATTTTTTCTTGTTAGGCTTCATCGGCGACCAGACATTCAAGCAATCAATTCAGATGTGAGCTGCATTTTTTACCTTTTTTGCTTCATCAGCAACCAGACTTCAACAACAATTGCAAGCAATCGATTCAGATGTGAGCTGCATTTTTTACCTTTTTTGCTTCATCAGCAACCATACCTTGAAGCACAACAAGTGCAAGCAATCGATTCAGATGTGAGCTGCATTTTTCTCTTTTTTTGCTTCATCGCCTTCCAGACGTTGAAGCACAATAATTGCAAAAGCAAGCAATTCAGATGTGAGTTGTATTATTCTTTTCTGCCAGCCTTCATTGAATCCCTTATGCAATTAGATTGAAGGTTGTGTGCAATTCCTTTAAACCCTCGCTGGTTGGGGATTGTTGTGTACTTTAAGGTTTAGACATGAGCCTGAAAACTTTTCAGGATATTGGCCTGCAGTCATGTACGTAGATTTTTTTGCTCCCCATGATCAATGCGAGTACCATTTCTTTCATTTTTTCGAAAACAGATTTTTGTTTTCATGTTCCTGGCCCTATTCAAGACTCCTTGATCTCCAGGAATTTGTGAGGTGTTCTTGGACATTGACGACGTGATTGGGAGCCAGTTTTGGAAACTATTTGGTTCTTACAAGCTTTTGATATTGTAGAGTCTCTTCTGAATTTCAATTGTATTTGTTTCTCTGTGTGTCAAGTCAATTCTTGTTTTGATTCCAGATTTGCCGAAGTACCGAAATCAACTGTGCATGGGCAAAGTACTGCTTTGGTACCTATGAACTAAGGTAACTACATCTAATTCTCACCCCTTTGTAAAACCCATTGTTGCAAAATAACTTACTTTATTCACGAGAGCCTTGGGTAATTTTTGGGTACACCTGTTTTCAAAAGTTTGAGAATTCAGAGTTTATTTCTATGGTGTTCAAAAAATGCATAAGAAGGGAATCAAGAATACTCTTAAAGAATTTTAGGCAATTTAGCAATAGTAGCAATGCTCAATTTTTTTATTTGGATGCATTTAGGTGTAGTTCCCTTAGAAGACCTTGGCTCAAGAAGTATAATCCATAAATGACATGGTGGATGTTTTTTGGCCGATGAAAGACAAGGAATCTCTCCATGTAGGATAGAAATGCAAATATTCATCCTCCAAGTTTTCTATAAAAAGGGAATGTTTTCTACAGTAGTTTCTCTTCCAATGAGTGTTTTTGTATTTTTTTAAGACAACAATTTACATGGTACCCAAATAGATGATTTCCATGATGATTGACTTTTTGTTCATGGGTTAACCCTTGAACATCACAGGGGACAAAAAAACGTCCTCACAGTCTAAAATTCAAATTCAAAAGGCTGTAACTTTTGCATCCAATGTCCAAATTCAATAAAAACTTGTTACAAAAGTTGCGCATACTAATTTAGTTTGTGTGATAAAAAATTTAGATCAATACAAGATGTATAATATTTTTGAGAGCTAATCGAAGTTCACGGGTTCAATTTGAGCTCACCAAATTGCATTTGATGATTGCAACTTTGGAGGCTTGTATCTTTGTAATCTAATGTTGGTTTCCAATCAAATTTGTTGAATTTTGTTTCCACTGAAGTCTAATTATTGTGGTAAATTTTTCATGTCAATCCAAGTTGTTTTGAATGATTGGGAGCAATTCAAAGTTCAAAATCCAGACATTGGTGAATTCCAGTGAACTTCGGCGGCCTATAACTTCATACAATGTCCAAATCCAATAAAACTTATTGGAGAAGTTGTGCATACTAGTCTAGTTTGTGTGGTTAAAATTTCATAGCAATCCAAAAAGTTATGAGTGACTGAAAAGCATTTTACTAGAAAGAGGTTAAGTCATAGATGTGATTTTTTGTTACTTTTTTTCATTGTTTTCTGACATTTCAAATCCATTTTGTAGACACAATGATTCATTTGAATGATATTTTTTTCACCAAATTGTATATATTCTAGTTTTGAATCACTTTGTAGCTTAAAGTTTTTTCACTCGAGTAGATTTAGAAATCAAATTTCACCTCCAAATGTGTTTTTAAGAAAATTTCAGCACCTTTTTTTAACACTAAAACATTATAATCTTTCAATCTATATGGTCAAATGACCCCAAATTTATACCACACCATCTACAACATGCACACTACAATATTATACGGTTGAGATCTTCATACCTTACTTTAATTTTGACTTTTCAGACTTGTAAAGGAAGGCAATTTTTAAGCCTAGTTGGACCTCTGACATTTAGGGGTTAAGGTAGGAGGGCCCAAACTGACTCTTTGTAATTCCACCATCTATATTTTTGCCTTAAATGGTCATCTAATATCTCTACAAGGTTTCAACCAATGGAAGTTAATAGATCATTGAATCAACCTATGGGAGTTGAGTATTTTGTCCTTCAAGGGTGTTTTTTTAAAGGGAGTCTCGAAGGTATGAATAGATTTCCTATGCTTTCAACTTTGAGAATTTATAGAATATTATATGAATATCAAAAGAATTACAAAACAATTTGAATTAGTTTTTGTTTCAATAGGCCAACTTTTAAAAAAAAATCATTGTTTAGATCACTCACCTAATATTAAGGACAACAAAATGTCAAGTTTTGGTACTTCTACTCTATTGTATTGGATATAATGAAGTCAATTTGTCCCTCAAAATCTAAAAACATTTTTGCTTTTACTTATCAATTGATCACAAGAAAGAAAAGGAAGAGAAAATGTTATGTTCTTGCAATACACAAATATACAAAAATTATGTAGGTTTGAACCACTTGATTTGGATATAATTAATTGAAATTTGTTAGTTAATTAAAAGAGGATTAAAAGGCCTCAATCGGATAATTAAACACATTCCTTTTTCTCAAAACTAAATCAAGATTGGGCTTGAAGATTTACAAAGAGTGTAGAGAGGATGGATTTTTAACTTGAATAATGCACTATATAATTCCAATGTATTTATGCATTAAAAATGAAAGCAATAAAAAAAATTGTGGAGGCAATTACAACCCTCTCTAATCTTGTTAGCAATTTGACAACATGATTGAAATTTAAGTCTTGGTATTATACTATTAATTATATCTTAGTTGCAAGAAGTCATTGATTGTTTTATTTTAAGTTTTGTAGTGTTTAGAATGTTGATGTTGACCTATTATATAATAAATGTCAATATCTTTTAGGATCTTATTTGTCTATTTGTGTTTTGAAAGATATTGAATTTGAAAAGAATTTCATTCTAATAGATGATAGAAATTAGAGAAATAAATAACATAAGGTTGTTTCGAAAAAATTCAAAGGTAACTAATCAACAGCTCAAGAATTTAATGAAAGTACTAATAGAAGTATATAAATATTTTCATAGAACATAATTTTGCACACTTTGAATGAAATTTCACATATTGAGTAGAATTTGAGATCTTTTTTGTACTTTCCATTTACAATTATGATAGTAAAAAATATATTAAACAACTTCCAAGGTTGTTTTGATATAGGTTAGGCTATAGTACTATATATTTAACCTTTATGTCTTTATGGGTCTTGAAATTTAATTTATTCAATTGTTTGCTTATAAATATCAAGGTTGTTCAATATAAAATTGTTTTGTAAAAGTTTTCTTGAGTTTTTCAATTCTTTTAAAAAACATACCATTTATTAATGTTTGAAAACATTTCCACACTAAATTAGAAAGAATTTTTTTTTCAAGAATTATATTTAGAGGCAATAAAAATAGGAGATCCATTTAATATGAAACTCAATCGATGTTTTTCACTTGTAGTGTAGGGCCATTTTAGGCCTCTTCCTAATTCTCGGAACCAATCACTACTAGTCAAGATTAAAAAGTATTAAATGTATTAAATTTATTATTATTATTATCTGATGTGGCAGTTGCTTGACCATGTCAAATTACTATTGCAACAAAGTTCTTACAGTCTGGAACTTGTAGAAACTTGTAGTCATGTAACATCCAAAATTTCATCTAATTTTAAGATTTGAATATAGTGGAAATATTACTAAATCCATTTAATTTCATTTAGATTCTATCTCACTATTTATCTCCAATTTTAGACACATTATCTATTTATATATGTATATGTATTTGTTAGATGAATATTATATATTTAAACTATTTATTTTTAATTTCTATGCTTTAGAATGCTTAACCTCTAAGGGATTAGGGGAAAATCTCCAAATTGTAAAGATGAATTAAAAAATGCAACTCAAAAAAATAATTTAATAAAGATTCTCAAAAAATTATTGTAAAACATGATTTTATAGATCATATATCTACATAATCGATTAAATCAACTAGTACACAAACCAATATTTTTCAATAAAAGTTGAAACCAAAAATTGAAAATTCCTTCTAAAATCAAAATGATTTTTTAATATCTTTTTAATCAAGTCGTTTTTGAAGGGTCTTATTTTGAATTGAAAAGGCTATTACTTGAGGCTAGATCTACCAATACCTATTGAATAATAGAATATTTGCAAAGCAAAATCTTCAAAATAAAATTTGTACTATAAAAATGTTGAAGAACTAACACAAGAATCTTCAAAAATACACGACAAAAAAACAAATGTCCACCCACAATGACTTGACTATAATACAACAATGAGTCAAATTAACTATTTTGCAGTCATTGTTGACAAAAAAATGACTACTACAACCATTATGGATAAGTCATTTATACCCTCCTTTTTGTAGTGATATTGATGAATAAAAAATGTGTTTTCGTATGCTTGGGATGTGTCAATTGCATTCATCCATGTTCAAAATTAGAACACCTAGTCTTTTATTTAGGGGTTATATTCCAAGTTGTTTTGATTATTTTATATACTTTGTAATATAATTTAGAATTAAACTAGTGTACCTTATGCCATTGCCACCATCAAAATAAAAGTAAAAGTAATTTTTTAATTTTTTTAATTCAACAATAAGTCAAAAATCCATAACTTTCACACTGTTGGTCCAAATGCCACCAAATAAAGTTTGTGCATCTTTCCTTGATGAGGGCTTTTCAACGATACAAAATACGCAACCAAGGGATGCATGGTCAAGGAAATCTCATGGCAACAAACAAACAAAACTAAACAAATAACCTCATTTCAAGTATGTATTTAAAGGTATAGATTCACAATGTGTGAATCTAGTCCACTCAAGATTACAGACGAAATTGAAGCATGTGTTACTTGAATTCTTTTGCCTTTTTGTTCTTTTCCTTTTTAAATTTGTGTGCTTCGAATCTTTTACTTTAGTTATTTATTTTCCAAATAAAAGTAAAAGAATGAAGCATTGAGCTATATATGAATGGAACCTTGTCTAGTGTGTTGTTTATAGAAGTTGAATTTGATAAAAAAAAGTAAAAGAATGAATTAGTGAGTTACATACATTAAATTGAACCTTGTCTAATGTGTTACCAATTGATTATATTTAGAGAACTTGAATGATTTGATAATCAATTATATACTATTCAATTCTGAAGCCCCAAATAATGACGGAACGTAAAGCCGCATCGAAATTAGTGGTGGTAGAATATGATGTTGAAGAAGATACCAAAAATGGCATTGAAGATGACAGTGATGATGAAGACTACAATCCCAAGCACGAGACTAAAAAGGCAAAATCAACCACGGAAGTAGAAGAAAGTCCGATTTGTAAAGCCCTCCAAAAGTGCAACCAAATTGCATTATGCATCCGCCATGCTCTCCTTGCTAGTCGTACTGCGTTGTTGAATCCAACCCAAAATGCAACAAGAGTCCATAAATTTGTTTTGAAAGCAGACATCAATGCGTCATGTGATATTCCGGAAAGTGATGCATCTCGCGAGTTGAAGCCTTATCAAATTAGTGGAATTAATTTCCTATTACTACTACATCGTTTACATGTCGGAGGAGCGATTTTGGCTGATGACATGGGTCTTGGCAAGACTATTCAAGTGATTGCATTCCTTGCTGTGTTGAAGAAAATCGAAGGAAATGCAGGACCTCATTTGGTTGTTGCGCCTGTATCTGTTTTGGAAAATTGGAAACGAGAGCTTGCAATATGGTGTCCTTCGTTCAAAGTGGTAGTTTACCATGGAAAAGAAAAAGAAGACTATCACAAGCAACATGGTTTGCTTGTAGATGAGGAAGGGGAACCGGCAACGTTGTTTCATATATTGATTACAAGTTATCCTGTTTTTGAAAAGAAGAGTGCGCAAATGAAAGATAATCGCAATTTTTTGAGGAAGTGGAATTGGAATTGTGTCATTATGGATGAAGGGCATGTATTGAAGGATGCGGCAAGCATGCGGAGCAAAAAACTACAAGAGATTGTACAGAAAGCAAAGCAACGTATTATGTTGACTGGTACTCCTGTACAGAATGATTTGCAAGAATTGTGGGCGCTTTTGAGTTTCATGATGCCGGAAACGTTTGATGCACTTGGGAGGAATTTGCAAGAATTTCTTGGAGCAAGAAATCGTAGTACACAAGATGAAATCCTCATTACCAACATGAAAACGCTTTTGAAGCCATTTGTGATGCGTCGACTAAAATCTGAAGTCTTATGGCAACTTCAGCCCAAGACCAATCGTGTGCTAAAATTAAACATGGCTAATGATCAAGCCCAAGCTTACGAAGATGCTAAATCAAGGTGGAAAAAACATGTAGAATTGAAATACGCAAGTGAAGAAGGCAACATCTCTAGTGCGAACTTGGTAAAGAGCCAACAAGTTCAAAATGCCACCTTGATACATCACGAAGTCAAAAACTCCTTCGACTATATGAGGAAAATCAGCAATCATCCTTTGTTGGTGAGAAGGATTTATAAAGAAGAAGATGTGCAAAAACTAGCAAAGAGGTTTTATGATCTTGGGGTGTTTGGAAATCAATGCGTTGAAAAGCAAGTGTATGACAAACTTTTGTCTTCTAGTGACTTTGATCTGCATAAATTGTGTGAAAAATACGGTGGTATTCCAAATGGCCGAGGAAAACTTGATGATGAAGTGATATTATCTGCTACCAAATGCCAAGCATTAGCCAAGCTTTTGGCTCAATTGAAGAATGAAGGTCACAGATGTTTAATTTTTAGCCAATGGACAAAGATCTTGGATATTTTGGAATGTGTTTTGAGTATTCATCGTTACAACTTTATTCGTTTAGATGGAAGCACAGACGGACAAACTCGACAAGCTCTTGTAGATAAATACAACAACAATCAAGATATATTCATCTTTTTGATTTCCACGAGAGCTGGAGGAACAGGTTTAAATCTGACAGGAGCGGACACTGTTATCATTCATGATGTGGACTTCAATCCCCAATCAGATCGACAAGCTGAAGATCGTTGCCATCACATAGGTCAATTGAAGCCTGTCACAGTTTATAGATTGGTCACAAATGATAGTGCAGATAAAGTCATCTATAAATTAGCTAAAAAGAAAATGAATTTGGATGCAACGGTGTTGCAAACCAAATATGATGAAGATGAAGAGCAAGAGGAAATCATGAAAGAAATTCTCTTAGAAAGAAAGTCATGATCATAATGGAGTCATTATAAATTTTATTCAAAACATTTTAATACATGTAGTCCTTCCTTTCTAATGTGTTGATAATATGTATGCACCCAAATTGTTTGCATTGTTTGTTGAATTCAATTCTTTGCATTGTTCGTTGAAATCAATTGTTTGATTTCCGAGTGATAGCAATAGCAAGCCATGTCTACAGAGTTTTCAGTCTTGTATAACATTGACACTTTTGTAACAAAATATTGTCAAGACTTGAAGAATAGTAATTTTGCATTATAATAATTCACTGCTAATTAACCTATTAGTTTTTTTCATCATATTAGAGTAGGAGGCTCAGAAACCACTCATCTAAGGGCTAGTCCAACTTTTTCATGTATTTTTCTTCAACGTGAAATCTTTAGTTCATTTTTCAGATAAAAACAAGTAGTTGTGGAATGTAACAAAAGTGGTTTCATATTTTCTGAAGCATTATTGAATTACTTATGAATTTTCAAACAAGTTGTATTGTAGGCACCTATTTATGACCCTAGGTCTTCCGTAAATTATTCACTTGCAACTTGTACAAAGAAATGGGGAATTAAAGCAAGGTGAATGATTGACTCTTGCAATATATAATATTTTTTTCTTAATTCATTCAATGACTATAGAGGTCAATTTAAGAACCATCTCATGTCCATTTTAGAGCTAATTATAAGGGAGATTCTACATGCTTGAGCAAATTTTGAGCCTCCTACCTTATTAGCCTATCACTACCCAAAAGAGTGTCAATTTCAACACTTTTTAGAACATGTTTTTGATTTTTTTTTCCCCTTAAACATTATAAAGTTGGAAGGTGATCAAAACTTGGGTAAATAAGCATTTGGGCATGACTTTGATCATTGAATTGTTTAATTTGTTGTTGTTTGATTGTTGACTGTTGAAAGTAACAAAGAATTTCAAATTTTAAAGATGGATTTTTAAGACATCATATGAATAAAGTATGATTTTTAAAAAAAATTTAAAATTAGGTGTTTCTAAAAATTGGTCTTAGAATCTTATGAATAAAGGTTGAACATTTTGGGCATCTAGTTGGTTTTAGAAATAAGGACAATTTGGAACAATTAGGTGTAATTGTCATATAATGAATTGTACATGTAGACAAGTAATTGTACATGTAGGCAAGTAATTGGTCACCAATTAAACATTCTTGTGCTTGTCCACGTGCACTCATTGTATATGCAATGGTGAATCTATTGCCAAAATTGTACTTCTTTTGTTCCGAAATGATCTTCCAATTGACCTTAATTTTTTGTCCCAAATTGATCTTGTTGCACTTTGTGGCGTTGCAAATTGGTTAGATTTGGTTTTTGGATGCTATTTAGAACCAAAAAAACAACTCCAAGTAGTAGTTCCTCCTCCATTCATGCAATCATCAATCAAAAGACCTTTGAAATGACTAATGGAGTCAATCAACGTTGTTCATTCTTATTTTTTGCATCTCTTTGCATATTGCCCAATTGAAGGGGATGAAGCCTTGGGAGGTAGAACAAAGGGCCACACGTAGTCTTGGTCATATACTAATTGCCTACAACATGATGACCTCACACTCAACAATTAATTCACTAGTGGGGCTCTTTGAAAATGCCCCCCCAAATCTACTTTTCAATATTCCAAAACTATACTTTGAAAAGGGCTCTAAAAGTTTCTAGAATGTTAAGAGTGCACCAAACTCTACTAATAATGTGGAATTGGTTTTTAAAATGTTATTTTTAGCCTTAATCTAGAACATTTTGTCCAAGAGGAAGATCATTTTGGGATAGAAGTAGTATATATATAGTCCACCACTAGCACTTGTCGGAGCTCTATAGGTTACATTCTATACTTGTAAAGTACCTCCCATATGGGTGATGAGACAAATTTGCATGTATGATTAGTGAGTGCAATTTTATATGGCCAAGTGCAAAAATAAACTATTGTGTGAAAACAATGACTCCATTGTTTATTTTTAGAGCAAATTTTTCTACAAAGAAATACCATTTTCCTTTAGGAAGTATTTGACAATATGTTTTTATATATTCAAGGGATGAAATCTCTATTTTTCATTTTAATTTTAAGAGGAGAGAGTCTTGAAATACTACACCTCTAGGGGACTTGGATCTTTGGAGGGCCATAACTTCCTTGGTCACCTTTGGAGGATGAATATATATACTTTTAGGATGATTATGTAGTTTTTCATCCATAATTTAGATTATTCATCCATCTTCGTGAATGAAAATGGATTGAATAGTCAATTATAGATAAAATTTTCCTTTGCCCAAAATAAATGAAACAAAGAGCCTTGCCCGACGAGCCCTTTTTTCATTCTAAAGAAGTGACAAAATTTTATTACTAATATTTTAGCAATGTATGTTTCTAAACTCATCCAATTTTTAAACAAAAAATCATTTTATAGTTAAATTCTTGTACTTTTTCATTGCAATTTGGCAATTTCTTCCATGTCTTTTGAATAAATGTTCCAAAATTGGTGAAAAATGTTACTTTTTGAACACAAAAGCAAAAAATTATCATTCTTGAAATGGTGTGATTTGAGCCTATGGTACCCAATCAATCACCAAAGATTATAAGAGGCTCTATCCTTATAGTATTAATTTGCTTTTCAATTAATCTTGACCTATGATAGACCTATAGACCTATAACTACTTTTTTAAACTTCAAAGTCTTTTATCTTTGTATGCATCCATTTTGCAAATATATATGAATGAAAGCTATACATTTATTTTGCAAAGATGTAATCACATGCCTTCTATATATGTTATACAATTTAAAATTTTCTTGTGAAATTATGGAATTACTATAATTTTTTGAATAAATAGTGAAAATAATTCATATCTAATACAAAATACTTAAAAGATCTTAAACTTTCTCTACATGTATATACTATAGTGTTGAACATTTTTGTATAAATAAATTTACTATGTCATTCTAAACTTATTAAAAAAACTAACACTCCATGGGATGAGGTTCAAAGTTGAAATTGCAATAAAATTTTGAATATTAATGAATTTTTTGAAATTCCAAATTTGGTGTAGAAACTATAGTTGATGAACTTTATTTCACTAGTTGGATTTAAACTCAAAAATTTAGCTAAAGAAGGAACAAGAAAGTTGCCAAAATACACAACAAGATCCATGAATTTTTCTAGTTTCTTTTGTGAAAAAGTTTAAAAATATAACAAGAAGTGAATGTCCAAAATCTCACATTGAAATAGGTCTAAACAACTCCTCCTAAAGATTTGGATGAAAAAAAGTTTTTTTTAATCATGGGGCTACTTTTAAAATCATTTAAAAGTTACAACCATCATCTTAGGGGTTTGAAGGTTAAAGTAACTACTCAAATTTCCTTAAAGCAGCTTCTATTGATGCAAAGCCTCTTCCCCTTGAAAAATAAGGGTTCACTTTCCAATGTTTTGGTGTGAAATGATGAACTTTTGTTCTATGGGTGGAGGTGCTTAAAATTGACAAGGAGATTTTTCTTTAATTGGCTCTCAACTGCAAGGGAAGAGCTTTGCATCGGTAGAAGTTAGAGTGCATGTGAAGAAGCTTTAGAGTAGGTACCTTACTAAAAAAGTGTGCCAATGCTGTAGGGACAAATACAATTGTAGTGTAGCAACTTCTTCATTTAGAGAATCGTGGTGTGTTAACAACATATTTTCAAGTTCCGTAACCCAAAGGTGTTTTTGAGCGATGTCACACTGGGAGCAATGTACGGGGAGTACCGGCATTTAGTTACGAGCTAGCCGGTTGATTTTGAGAATTTCCGAATGGATTTCAAAATCTTTGGAAAAAAACCGATCATTTAAGAGGAAAATCAGAGAATATTCTTTATTTTATAAAGGTCTAGCCAAGAGAATGTTTCAAACAACCGTTTGGTCTCAGAAAATGTAGGATTTTAGCCGGTTAAGTTAAAAATCTCCCCGTACTGTGACTGGGAGCTTCTAACCCTTGAGCCCGAGGTTGAAATGGGGCCTAATCAACTTCACAGGGTCGGGCTCTACTTTCTGAGGCTTAGGCTCGCAAAGTCTAAGCTGAAGTGGAGTCTGCGGGCGCATCACTTGCCATGCCAGGTGAACAGACCGCTCAAGCGGGGGCGGAGAGTATTTTTGTTAGAAATGAGGAATCCGATATATTGTGTTGGTGCTACAACTTCCAATTTTAGTGAGGACTGTTATTTAATTTGTTTTTCTCATTATGAAACTTGAAAGGCATTATTAACTCCTAAATGCCCAAGGCCTGTTTTGAGCTTCTTGGAATTTGTTCTAAATTGAACAAGATGCCAACATTTTGATAAGTTGCATCAATTTTTTTGGATTTGTAACCGTACAAATTCAAATTAGACATGTTAGAGATCTCATAGGAAAAGAAAACACAACAATATCACTTATGGAGTGAAAACACAACAATATCACTTATCACAAGATTATAATGTTTGATCATGAGGGTGTTAAAACTATGAAAATCTTTTAACTCTCTTTTTGCATGTCAAATCTAAAAAGTTGGTGACCAAAAAAATACGAGGTTAAAGGGCCTAACATTTATAACCCCAATCAATTTATGGCTTCTTAAAATCTACTCTATAATTTTTTAAATGTATTTTGAATGTGATTTTTTCTCCAAGATCTAATGTATTTGAGGCTCATTTTCAAGAACTCTCAACACTATGGGAAGTCAAGATTGCAATGGGTATTCTTGCACATAATTGTGAATAGAAAAATCACCATCATTTATTTTCAAGATCAGACTTTTGATGCTAAAATTAGACTTAAAAAAGAACTCTCCAAAAATATAAACTACTAAGAATAGCACCCTGATTAGGTTTTATTTAACTTCAAAGTTTTGCAAACACCAGATTTTGGTGCCTTGGGCATTTAGGGGTTAATGTTATCTTTTGAATATATCACTTTTCTCTTTGAATCTTCATTAATCATGAAAAGACAAACCCATAAGATATTATTCAACTTCCAAAACCTTTCATTTAAAAAAAATTAACTTTGCACACTTTTGCCTAAAATATAAACCCACTTAATATAGTTGCTTTTGGTTAATATTTTGTATATCTATTTTTGACAATTTAAAACTGTACAAAATAGTGAAATTAGGTTGTTGCATACTAATTTCTCTGCATTTGAGACTGTATAAATATATAATGTTAGTATACACAGATGCGGTATTTTTTTTTAAATATTACTGCAATTGGGGTTCATATGTACAAATGAAATTTTTTGTAGAAGTATTTGTTCAATTTGATGAAATGTACGATGACTTTCTTAGTATAAGGCAATGTAATTGTTTTAGCAACCTAATTTTACTATTTTTGTAGGTAGTTTATTCCCATGGTGTCCAAAAATCATACTACTAAAATCATAAGTCCCTATGTAATATCACAAATGCTACCATTAATACTAGGGGCTCGTGTTTGCTATGCTACACATTCATTGTATCACATATTAGTAAAAATTTGATATATTTGAATAGAATGCATGATAATGATATCGATAAGTCTTTAAAATAATTATTTTAATTATTCTATAAAAATATTTTCAATCATGCATACATAGAAATCATATTTTCACACAATGTGATATTACTGAAATAGAGTAGCAATTCACAATCACCTCTATAGTATCACTTTTTACAAAGGGTGATGTTATAGAAATAATATAGTCGTTGCAATTGAGGTGGTATTAAAGAAGATCAATATGGTGATATTATAAAGATAGCAATTCCATTGCTTTTCTTAGCTTTATACTTCTTTTGCATTTCTATGATTTTATGCTTTTGTAAGCTTTGAGCTTCTGATTTCAATTTTCTATTGCTACTGCCAAATGATTTGAGAAATTTATTAGATTGAACCAATTTTGGATTTCACAACAATTAAATTGTTCCACGAAGCTTTTGAGATTTACAAGTTTTTCCTTTAAATTCTTCTATTTGGGTTGCCATTGTTTGTAACAATTGAGTTAAATTTCTAATGCATTCTAATGTATGTGTATCTTTTACCATATTCATCATTACATGTATTTCATTCATCATTCATTAAATTTCTATTGTTTATTTTAGTATATTCTTATTTATTTGAAAAATTATATGAAGATTTTAGTAATTTTTATTTGAAGATTTATTGAAATTCTTGCTTTGCATTATATCTTATACATAAAAATTCTAATGAAATTCTAATGGTGAATGCGTATCATAGCAAGCGCCAACCGCTAGTTTATAAGCTAAGGGAATAAAAAAAAATTCTTCTATTTTCAACACAAATTACATTACTTTAATAGTTCAAAGTACAATCAAATGTTTAATTGGTTGATTTTAGGTGTAATTATCTTATATGCTTCAATGTTGCAAGTACATAACAAAGAAGTTTATATTCATTTTTCAAGTGTTTGGGGTACATGTCTTCTACGCATCCTAATAATTTAAGAGATTTTGGTAAAGATTTGAAATTACAATAAATGATATTATAGAAGGTAGGAAAATTCATATCAAATATATGAAATTTCCATCATAGAATATCCTTTGGTAAGGATATCACTTTTGGGATGTACTATTTATCTGATTTCTCTAAGCCTTTAGAGTTTCTCTATTATGTTCATTTTGCTCAATTAAGAAGATGATAAAATGATAAAACGAATTATTCCTCTACGTGACATGAAGACTTATATTCTTTACGATTTTTTTTAAAAATTGTGTAAAGTGCTTAATTTTGAAATTTGTTTCATCATAATGCACAATTTATTAATTTTTTATTGATAAAATTAATTATTTTATACAATGCACAACTAAATGTAAGTTATATACAAAATTGATTTTGAAATGAAATTGTTTGACAATCCCAATGATTGATTCTTAGTATTCTAGGTGAATATGACACAACTTCATTTTTCAACTAATAAATCAATTAACCAAACACTTAAAAATCTTTGGTTATGATGGATTTTTCTAGTACACATTATAAGAGTAGACATTAAAGACTACATTTGTTGAAGTCATATTTTGTTATAACTAGAAGATGAGCTCCTTGGGCACAACAATGTGGACTAAAATTGGAGTAGAGACAATTTTATGGAGGTATCCAAATAGGTGTCCTTTTATGGTGTAGGATATCAATATGTAAAACAGGTAACATGTTTTTCTTTGAAATTTAAAGAATGATAGCTTGGGTTAGAGATCCAAAGTTCAAATTTGAATCAAAAATATACTTCATCAATTCATTTTAAATTTTAAGAAATTCCTAAAATTCAATGCTTTATTGCAATTTTAATTCTAAATCTAAAGACAAGGGTTCATAAATTTTATTTTTTGGACAACTTGATAACCTTAGTATTTGACTTCTAAAGTACTATAGTTTTTTTTGCCAAAAAACAATCAAAATTGTTTTTTCTATTGAAAAAATTAAAAGAGTTGAAAAATATTTTTTTGCACATCTAATCATAGGATCTTATCCTTCACTAGTATGAAATGTGTGTAGAAAATTTCAAAACTTTTGATTGCATGAAATGCAAGACATCTACATTTGAAGTACATTATAAAAGGGTCATAGACCAATTGTTTGAAGGTTAATTCTTAAAAAAAAAACCCTATAATATAACTAACATAATCAATTACAATAAATTAAATTGATTTTTGAATGGATTATTGCATTTCTACCTCGTGCACTTTTAGATTAATAATGTTATGGGTTCAATAGATAATTCTATTATTTGTTGAAAATTCTTATACAATAATGCACTTGTTCACAATATTTCTATCTAAAGTTTTGTCATTCTTACAATATTACTAAGTGTGATGTATGCTCTAAATTCTTCAATCATACCACTTCGTGTTGCACCTTCTTCACTACAGTACAAGTAGAATATGTGATAATTTCCAAAATTAAATATGAACTACATTCTATGGGTTTCTTTTCATTAAAAATGATCACTATCAAAAACAAGAATTCTCTTGCCTAAAATTACAATGAACATAATAGACTTTTGATTTCCTTCAAACCAAATGTATGATTTATTTTTAAAGTATCTTCTTCACTATTGAAGACTAATAAAAACTACATAATATCTATCCTTTTAATACTAGAAAGTCCTAAAAATCTTAAGACCTCTTCCATTTATTGTCGACTCTTCATTTCAAAATTCTCCATTGTTACCGTAGTTCCAAAAAGAGATAGATACTTGTATAATGCCATTGTTGAAGAACATACTCACTTTTTACATTAAAAAGCAGAATATCCAAAAACTATTTCTCTGTAACATAGAGGCATCTTCACTACACAAACTCAAAAAATTGTCCATAAATTATTTAAAGATGTCACTATTATTATAGTGTAAGTATAAAAAAATTAGAAATCTAACTATAGAAATTTTAGAACCTCAAACTTTGAAAACTAATATTTTTACGTATAGAAATAATTTGTTCCAGATTCTTGTTGTTTTGATTGAGCATGTTCTATACACTTTTAGGTAAAAATGTACCCACATTAATCTAACAAATGGTTTTGTAATTGGAATTTAATCCATATAATTTCAAAGCCTTTTTTTCATCAAAGTTTGATGAAAATTGCCATTTGAAATACAAATAGCACAAAATTTTAAAACGGAATATTTTTTAAAAACTAACTCTTTGATCTTGCAATACATTGCTATGAAGTATTTGGAAAACATTTTAGGCACTTTGACCACATTCTTTGTTAGAAAAATGCATTCAAATTGAAGATATTATGTTGTTTGCCATGGTGGGAAACTACTTTCTAAGGCTTTATATCTTGTTTTATCTTAAAAAACTTGCATTATCCATTTTAAATTTAAATTTCATCATAAAAAAATTGAGTTCAAGATGTACTAAAACCTAATAATAGAATATGATTTTAATTCTTTAAATAAATATTTAGTATAGCTTAAATCATTAACAAAAAAACTAATCATTACCAAATGTCAGATGAAATTAAAATTCACTACTTCTAATGTTTATTTTGTTCTCAAAATTGAAATGGCCCCCACGGAAATTTTTGTCCTGATAAAATACTAAAATTGAGTTCAAAAATTAATTGTATATGTTATTTTTTCAAAAAATGCTTTGATTGTCTACAAAAAGATGTTCTACAACTTTCACATCACCATTTTAAATGAAATGAATCAAAGCTTTGCATGCAAGAAAAAATATAATCAAAAGAGGAAATTTCTTGTTATTTTTTCTTTAAAATTCAGGTCTGTTATTTTTCCTACTTACTAAGTTCAATTCCAGTTTAATCATGGTAATTTTTTTGTTTTGAGGCACCAATTGAAATAAAAAATACATTTTTAGAAAGCATATAAGTTTTTAAAAGTCAACTAGTTGAAAACCATAAAGGTTCATTTAAATCACTTTAGTTCTATAGTCTATTTTAAGCTCACATATTTGAAAACATTTATATTGTAGTATCCAATTCATTTCAAATTATTTTTGTAACAATCCAAGATTTCAAGTTCATATAGTCTTCATTTTTGTATAGATTTTTAAACTTTTTTTGAAACATTAGAGAGGATTTGAAGCCTCCAACAGACCGCGAGTTCTTGGACAAAGGGAACCCTAAAAACTGAATGGAAACTCCTTGTTGATATAGCACAATCACTACCACGTTAGCACTATCTTGCCATGTTTTTTGCCATGTTAAATAATAATTTGAATGTTTGAACAACCTTGTTTTTTACGCACTCCAAGCATTTGATTGAAACAAAAATTATATTCCTACAAAGCTAATAAGTTTTTTTCACTTATAAGAAAAATTTAAAAATTTTACAAAGAACTGAGGTCATGTGTACTTACTTGAAATCCATTTTGTCCCCCAAGGGGACAATGGTCTTTTAGGGATAAAAAAAATTTACCTTTTCAAAATCTCTAAAATTTGTGTAGCTTGTCTTATAATACATTTATTTTAAAACTTCATACAATTAGGTTTGAACGCTATTGTTCCTATGGAATATTCATTATATATATATAATTTTGTTTTTGAATTCCTTCTACAAAGGTTTTGACATTTAAGGGTTAAAACAAATTATATCCCTTGAAATTGGACTAGAGTTAATTATAAGTGCTTATAATTAAGGCCATATAATACGGTAATTGTGTACTTGGGATTGTAACATCTTGAAATGCCAAAGGGTGATTGCAAGAAACACTTGTACTATTTTTTGTCAAAAAGTTGTTGGTTGATTAGTTTATTGCCATAACTTTTGCATTTTAGCTCCAAATGACTTCAATTTTATAGAAAAGGTCACTTATGACTATTATAAACCTTGTCTAATTTTTTGGATTTAAAAAATAATAATTCACTATTTAATCCCTAAATGCCTGAGGCTAGTTTTGAGCTTCTTGGATTTTGCTCCAAATTGAACAAAATGCCAACATTTTGATAAGTTGTATCAATTCTTTAGGAATTATAACAATACAAATTCAAACTAGACTTGTTATAGATCTCTTAGGAAAAGAAAACACAACAATAACACTTATGGGGTGAAAGATTATAATGTTTGACCATGAGGGTGCTAAAATTGCAAAAGTGATGTTAAATCTTTCAATCCTCTTTTTACAAGTCAAATCTAAAAATTTGGTGACCAAAGAAATATGAGGTTAAAGGCCTAACATGTATACCTTCAATCAATTTATAGTTTCTTAAAATCTACTTTATAATTTTTTTAAATGAATTTTGAATGTGATTTTTTCTTGAAGATCTAGTGTATTTGAGGATCATTCCCAAGAGCTCTCAACACTATAAGAAGTCAAGATTGCAATGGATATCCTTGCACAAAATCTTGAAAACTCTTGAAAACTCTTGGAAAATCTTGTCTTTCTATAGTGTTGAAATTTTTGACATTGCTACTATGTTTTCTTATATAAAATAGGTTGTTTGTTTTGCCTTGGATTGTGAGGACTTTGAGCATGAGCTTGGAAAGCCCTTGGTGACAAAGGGTGCACAGGCTTGGTTTCATGACATTTGGATTTACAGTGGAGAAGTTATTGAATTTCAAAGTTTTTTGAAACAAAAAATCTGCAAAATACCTTTACTTTTATTTTGACTAAGGCAACAACACAAGGCACATCAATGAGACTTTAAATCTTCTAAGCTTAAATTATTTGCAATACTAAATTTTACTTTTCATTCTTCTTTTGTTAAAAAATTTAACTGAAAGCCTAGGATTAAAAAATAAATAAAAATAAAAATAAAAATAATTTATTAAAAAATAAGAAGGTTTAAGATTTTGAGGAAAAAAAATTATTAGTGCCTTTGAGATGGAATTGAAACATACTAATCTCAATGATAACATGTTCTAGCAAGAGATTCCAACCTTGAGTGAGACTTTGTTTTTTTGAAATGTAAAAATTGAGTTCAAAAATGAATCTTACGAGTTATTACTCAAGAAGATTCTTTAATTGCCCCCCAAACAAGATTGTTCATAACATTCATATAATAAATCCAAATGGAATGAATAAAAGCTTCCTATCCATATAAAAATACTATATATGAAAAAATGACTTAACATTTGTAATATCAAGTTTTTGTAGGATCTTTCTCTACTTATCCAAAACTACAATTTGGACTTATCATGTAGCTACTTTTGCTCCTGGGTAGTGATTGGAAAAAAAAAATTCATAAGGTTAATATGTTTTTTTATCTTTAAAATGTTTTAGAATATTATGACAAATTGAGATTATAGAAGCTTGTCCAAAATCCCTTTTGTTCCCTAACGAGATAATGGGACTTTATATGGTTCAAAATATAAGGAATTCAATGGTTTATTTACTTCAAATTGAAAATGGTGGACTACATTTATGAACTCAAATTTAAGCTTTTTTTTTCTTCATTCCTAAAAATATAATTAGTAAAACTACCAAAACTTCTTAAATTGAATAAGAATAATATAATAAGAATAATATACTAGGTCCTAAAGACTATTGTGTAAATGGGGCAAATCCAACCACCTGTTCTCAATTCACCAATCAAGCACTGCAAACAGTGCCAACCGTCGTCGATGGACACGCTTGACCACCTCAATTCCACACTTCAATTCCAAACCAGAAAACCTGTGATACCCCTCCTATTTACTTGTATCCATCTAATACACAGCTCAGAACCCAGTTGGCTTTGAATGAATTGTCGACGTGGTTGATCCTAATTAGTCGTGATTTTTTTATAACTGGATGCATACCCGAGTTTCTACCCTTCGTTTGGTCGTCCTAGACTCTACCGCTATAGTGATGCATTCCTCCTATATTGGAACCATGATGAAAGCTGTGGAATTGGCAGCCAAAGATTCAGAATTGAACGCAGGAGGGTGGGATTTCTGCTCATCTTTGTACGATTGCCAACACCTATTGTGCCCTTGTTGGAGCTGTAGCGCATGACTTTGGGTGTGAAGTAATTAATAAGTTTTTGCAATCAAACATTTCGTAGGAGTATAGTTTGTACTTTTATTTTGGAGGGATCTTGGGGATTCAAACCCTAGGTTTGATTTTTCTTTTCTTGATTCGAATGGAAGCGGTTTATTCAAAGACAGAGAGTAGATAATTTCTTTTCTTTTCTTTGGAACACTAGAGAAGGCGGAGTTTTTGAGTGGATCCACCGGATTGAGGTTTGGTGAGTGGAGTGGATTTCAAGGTTTTGGAAAGGGATGGTGTTAACCCTAAGGAGGTGTATGTTTTGAGCAAGTTTATCAGGTTTTTTCTTGTTTAGATCTTGTTAGCATTGTAGCAAAGAGAGGCTAGAGAAAAAGAGTTTATAGAGTAGGATGAGAGAACGTTGTGAAATGCGGAGATACGTTAGCAAATGGGTTCTATGGGGATGGAGACTCAAACTGCGACAGTATCACCGTTGGCGAAGTATAAGTTGGTATTTGAGGAATCAATCAGTTGGTAAGTTTGATTTTCTTGGCATTGGAAGGATGCTCTTGAATGTTGAGAACATTCTAATTTCAAGATACATTTTTCTCATAATTGAGTGGCATTTCCAAGTAAAACCAACATTATTACACGATTCATATATGACAAGTTTGACAACACTTATCAAGTGAAGTGTTAAACCTTTTCTTTTTAAGCTTTCTGTAGCTCTTGTCAGTATTCTGAATTTGCATTTGCAGACCTTTTCTTCATCGCCTAATGCCAGGCCAATGCGACAAATAATGCCAGTTGTATAATGTATAGTTGACATTTGATTTTTGATAATTTCCAGTTTTGGTCTGATCAAAAGTTGGGACGTTTATGGATGCAGGGATATAACTGGACAAGAGAAGTTCAGGAGTTTGCTTCCTAGTTACATTCGGGACTTGTCCGTGGCAGTGGTTGTGTATGATGTGTCCAGTAAGTGTTTAGGGTTCAATTTTCCTCCGCATTGAACTGTACGTAGGGTTTGTTGGAGATATGGTTGTGTCACTATAAGAAAACTGTCTCCGCTGAGACATCGCAATTTTGACATCCGGACATCGCGCTTGACGTGTCTACGTCAGGGTGGACGTCCAATTAGACCACGCTGCCGTGGACATACATTTTGCATGCTACGTCCACACAGATTTTTAGGCTGGACATCGTGATGTCCAAAAAAACTTCGGTCAACGGGGGGCTTAGGAAGTTGACATGTGGCTGCCACATAGGCGCGGGAAAGCCAGAGTGTCATTTTTTTCATCCATTGCCCGTCTATGACGTGGCAATGACGTGACGTGGCATGTCACGTCAATGATGACAAAATTGGCTGACGTGGCATCCGCGGATGCTGACGTGGCATTTCTCAGAGATTCCTAAACTGTTTTTTTAAAATTTAATGATGTTATTTGAGACATCAATGTGGACATCTGAGTATCTTGAATAACATCAGGTGAAACAACTGTATACTTCTCATGATGTCTCGTCTGACATCAACAATGACATGAGGTATATTTTATTATATCATGTGATATGTTATAAAAGACTATAGCAATATGTTGTACACAATATAAAATATATGATATATTATATGCAATATAACAACACAGCATACAAAATATGTCATTTAAAATATAATATATACAATATGCCATACAAATTACAATATATACAATATATCATACAAAATATAGTATATACAATATGCCATACACATGTACACAATACATTATATTTGTTAAGTATATTACATGGCTTAAAAATCCACTTGTTAATTGATGAGAAGACAAGCCTTTTATACTAGTGGGGTGTAGACGGCATGACAAATCATATGGGATATACAGAACTAAAATATGAGTAGGAATATGAATACAATAATGTCTGAAATGATGTTTTAAAAAACATCTGCATGTCTTAATTATGCTTTTTTTGACGTCATTGTAAACATTCAAAGAACATCTATATGTCTTAGTTATATTTTCTTTGACGTCATTGTAAACATTCAAATGAACATTTTCATGTCATTTCCAACATATATGGGGATGTCTCTTTGAACATTTAATTGATGAAGTTACATTTATTAAATCAAGATTGTTTGCAACATCAACTTCAATGCAGTATGACACAACAATACATTCAATATGGAATTTCAATTAGTTTAATTTAAAATTTAAATTCTCAATTTTACTAGTTTAATTTCATACCACATAGATGATGCATTCTAAGCTTAGTACTTTAACCATTGTTCCTTCTATGTGGTCAAAAATGTTGAAATTATTTCTACAATTTTTTCTACTCATTAGGTGTAAGATCCTATGGTTAGATGTGAAAAAAAATTAAAGTTTTTTTACTCTTTGCTACAAAAATGGAAAATTTCTATGTTTTTTGGCAAAAAAAAGGCCTCAGACTCTTAAGGTTTAAAATGTCAAATATCTCAAAGTCTAAGAACAATAGAAAATCACCCCACATTAGATATGAACTACTTAAAAATAATAAATTAAGAAGGTGAAATATCAATAAATTTTTTTAAAATTTGATACATAATTTATGATTTTAAACTAGTAAAATTAAGAATTTAAATCTTAGATTAAAAATAAATATTTTCATATAACATTATATTGATATGATTTTGTAACTTTTTTTTAATAAAAAATCCATTCATCTAATTTATATAAATTTGTTATATAAATTAAATCTATATAGCTTATAACATTTTGAAAATTAATTTTCATAAAGTTGATTTATGAAGAAAACATCAAACAAGACACCTACAATTGCTTCCACAACATCCACACGTCAAATCAAATGTCATGAAAAGCACAGTAGATAGCATTTTGTGACAGAATCTGTCTGGCTCAGTGTTGCACATGACATCATAAGAGTAGGTTGCAATTTTATCCTAATGAAGTTTGAAGAACGTGCACAAGTTGTAAGACTTCAAGAGCCCCAAAATGCCCCTAACCCAAGTAAACACATAAGTCTGCCTGTACTACATAGGAAGGACGCGCATCATGTGCAAATTCACCCTTTTTCATAAAATAATGTCATGCATCTGGAGTCATTTTTGACATCAAAGTAGATGCCTACAGTTGCTTTCACAACGCCCACACGTCCAGTCAGACGTAATGAAATGCACCATGGATAGCATGTGGTTTGAAGTTACAGTCGTAGGAAGTACAAAATGTTAACGCTAGAAGTGATGTCAATGTAGACGTTAGCACGTCAGGTGTGATGTCCACGGAGACATCCAAGGTCGGAACATGGACTGGTCGCGGCTGCTGACGTGGCATGCCACGTCATCACCCCTATCCACGTCATACAATAGCCACGTCATCATGCCACCTCATCATGCCACGTCACACAATAGCCACGTCATCTTGCCACCTCATCGGTCCACGTCACACAATAACCACCTCATCTCGCCACATCAAATGCCACATAAGCTTTTAGAAGTCACCACCTGCCCGTTGTCCTCTTTTTAGCCTTGGGCAGTCACTTTACCTCTGACCGCACCAAAATTCTATCTGAACTTGTGAGGTATGTTTGACCAAAGATGATGACGTGGCTAAACATGCTATTGTAGACATCCTGGGAAACATCTGATGTCCACCTGGATGCCTTACATTGCATGCACGTTTTTTGTAGCATCAGTATGCTGTGACTGCAATCTAGCAATGCTAACACAGACATCATCGCAAAATCTCTACTTTCTCGACCTGACACCCTGACGTCTCGTGCAACGTATCGTGTCTACGCGGATATACGTCGTTTTTGGCTGGATGTCCAGGCGGACACCGTTTTCTTATAGTGTGTATTAAGAGCTACTCTGTCATTCCCCCCAAAAAGAGTAAGAGGCTTGTAAGGCCATTTTTTTATGTTTCTCTGTTCACAGATGGCGTGGAAACAACGATAGAGGGAATGGACGACTAACCCGAGCTCCTTTTCTTCGACTATGTACAAAATGCAGGTTTTGATGAGTTTACATCGTGAGAGTTTGCAAGATGATGTGGAGCTCAAGTGTACTAAAGTTTAGGAATAATTATTGTTACACAATAGAATTGTCTATTACTGAATGTAGAGTAGCTATATATTATTGAGCAGGTGATGAATTTATAGTCTAGCATCTCAATGTTGAGCTATCATTTTTTGAGTAAATTTGTGCATTTATGCAGTTGATTTTTCATCATTGTCGTTTCTCATTTTCATCCATTTTGGCACCTATAATCCATCCAAAAATTTCATCCAAAATTTCATTCAAAATTCATCCATTTCATCCAAATTTGTAATGACATTCATCCCATTGCATAATGAATGTCATCCAATTTTTAAATGAAATTCATCCAAAATTGATCAAAATCCATCCAAAATCCATCCGAATCGCTACTAGTGAGTAGAAATTAGGTCCCCCTAAAGTGTACAAAAATGGGGGTAAAGGTGGGGCTAAAGTTTAGGCCCCCCATCTTGTGCATCAATGCTAAGGGGGGCTAAAGGGGGGCCTAATTCTTCCCCAGTTAGCCCATCCTAAACCCCTGGAAGTTCCCAGTGATCAAGGTGCAGAACGTCTCCGTGAACTTCGACTTGGCGTCCTTGTCGACACTTTTGAGTGTCGTGGTCTCTGCTGATGTGCAGGTGAACAACCCTAATTACTACGACTTCGCATATGAGAATAGCACTGTACTGCTGATGTACTACGAGGGGCAAGTGGGAGAGGTGGAGCTCGGTGCTGGCACTATTCGGTCGCGGAGAATTGTTGTGTTTCTTGTTGTTATGACTGTGGAGGCGATCAAGATTCTTCTGACAGAGCTAGAGGATATCACGACTGGTGTTGCAAGCGTTGTTCTTAATACTGTCATTTCCAGACGAGTGAATGTAGCACATGTCTATAAGAAGCATGTGACTGCGATGTTGAAGTGTGATGTGGATATCTTCATTGCCAACCAAACGTTGAAGCACAACAATTGCAAGCAATCGATTCAGATGTGAGCTGCATTTTTTCTTGTTAGGCTTCATCGGCAACCAGACATTCAAGCAATCGATTCAGATGTGAGCTGCATTTTTTTACCTTTTTTGCTTCATCAGCAACCATACCTTGAAGCACAACAAGTGCAAGCAATCGATTCAGATGTGAGTTGCATTTTTCTCTTTTTTTGCTTCATCGCCTTCCAGACGTTGAAGCACAATAATTGCAAAAGCAAGCAATTCAGATGTGAGTTGTATTATTCTTTTCTGCCAGCCTTCATTGAATCCCTTATGCAATTAGATTGAAGGTTGTGTGCGATTCCTTTAAACCCTCGCTGCTTGGGGATTGTTGTGTACTTTAAGATTTAGTCATGAGCCTGAAAACTTTCCAGGATATTGGCCTGCAATCATGTACGTAGATTTTTTTGCTCCCCATGATCAATGCGAGTACCATTTCTTTCGTTTTTTCGAAAACGGATTTTTGTTTTCATGTTCTTGGCCCTATTCAAGACTCCTTGATCTCCAGGAATTTGCGAGGTGTTCTTTGGACATTGACGGCGTGATTGGGAGCCAGTTTTGGAAACTATTTGGTTCTTACAAGCTTTTGATATTGTAGAGTCTCTTCTGAATTTCAATTGTATTTGTCTCTTTGTGTGTCGAGTCAATTCTTGTTTTAATTCCAGATCTGCTAAAGTACCGAAATCAGCTGTGCATGGGCAAAGTATTGCTTTGGTACCTATGAACTAAGGTAACTACATCTAATTCTCACACCTTTGTAAAACCCAAATAACTTACTTTATTCATGAGAGCCTTGGGTCACTTTTGGATACATCTGTTTTCAAAAGTTTGAGAATTCAGAGTTTATTCCTATGGTGTTCAAAAAATGCATAAGAAGGGAATCAAGAATACTCTTAAAGAATTTTAGGCAATTTAGCAATAGTAGCAATGCTCAATTTTTTTATTTGGATGCATTTAGGTGTAGTTCCCTTAGAAGACCTCGGCTCAAGAAGTATAATCCATAAATGACATGGTGGATGTTTTTTGGCCAATGAAAGACAAGGAATCTCTCCATGTAGGATAGAAGTGCAAATATTCATCCTCTAAGTTTTCTATAAAAAGGGAATTTTTTCTACAGTAGTTTCTCTTCCAATGAGTGTTTTTGCATTTTTTTAAATCAACAATTCACACTGTACCTAGAGAGTCTATAAAATATTGTATGAATATTAAAAAAATTACAAAACAACTTGAATTGGTTTTTACTTCAATAGGCCAACTTTAAAAAAAAACATTGTTTAGATCATTCACCTAGTAAGGGCAATGAAAGTGTCGAGTTTTGGTACTTCAACCTTGTTTTATTGGATATAATAAAGTCAATTTGTCCCTCAAAATCTAAAAACATCTTTGCTTTTACTTTTCAATTGATCACGAGAAAGAAAAGGAAGAGAAATGTTATGTTCTTGAAAATACATGAAAGTTATGTGGGTTTGAACCACTTGATTTGGATATAATTAATTGAAATTTGTTAGTTCACTAAATGAGGATTAAAAGGCCTCGATTGGATAATTAGTTACATTGCTTTTTTCAAAACTAAATCAAGATTGGACTTGAAGATTTACAAAGAGTGTAGGGATTATGGATTTTTGACTTGAATAATATACTATATAATCCCAATGTATTTATACTCAAAAAATGAAAGTGATAAAAAAGATTGTAGAGGCAGTTATAACCCTTTCCAATCTTGTAAACCGGGTTGTAAACAATTTGACAACATGATTGAAACATAGTCTTGACATTATATTATTAATTATGTCTTAGTTGCAAGAAGTCATTGATTGTTTTACTTTATGTTTTGTAGTGTTTCAAATATTGATGCTAACCTATGATATAATGGATGTCAATATCTTTTAGGATCTTATTTGTCTATTTGTGTTTTGAAAGATATTGAATTTTAAGGAATTTCATTCTTATTGATGATAGAAATTAGAGTAATAAACAATGCAAGATTGTTTTGAAAAATTTCAGTGCTAACTAATCAACAACTCAAAAAATTAGTGAAAGTACTAATAGAAGTATATAAATATTTTTATAGAACCTAATTTTCCACTCTTTGAATGTGTTGAATAGAATCTAGGATCTTTTTTCTACTTTCCATTTAGAATTATGTTAGTAAAAAATACTTTAAGCAACTTCTAAAGTGTATTTTGGATTACGCCAGGCTATAGTACTATATATTTAATCTTTGTGTCTTCATGGGTCTTGAAACTTGGTTTATTCAATTGTTTGTTTACAAATATTAAGGTTATTCAACACAAAATTATTTTGTAAAAGTTTTCTTGAGTTTTTGAAATTATTTTAGAAACATATTGTTCGTTAATGTTTAAAAACATCTCTACACTGAATTAGAAAGGAATAAAAAGTTTGAGAATTATATATTGAGGCAATTAAAGTAAAAGATTCATTTGATATGGAGCTCATTAAATGGTTTTCAGCTATAGTAGAGGGCCTATTTCAAGCCTATTCCTCATGTTAGAAACCAACTACTACAATACTAGCCACAAATTAAAAATATTTAAAAATTATTAAGTTATTAAAATTAAAATTTTATTTATTTATTATAATTATGTGATGTGGCAATTGCATGGCCATGTCACACTGTTGCTGCAACAAAGTTTCCATGGTCTAAAACTCATGGGAATCCACAACCCTCTAGACATCCAAAATTTCATCTAATTTTTAAGATTAGAATATGGTAGAATTAATACTAAATCCCTCTAATTTTATATAGAGTCAATTTCACTTTCTATCTACAATTTTAAAAACATAATATGTTTATACATGTATATATATGTATATTTCTTAGATAAATATTATATAATCAAATTATTTATTTTTAAGTTCTATACTTTAGAATGCTTAACCTCTAAGGCATTAGGGGAAAATTTCCAAACTGTAAAGATGAATTATAAACTGCAACTCAAAAAAATGATTTAATAAAGATTCTCAAAAAATTATTGTAAAACATGATTTTATAGATCATATATCTACATAATCAATTAAATCAACTAGTACACAAACCAATATTTTTCAATAAAAGTTGAAGCCAAAAATTGAAAATTCCTTCTAAAATCAAAATGATTTTTTAATATCTTTTTATTCAAGTCATTTTTGAAGGGTCTTATTTTGAATTGAAAAGGCTATTACTTGAGGCTAGATCTACCAATACCTATTGAATAATAGAATATTTGCAAAGCAAAATCTTCAAAATAAAATTTGTACTATAAAAATGTTGAAGAACTAACACAAGAATCTTCAAAAATACATGACAAAATAACAAATGTCCACCCACAATGACTTGACTATAATACAACAATGAGTCAAATTAACTATTTTGCAGTCATTGTTGACAAAAAAATGACTACTACAATCATTATGGATAAGTCATTTATACCCTCCTTTTTGTAGTGATATCGATGAATAAAAAATGTGTTTTCGTATGCTTGGGATGTGTCAGTTGCATTCATCCATGTTCAAAATTAGAACACCTAGTCTTTTATTTAGGGGTTATATTCCAAGTTGTTTTGATTATTTTATATACTTTGTAATATAATTTAGAATTAAACTAGTGTACCTCATGCCATTGCCACCATCAAAATAAAATTAAAAATAATTTTCTAATTTTTTAATTCAACAATAAGTCAAAAATCCATAACTTTCACACTGTTGGTCAAAATAAAGTTTGTCAATTTTTCCTTGATGAGGGCTTTTCAACGATACAAAATACGCAACCAAGGGATGCATGGTCAAGGAAATCTCATGGCAACAAACAAACAAAACTAAACAAATAACCTCATTTCAAGTATGTATTTAAAGGTATAGATTCACAATGTGTGAATCTAGTCCACTCAAGATTACAGACGAAATTGAAGCATGTGTTACTTGAATTCTTTTGCCTTTTTGTTCTTTTCCTTTTTAAATTTGTGTGCTTCGAATCTTTTACTTTAGTTACTTATTTTACAGTTAAAAGTAAAAGAATGAAGCACTGAGCTATATATAAATGGAACCTTGGCTAGTGTATTGTTTATAGAAGTTGAATTTGATAAAAAAGTAAAAGGATGAATCAGTGAGTTACATACATTAAATTGAACCTTGTCTAATGTATTACCAATTGATTATATTTAGAGAACCTGAATGATTTGATAATCAATTATATACTATTCAATTCTGAAGCCCCAAATAATGACGGAACGTAAAGCCGCATCGAAATTAGTGGTGGTAGAATCTGATGTTGAAGAAGATATTGAAGAAGATACCAAGGATGGCATTGAAGATGATAGTGATGATGAAGACTACAATCCCAAGCACGAGACTAAAAAGGCAAAGTCAACCACGGAAGTAGAAGAAAGTCCGATTTGTAAAGCCCTCCAAAAGTGCAACCAAATTGCATTATGCATCCGCCATGCTCTCCTTGCTAGTCGTACTGCGTTGTTGAATCCAACCCAAAATGCAACAAGAGTCCATAAATTTGTTTTGAAAGCAGACATCAATGCGTCATGTGATATTCCGGAAAGTGATGCATCTCGCGAGTTGAAGCCTTATCAAATTAGTGGAATTAATTTCCTATTACTACTACATCGTTTACATGTCGGAGGAGCGATTTTGGCTGATGACATGGGTCTTGGCAAGACTATTCAAGTAATTGCATTCCTTGCTGTGTTGAAGAAAATCGAAGGAAATGCAGGACCTCATTTGGTTGTTGCGCCTGTATCTGTTTTGGAAAATTGGAAACGAGAGCTTGCAATATGGTGTCCTTCGTTCAAAGTGGTAGTTTACCATGGAAAAGAAAAAGAAGACTATCACAAGCAACATGGTTTGCTTGTGGATGAAGAAGGGGAACCGGCAACGTTGTTTCATATATTGATTACAAGTTATTCTATTTTTGAAAAGAAGAGCGCGCAAATGAAAGATAATCGCAATTTTTTGAGGAAGTGGAATTGGAATTGTGTCATTATGGATGAAGGGCATGTATTGAAGGATGCGGCAAGCATGCGGAGCAAAAAACTACAAGAGATTGTACAGAAAGCAAAGCAACGTATTATGTTGATTGGTACTCCTGTACAGAATGATTTGCAAGAATTGTGGGCGCTTTTGAGTTTCATGATGCCAGAAACGTTCGATGCACTTGGGAGGAATTTGCAAGAATTTCTTGGAGCAAGAAATCGTAGTACACAAGATGAAATCCTCATTACCAACATGAAAACGCTTTTGAAGCCATTTGTGATGCGTCGACTAAAATCTGAAGTCTTATGGCAACTTCAGCCCAAGACCAATCGTGTGCTAAAATTAAACATGGCTAATGATCAAGCCCAAGCTTACGAAGATGCTAAATCAAGGTGGAAAAAACATGTAGAATTGAAATACGCAAGTGAAGAAGGCAACATCTCTAGTGCGAACTTGGTAAGGAGCCAACAAGTTCAAAATGCCGCCTTGATACATCAAGAAGTCAAAAACTCCTTCGACTACATGAGGAAAATCAGCAATCATCCTTTGTTGGTGAGAAGGATTTACAAAGAAGAAGATGTGCAAAAACTAGCAAAGAGGTTTTATGATCTTGGGGTGTTTGGAAATCAATGCGTTGAAAAGCAAGTGTATGACAAACTTTTGTCTTCTAGTGACTTTGATCTGCATAAATTGTGTGAAAAATACGGTGGTATTCCAAATGGCCGAGGAAAACTTGATGATGAAGTGATATTATCTGCTACCAAATGCCAAGCATTAGCCAAGCTTTTGGCTCAATTGAAGAATGAAGGTCACAGATGTTTAATTTTTAGCCAATGGACAAAGATCTTGGATATTTTGGAATGTGTTTTGAGTATTCATCGTTACAACTTTATTCGTTTAGATGGAAGCACGGATGGACAAACTCGACAAGCTCTTGTAGATAAATACAACAACAATCAAGATATATTCATCTTTTTGATTTCCACGAGAGCTGGAGGAACAGGTTTAAATCTGACAGGAGCGGACACTGTTATCATTCATGATGTGGACTTCAATCCCCAATCAGATCGACAAGCTGAAGATCGTTGCCATCGCATAGGTCAATTGAAGCCTGTCACAGTTTATAGATTGGTCACAAATGATAGTGCAGATAAAGTCATCTATAAATTAGCTAAAAAGAAAATGAATTTGGATGCAACGGTGTTGCAAACCAAATATGATGAAGATGAAGAGCAAGAGGAAATCATGAAAGAAATTCTCTTAGAAAGAAAGTCATGATCATAATGGAGTCATTATAAATTTTATTCAAAACATTTTAATACATGTAGTCCTTCCTTTCTAATGTGTTGATAATATGTATGCACCCAAATTGTTTGCATTGTTTGTTGAATTCAATTCTTTGCATTGTTCGTTGAAATCAATTGTTTGATTTCCGAGTGATAGCAATAGCAAGCCATGTCTACAGAGTTTTCAGTCTTGTATAACATTGACACTTTTGTAACAAAATGTTGTCAAGACTTGAAGAATAGTAATTTTGCATTATAATAATTCACTGCTAATTAACCTATTAGTTTTTTTCATCATATTAGAGTAGGAGGCTCAGAAACCACTCATCTAAGGGCTAGTCCAACTTTTTCATGTATTTTTCTTCAACGTGAAATCTTTAGTTCATTTTTCAGATAAAATCAAGTAGTTGTGGAATGTAACAAAAGTGGTTTCATATTTTTTTGAAGCATTAATGAATTACTTATGAATTTTCAAACAAGTTGTATTGTAGGCACCTATTTATGACCCTAGGTCTTCCGTAAATTATTCACTTGCAACTTGTACAAAGAAATGGGGAATTAAAGCAAGGTAAATGATTGACTCTTGTAATATATAATATTTTTTCTTAATTCATTCAATGACTATAGAGGTCAATTTAAGAACCATCTCATGTCCATTTTAGAGCTAATTATAAGGGAGATTCTACATGCTTGAGCAAATTTTGAGCCTCCTACCTTATTAGCCTATCACTACCCAAAAGAGTGTCAATTTCAACACTTTTTAGAACATGTTTTTGATTTTTTTTTTCCCCTTAAACATTGTAAAGTTGGAAGGTGATCAAAAATTGGGTAAATAAGCATTTGGGCATGACTTTGATTATTGAATTGTTTAATTTGTTGTTGTTTGATTGTTGACTGTTGAAAGTAACAAAGAATTTCAAATTTTAAAGATGGATTTTTAAGACATCATATGAATAAAGTATGATTTTAAAAAAAAATTTAAAATTAGGTGTTTCTAAAAATTGGTCTTAGAATCTCATGAATAAAGGTTGAACATTTTGGGCATCTAGTTGGTTTTAGAAATAAGGACAATTTAGAACAATTAGGTGTAATTGTCATATAATGAATTGTACATGTAGTAGACAAGTAATTGGTCACCAATTAAACATTCTTGTGCTTGTCCACATGCACTCATTGTATATGCAATGGTGAATCTATTGCCAAAACTGTACTTCCTTTGTTCCAAAATGATCTTCCAGTTGACCTTAATTCTTTGTCTCAAATTGATCTTGTTGCACTTTGTGGCGTTGCAAATTGGTTAGATTTGGTTCTTGGATGCTATTTAGAACCAAAAAAACAACTCCAAGTAGTAGTTCCTCCTCCATTCATGCAATCATTAATCAAAAGACCTTTGAAATGACTAATGGAGTCAATCAACATTGTTCATTTTTATTTTTTGCATCTCTTTGGATATTGCCCAATTGAAGGGGATGAAGCCTTGGGAGGCAGAACAAAGGGCCACACGTAGTCTTGGTCATATACTAATTGCCTACAACATGATGACCTCACACTCAACAATTAATTCACTAGTGGGGCTCTTTGAAAATGTCCCCCCAAATCTACTTTTCGATATTCCAAAACTATACTTTGAAAAAGGCTCTAAAAGTTTCTAGAATGTTAAGAGTGCACCAAACTCTACTAATAATGTGAAATTGGTTTTTAAAATGTTATTTTTAGCCTTACTTTAGAACATTTTGTCCAACAGGAAGATCATTTTGGGATAGAGGTAGTATATATATAGTCCACCACTAGCACTTGTCGGAGCTCTATAGGTTACATTCTATACTTGTAAAGTACCTCCCATATGGGTGATGAGACAAATTTGCATGTATGATTAGTGAGTGCAATTTTATATGGCCAAGTGCAAAAATAAACTATTGTGTGAAAACAATGACTCCATTGTTTATTTTTAGAGCAAATTTTTCTACAAAGAAATACCATTTTCCTTTAGGAAGTATTTGACAATATGTTTTTATATATTCAAGGGATGAAATCTCTATTTTTAATTTTAATTTTAAGAGGAGAGAGTCTTGAAATACTACACCCCTAGGGGACTTGGATCTTTGGAGGGCCATAACTTCCTTGGTCACCTTTGGAGGATGAATATATATACTTTTAGGATGATTATGTAGTTTTTCATCCATAATTTAGATTATTCATCCATCTTCGTGAATGAAAATGGATTGAATAGTCAATTATAGATAAAATTTTCCTTTGCCCAAAATAAATGAAACAAAAAGCTTTGCATGACGAGCCCTTTTTTCATTCTAAAGAAGTGACAAGAATTTATTACTAATATTTTAGCAATGTATGTTTCTAAACTCATCCAATTTTTAAACAAAAAATCATTTTATAGTTAAATTCTTGTACTTTTTCATCTCAATTTGGCAATTTCTTCCATGTCTTTTGAATAAATGTTTCAAAATTGGTGAAAAATGTTACTTTTTGAACACAAAAAGCAAAGAATTATCATTCTTGAAATGGTGTGATTTGAGCCTATGGTACCCAATCAATCACCAAAGATTATAAGAGGCTCTATCCTTATAGCGTTAATTTGCTTTTCAATTAATCTTGACCTATGATACACCTATAGACCTATAACTACTTTTTTAAACTTCAAAGTCTTTTATCTTTGTATGCATCCATTTTGCAACTATATATGAATGAAAGCTATACATTTATTTTGCAAAGATGTAATCACATGCCTTCTATATATGTTATACAATTTAAAATTTTCTTGTGAAATTATGGAATTACTATAATTTTTTGAATAAATAGTGAAAATAATTCATATCTAATACAAAATACTTAAAAGATCTCAAACTTTCTCTACATGTATATACTATAGTGTTGAACATTTTTGTATAAATAAATTTACTATGTCATTCTAAACTTATTAAAAAAAACTAACACTCCATGGGATGAGGTTCAAAGTTGAAATTGCAATAAAATTTTGAATATTAATGAATTTTTTGAAATTCCAAATTTGGTGTAGAAACTATAGTTGATGAACTTTATTTCACTAGTTGGATTTAAACTCAAAAATTTAGCTAAAGAAGGAACAAGAAAGTTGCCAAAATACACAACAAGATCCATGAATTTTTCTAGTTTCTTTTGTGAAAAAGTTTAAAAATATAACAAGAAGTGAATGTCCAAAATCTCACATTGAAATAGGTCTAAACAACTCCTCCTAAAGATTTGGATGAAAAAAAGTTTTTTTTAATCATGGGGCTACTTTTAAAATCATTTAAAAGTTACAACCATCATCTTAGGGGTTCTAAGGTTAATCCTTGAGTGCCCAGCTCAAATTCACTAAAATCCAAACCCTTTGGAACTCATTCCTCTTAAACTACCATTTAAATGAGATTCACAAAATATTGACCATACTAATTGGTAGTGGAGAGAGGTTCAAAGGTGCATGGAAATGAACTAATGATTTGACTGTACCGTTTAAAAGATAATAACAATCAAACAAGGACAACCTTCTTAGTCAAAGAGGTCACATTTTGGCATGTGGAGCGCTCAGGGGTTAAGGTAACTAATCAAATTTCCTCAAAGCAGCTTCTATTGATGCAAAGCCTCTTGTCCTTGAAAAATAAGGGTTTCCAATGTTTTGGTGTGAAATGATGAACTTTTGTTCTATAGATGGAGGTGCTTAAGATTGACAAGGAGATTTTTCTTTAATTGGCTCTCAACTACAAGGGAAGAGCTTTGCATCGGTAGAAGTTAGAGTACATGTGAGGAAGCTTTAGAGTAGGTACCTTACTAAAAAAGTGTGCCAATGCTACATGGACAAATACAATTGTAGTGTAGCAACTTCTTCATTTAAAAAATCGTGGTGTGTTAACAACAGATTTTGCAATCTATCGAAAAAAATTGACCTTATAAAGGCCTTTGCAACATGAATATATATATATATATATATATATATATATATATATATATATATATATATATATTAAAATTGGAGTTTAGAGATATAGATTTGGAGAATTTTGGAGGATAAGAAATTTGATTTTGTTACTACATTTCACCAAATCCATCCAAGTGAGGGTTGGGAATTCACCAATTTTTCTTAATATAATGTATCATAAAATACAAATACAAATACATAGGAAATAATCGTATTAATTGACATCTTAAGGTAACTCCACCTAATTTTGATTGTTTTCTAAAACTAATCAATCTAGATTCTTGCTTGAAAATGTACTCTTATTTTCAAAACTTTGAGGCAAGAATCTAGATTGATTGGTTTTAGAAATACCTATTTTTAGAACTTTGAAGATTTGTAATTTATTCATATGATGTTCAAAAATACATTGTAAGTGAATCTAGAATCACTTTTTGGCTACCAACAAGACCCCGCAAAAAGATTTTCAATATAAAAATGGGAACCACACTAAATTGCTTATCTGTGTGATTTTAGGTGTACTCACCTTAGACTCTTAGAGACGATCGCCACATGAGTGACATGGCTGGAGGGAAATTTTTTATTTACTCTGGTCGACAACTGAACCGGCCGAAATCTGTCTTGGAAGAGCCGCCTTAAATTTGAAAAAATTCACGCAGGAAACAAAACAGTTTGATTTCCAAGCTCATCAAGAGATACCTGTCTCTGGCATTTGGACCCCGCCGCAGACACGCGGCAGCGTCCGCTAACAATGAGCCAACACTTGGCCGTCCAAAGCCCTTCCCTTCCCTGCCTTTACATTCCTTTACGATCACCTGGCTCCCTTGTGCGAATTTCTTCCAATTTCATACAGTTTCTTGCTAAGTTAGGATCCATCCCCATCCAGGCACAATCGAGGGTTGTTGCTGTCGGAGAGGTATTCAATTGACAACCCTTGATTTCCACGCAAATTGGGTGCTGCAGGTTTTGAGCAATTGGAGTTACGAGTGTTGTTGAGATTTTCATTTGATTCTCCGCTGGGGTGCTGTTTTTAGGCATTTGCGTTTACGGTTCTTGCAATTTTTGGTTGGGGTTTTGTGGATTCGGAAATTGAAGCTCGTTAATTTCGTTGCGTTTTAGGGAACTGCGAGGTTGCTTGAAGTTGAATTGTGGCCGCGTCTTGCTTGGGTTTCCCAAATTTCTTCTGATTCCTTTAAGGATCCATCGGGATCCAGATCCAATTTGCAGAGGTATTCAATTTGCATCTCTTGGTTATTACGAAGTTGGGTACTGCAGGTTTTGCTCGACCTATTGGAGTTACAATCGTCATAGAGATTCTTATGTTGGGGATACGTTTTAGGCATTTGTGTTTACGATTCTTTTTTATTTGTTGGTTGGTGTTCGTGGTTTAAGTAGTTGTAGCTCGTTAATTTTGTTGGGTTTCGTTGAATTGTGAGGTTTGCTTGAATGTGGAATTGTAGCCGTGATTGGTTAGGTTTCTTGGTTTGGAAATTATTTTGGGGGAAATAGTGCAGTTTGGTTCGAAACTGACGTTCACTGCTTGTTTGGCGCTGTTGGTGTACTTGAAGTGTCGTAATTGAAATTTGCGCTTGTCTTGCTTAGGGTTTGATGGGGCAGCTGTTCTTGTTGTTCTTTGTTGCTAGAAAAACAACGGCAATGTCGATCAAGTCCATGTGAGCGCCACTGTTTGAATTCTGGTCAGCGAAATGGATATTCTGTCGAACAGATCGAATGCCAAACATGATGAGCAAATGTACAGGCAGTGGTTTGCTTACGCCGATGCAGGTAAACCCTGTTCTCCATCTTTTCTTTCTGTGCCCTTGAGAGTGAAGTTCAGAATTTGGATCTAAGGTAACTAGAGACATATGTTTAATGGTTTTATTATCACTTGAAAGACGATTCTTGCGCAATTTAGCTTGCATTATTTGGGTACTGTATGAATGAGTTATGAATTTCAATAGGTGAAACAAAAATTGATACTAGACTTTGTTGTTAAGATGTCGGACATTCTTATAATCAATATCTACATAATAGCCAAGATTTTGTGAATCAAGGTTGCTTTTCGGTGTTGTTACCTTAGGTGACACAGTACTGTTTCCGTAATAGTGTTCAAATAAGCGTTACTACTATTGGATTTCTTAAATTTTGTTTGGCCTTGCTTGCAATTGAACGACGATTCTAATCCTTTATAGTATTTGTTTTTGGGACACCCTATGAATGAAGTATGAATTTTTCTAAGGTGCTGACTATAAGTGTACACCAAATCATTGACCTAAACTCTCAATGTGAAGAGAATGTATGCTAGGACTATGTACAGTTTAGGCAAGAATCCGCAGGAGTTCCTTTGGGGTAAGAGTTTGTAATTAGGTCTAGGAACCTTGGACTTGAGGTAAATGAATCTCAATATTGGAGTGTCTTCTGCCTTTACACTTTGGCCAATATTTGCTTTGCAGATAATGATGGACGACTCACTGGCAATGATGCTGTCAAGTTTTTCTCTTTCTCTCAGTTGCCCAGAGGAGAATTGAAGCAGGTATTTCGATTCCCAATTCTCCACATGAACTTTCTTGAGCCTCACAACTTGAAAACGAATTCTGTGTAAATAGTGAAAGTCATGCCTACCATCTGCTACCTTGGTCCTTAATCGTGACTTGGTCTTGCGACATCCCTGAAACTCAACTTCTAGCTTACACAGAGCAATCCAATATGAATGTGTTAGCTTACTGTCCTTAATCCTCTTGATTTTTACTTTTAAGCAGTTACATGTTTCATTTGTAGTGAAATTTATCTGTTTATTCTTCCATTTTTTTGCTTTGACTCTGATGTCATGCAACATGTTGGTGTGTTGAATCAGGTTTGGGCAATTGCCGATGTCAAGCGGCAGGGGTTTCTTGGTTTCAAGGAGTTTGTCTCTGCAATGCAGGTCAGTCAGTTGTTGTCAACGTTTTAGATATGGATAATCTAATTGCTAGATTTCAGAAACCTCATTTTGCACCGAATCTCAAGAGCCGGATCTTTGATGGGTTTGTTGTCTCTACTTCCAAAGGGAAAGACTTTACTCCCATGGTTTGCAAAAGTAGAAATTTCTAGTGTCCAATAAGAATGGGACCTGTGTTACAAGCACAACAGTAATAAGTTGAGCTTCATCATTTCACAAAATGAATTTTCTTATGTCTAGTTGAGTTTTAGAATGTGATTGCAGGGTAAATTGCATTCTAAGGTTGACAAATGTTTTTAAAAAAAATTTCCAATGATTGAGGATTATTTTGAGGATTATATTGAGGAATATATTGAGGTTTAGGGTTTAAGATTATATGGAAATAGATTTGAAAATTGTATGTTTCTATTCAGGGATCAGGCACATGCGTTTAGCCACTAACCCAAATTTTTTGCAGTATAGATGTCCCCGTTATCCTCTTCTAAGAATGTGTTTTTACCGCGAATGATGATACAGATGATTCATTTAAATGCTGTATCTTATTCATCCACGTGGATAATGGAAGATATGACCTTGTACAGAAGCTGTTGAATTAGGAAGAGCAAGAACGCTTTATAATTGGGTTTGGGGTTTCCAGGTTATCTCACTAGCTCAGTCAGGCAAGGACATCAGTCCTAACATGCTCAAGAACGCAGGTAAATTTCTCAGCTCTTAAATATTACAACAAACGTCTCCTTTCATGAATGTTATGTTTTTCATAAAAAAATTCACTGACGTTGTTACAGACTTATATTTGTTCCTTTTTTCTTTTTCTTTATTATTGGTGTTAGGGGATTGTACATTACTGACCACGATCCACTGACTGTAGATTTGGACAATATTACCGCACCCACTATGACTGGGTTGGAGGAGTTAATTTCGGTGCGATTTGCTCTTGTTTCATACTCTGTAGTAATTGTCATTTTGAAATGTGGTTGCGGTAAAGGTGATCGACGTTTAGAACAGATTGTTAGTACGTGGTGATGTACACAGACCATTAAATCTTATCATTGACTCTTCAGTTTCCACTGGTTTTACTCTTTTCCAGAATCAACAGGAACGCACATCCCCATCATCAAATGGTTCATTTCGTAGTAATGGTTCATTCAAAGGGTCATCTCCTCAGCTTACTGTATCTAAAATATCACAACGGTTTAATCAGAAGACTCCAGGAAGGGTAAGGAGCTGTGCTGTTAAGTATAATTGGCATTGAATGTGTTTGAAAGCAGGTCTGCTTTATCTATATGCAGTGGCTGTAACTTTAATATGCTTGTTGAAGGTGCCTCACATGTACAAACTTCAAGGAGTTGGAGCATCTTGGGAGCCCTGATTTTTCGTTGAAGTAGTTGGTCTGCCCAAGGTGTTTGCAGCTCTGTTCAAGAATTCTATGTTCTGGAGTTACCTGGGTCAATTGAACCTTCCAAAATTGCTTATATTGAAAGTTGGGGTTGGCTGGCAGTCTCTTTCAGGAGTCTCGGTTACATCAATTGTCGATGGCTTGAAGAAACTCTATCTTGAGAAATTGAAGCCCTTGGAAGTTACCTACCGTTTCAACGACTTTGTCTCTCCTGCGCTGGTATTGCCCTTTTGCATGTTTCAAGTGCTTCATTAGATACTGGTAATAATTTGGGAATTTGAGGTATTACCCTGTTCATTCTTTTAGTGTCATCCATGAGTGAATGAGACACCAAAATAGTGTGTCGTGGAGTGATTGAACCGGGTTTTTTTCAATAGTGTACCTTGGGAACAAGAAGTGGCCAACACGAGATCCTAAACTTTCTAAATGGTGTTCCAAGCTATTCATGAATAGGTACACTGATACATGGGTTTGGATTAGCATTAGATCTACAAAAAGTACATTAAACACGTCATAGAATAAACAATGTAGTTGGCTGACGTGTCAATGCTGTTTTTCTGCAGACGGAGAGTGATTTTGATGCGAAGCCTCAGGTGATGCTTCTGGGTCAATACTCAACAGGAAAAACAACTTTCATCAAGCATTTGTTACGGACTAGTTATCCAGGAGCACATATTGGACCTGAGCCTACAACTGACCGATTTGTGGTAGTGATGGTGGGTGCTTCCTCTTGGCTTAGATTCTGTTTTTTGAAATCAATTCTGTTTCTGACCACCATTTCATGCCTATGCATAGAGGATATGGCGATATATGGTACTCTTGTATAAATAGTTCAAGCACAGCATATCTTATAACCAGGTCTTTGTAACCCTTGAGTGTCTGAACATAAATAGAAAGTGCACTTTGGAATCTAGTTGTTGTAGTAGCTTTTAGCATATTTCTTTTCTTCAAGAAATAAGGTCTTGACTTCTTTTCTATAAGTATATTTTGTTATCTTCCTCAATGGTTTATTTCAACTCCTATGGATTTAGAAGTAGTCACTTTTGACCATTTGGTGGTTAATTGTGAGACTTGGGGTTAGCCAGGACTGGTTATAATGACTCTTTATATGTTTCAGGGAGGACCAGATGAGCGAAATGTTCCTGGTAATACAATTGCAGTACAGGCGGACATGCCATTCAGTGGTCTCACTCGATTTGGCCAGGCTTTCCTCTCCAAGTTCGAGTGTTCTCAAATGCCACATCCAGTATGATTTTTCACCATTAGTTAGATGCATGTGCCTTGTATGATCTCAGTATAGAAAATTGGTCGGTTTTGACATTACCGTTCAGCTGGCGGTGATTGAATCTTCTTGGAATAGAACTGCTTAAATCTTTTTGCAATAGAATTACAGATCTTGTCAACCGCTTGTGGTGTGATTATTGGTGAATACTCATAACATTCAATGACCTGTCGATCTCCTTAGCATTGAGTATCTTTCCTCTGCATTCTTGGGGATAGACATCTCGTAAATGAAGTTCTTGTTTTTGTAGGAGGCAGGGGGTCCTGTTAGAACGGGTTAATAGTCTTGTGGTGCTTCTAAGTGATACGGTTTTTCCTTGACACAAGTTAATCATAAATACTTTGTTTGTCTCTGGGACAGTTGTTGGATCACATTACGTTTGTGGATACACCTGGAGTTCTGTCTGGAGAGAAGCAGAGGACTCAAAGGAGTTACGATTTCACAGGTGTCACTGAATGGTTCGCATCCAAGTGTGACCTCATTTTGCTGTTGTTTGATCCCCACAAGCTGGATATCAGCGATGAGTTCAAAAGGGTCATTACATCGCTGCGTGGGCACGACGACAAAATACGCATTGTTTTGAACAAGGCTGACCAAGTTGACACCCAACAGGTTTGAACTAGTCTTCTTAAAACCTTGAACCCTTTGTCACATACTGTTTGTTTCTCGGGGATTTTTGACGATTCCTTTATTAGTTTGGGTTGGTTATTTTCCTGTTGACTAATGTAATAGAGCGACCTTGCAGCTGATGAGAGTATATGGTGCACTTATGTGGTCTTTGGGCAAGGTGCTCAACACTCCTGAAGTAAAGCGAGTTTATATTGGGTGAGTCTGTTGACAACCTGTACTGAGAGACTGTTTGTGATGATTAATTTCTGAAGAGTCAGTGCTCCATTGAGACTAATACCCTATAGTTTTCTGATTTTTGTATTTATTATTATGGTTTAGGGTTTCATGACGCTTGTGAACTTCGTAGGTCTTTCAACGATCGACCAATTGATGAAGAAAAAATAGGAGCTACTGGGAAGGACTTGTTTGAAAGAGAACAAGAGGATCTGCTGGCCGACTTGAAGGACATCCCAAGGAAGGCTTGTGATCGAAAGGTATGCCTAGACCATGCTGATGCTGTCCTAAATTACATTATATTATATGAGAATGAAGGCATTATTACTTCACAGTATATTGATCTAAGTATTTGTGTTTTGAGGGTTAAGGTTGGGAACTCATTCCTAAAGCTCTTTTGCTATATCTCCTGTGGTTTCCCATTATTAGAACGTATTTCTATATTTTAAAACTTATGGATTCTTCAAGTTTGAAATAGTTGGGTTCCAAGCATGAGGATAGACTTACCCTTAAAACCGTGAGAATTGCATCTATGATGTATCTTTGACTTTTGAGTATCTCTCTCAAAAAGTCAATGACACTTTGTATTGTAAATGAGTGGCTCTTCAACCCATGAGAAAAGAACCTCCGTGCAAATGGTCTCCTACATTGTGCACCTTCTGATGTGATGAATTTTTGGGTCCTTCAGATCAATGAGTTTGTGAAGAGGGCAAGACAAGCCAAGATTCACGCCTACATAATAGGTCAACTGAAGAAGGAAATGCCAGCCATGATGGGCAAGAACAAAGCGCAGCAACGCTTGACGGATAACTTGGAGGATGAATTTGGCAAGGTGAGTGAGGGTCATACATTCCTTGCCTAGTCTGAACTTAATGCCCCTCTTAGTGTTCATTTGAGATTTTCTCTTACTAGGTGTTCTATCATTTGTTGTAAGAAAAACATGGTAATGCATCCCATATTTTCAATTGGAGAGAAGGGTGAAGTCTCACAAACCGTTTAAAAATATGTTTTTGATGAGCATATCTGAAACTTGAACAGGTGCAAAGAGAATTCCATCTCCCATCTGGCGACTTTCCAAGGGTGGAACATTACAGAGAAAGGCTTGCGGGATACAACTTCGATAAGTTTGAGAAACTGAAGCCCAAGATGTTGCAAGCAGTTGATGATATGCTAGGCTATGATATCCCAGAGTTGCTCAAGAGGTTCCGTAACCCATACGACAATTAGTCGGTACAGTATTCCGTTTCCTACGAAGTTCAATATTTATCAATGAACTGCTGCTCTAGCTTGGGGACAGCTAGATTAGTCCTGTGCAGTGAACTTAGAATTAGTGGTCGATGCCTTATATGCTGTGACTTGTAACTTTTTAGTGGGGAAGCGCTCGACGTCCTGGTTGGCTCCCTTTTCATAAATTTAAGTTAATAAAGGAAATCTGTAGATTGTACTATCTGTTACATAATCCACCTCTTCTAAAGCTTCGAGATTTTCCAGCCCTGAATGCTAGGCATGCACGCTTGCAACTGAGCATACTTACAGTGTTTTTTTGGGCACAAATTTTTTCCAGTTGTCTACAATCAAAAGACGTTGGCTATTTTTTGTGAAGAAAATTTTCATTAATTTGGTTAGAATAGCCAAATTATAACTGTCTTTCAGACCAATAGCCAAATTTCACCTAGGTTTCACGTACTTTTGATACGGTATATGTATCCTCTGTCTTTCAGACCAATAGCCAAATTTCACCTAGGTTTCACCTACTTTTGATACGGTATATGTATCCTCTATTATTTTTCCTTGGAAAGGGTGTAGGATATAGTGACCAAAGGCCCCATTCTTGGAACGAATAGAGCACAAGGAATTAAAAAATAAATTTTTTATGCAGCCAAGGAATTTCACTACTTTAGGACAGTTTGTTGGCTATTACATCTCTTCTATTAAGACAACATTTTTGTTTTGTTTTGTTTGTTTTGTTTTGTTTTGTTTGTCACAATGAGATCTCTTGGACCGTGCATCCCTTGGTTGCGTGCTTGGTACTGTTGGAAAGCCCTCGGCGAGGAGGGGTGCACCGGCTTGGTTTCGTGGTGTTCGGACCTACGGTGTGAAAGTTATGCATTTTTGAGTTGGTTTTGGTTTTGAAAAATTAGAAAATCACTTTTACTGATATTTTGGTCACAACTTTAGTACCATTGAAAAGCCCTTGGCAAGGTGCACCGACTTGGTTTCGTGGCGTTCCAACTCACAATATGAAAGTTATTGAATTTTGAAGTATTTTTATGAATTAAAAAATTAGAAAATTAATTTTTCTTATATTTTAGTCACAATTTTGGTACCGTTGGAAAGCTCTCGGCAAGGAAGGGTGCATAGGTTTGGTTTTGTGGCATTCCAACTTACGGTGAGAAAGTTATGGATTTTTGAGTTGTTTTTGGTTTTAAAAAAATTAGAAAATTACTTTTACTTTTGTTTTGATTGTGGCAACGCCACAAGGCACACGTACTTGGTACTGTCGGAAAGCCCTTGGCGAGGAGGGGTGCACTGACTTGGTTTCATGGCGTTTGGAAGTATGGCGTGAAAGTTATGCATTTTTGAGTTATTTTTGGTTCTAAAAAATTAGAAAATTACTTTTTCTTATATTTGGTTACAATTTTGGTACCGTCGGAAAGCTCTCAGCAAGGAAGGGTGCACAGGCTTGGTTTCATGGCATTCCAACTCGCGGTGAGAAAGTTATGCATTTTTGAATTGTTTTTGATTTTTAAAAAATTAAAAAAAAATTTACTTTTATTTTGATTGTAGCAATGCCATAGGGCATTCTAGTTTTTATTGAAGAAATACCCTGTTATTTCTTCTAAATGATAAAAAAATAAAAGTCATTGGTTACCATTGTACACGTTGGTTATGGTCAATTATTCCCATAAAAAAAGTATATGCTTAGAATTGAAATATTTATTAATTTTTTTATATAATTTACTTTAATAATAATAATAATATTCCCCAAATTCTATCATCTATTTAAAAAAATATTTCTTGCCAATATAAACTACCATGTACGCAACCACTATGTATTACACAAAAATAATTATTTTTTATTGGATTTAGACAAGTAAAAGTGTACTACAATGCACTTTAGCATGCACACAATACGTATATTAAGTTGTGACTTTCATTTTAGGCACTTTGGTGATAGATTACACCCTCAAAATTAATATATTCATTTTAGGCAAGACTTTAGACATAATAGATTTTGGTGACAATTGTATTTCATTTAAACAATTGAATATTCCTTGTTTATATCGTTTTATTGTTATTCTTTGTCCATTCAGAATAGATTTGTGGCAAAAGTAGATCTCTACAACCTACATACTTTTATCTATGTATAAGGTAGAACCACCCATTACCAATCAAAGTCCCATCAACAATCAATAAGGGGGATTGAAATGCAAGAGAGGTTGGGACTAATTTCCAAACTTGAGTTCTTGATTTCCTACCATCAATTCCTCCATTCTCTTCATGAGACATCTGCTCAATTTGGAGTGCCAAAGTGAACAAGTAGTCTCTTAAATGAACAGTTTTGGAATAATCTACACATTGGACATGGGTCTAGACCAACTTGTCTTCCAAAATTCATAGTAATTTCAGTTCTATTACCAAATTTACCAAGTGATAAAATTACCAAATTTTGGCAATCCCCTCAATTCTATCACTGTGAAAATATTTCCTTCGTTATTGTACTCCACATTGTGTCCACAGTTGCTTATTTGGTCGGTTATGGATGGTTCTACCTTAACACACTCAATTTGAACAAAAATGGGGTAGGTTCAATTCCCAGGAATTCAGGGCTTCAATTTACTAAAGATTTCTTAATTTCACTTTCAAACAATTTCAACCCACATATAAAAAAAGTAGTCCCTTCTCCTCAAACTTTTAATTTCTGATAAAAACAAGCATGAAATCACCGAGGGGATATCCATGAGACAGTTGTGCAACTAGAAGTTTCAGCAATAACATTTCAAAAACAAGGTTTCCATGAAAATCTAGGCTTGGACTGGGTATGCATATACCACTCTTGGTAACGCCATACTGTTACCATCAAATTAATGCACTGTGTTTATTGAAATGTTGATGTTCACGTAGAGCACCCTATGATACATGAAGAACGAGCTCCACACAGAAGGCCAATGCGTGCTTCCTGTTCCTGATATTTCTTGTTCCTGATCAAAACATACAAGAGTCTCTTGATGATTTGAGAGGCGATATCAATTCCACCATTTCCAAAATGATGCTAAGTAAACGCCCAGCTGAGCAGCAGTGAATGTGCTGGAATTATCGAGCCTCAAATTGAACAACTGCAAGGTCCAAAACAACAAGTCAGAATTATTTTGATACACACTCATACCTCTGCAAACCCTAAGTTTATGTTATGGTTACCACTGTTGAAATAATTTGAATGTGTGCTACACTGTGACAATTGTGCATATTCCAAAGTTTTGGGTTTAGAGTATCCTGGACACTTAGTCACACTGCAGCACACATTCAAAGATGTTTCAAAAAATGACAGAGAAGCTCACATTAAACAAAAGATATCTATCTGTGACAATGCAGTTGGAAAGTTTCAAGTGCTGGAATGCTTGGAGTGGTCTAACTAAATCTTACAACCACAAGTGGCACCCTCCCACTAGAGTAGGATAAAATTGTAATCGACACTTCACAATTCAAAGCTTATTCATGTGGTGTCCAAAAAGTACATGCTCACATGTGCTGAACCCTTTTTCAATTGCTGACAAGAAAAAAATAATAAATTTAATTTACATTTAGTAAGACACATTCAGTCGTAGATATGGCGTTGTTGAACTCACTAAAACTTCCTGGAAATGGTCAAATTCCAGGGAACTTTTCTAATTAGAAAGGAGATGCAAAAGACAATGTTCCTCTTGAAACACTAATTGCCCTGTCTTTGTAAGACCAATGGAAATGTGAGAATATTGTGTTACATGGACATGTGATATTACAAAGTAAAGAATTCTTGCTTCTAAAACCCTAACCTCTAAAATCGCAGGAATTCCCTCTATATTATCACGTTTGCATTGCAACAACCTCCGATCCTCTGGTATTAGAGTCTATTATTAGAGGGCGTCGTAGTGCAATACAGGAGTTTCATACGCATGCTATTACAGAATTGCACGAATTGCGCTTAATGTTTGGGTGTACACAAAGCGCTCAATAACGAAAATTAAGGACGAAGTGATGAACAATATTACAGAACTAAACGAATCAAGTCTCAGGGAAAGAAACTCACTGCGTCTGGTTCTCTTCTTGTAAAGAATGCGGTAGCCACACTCCCGACACTGGATCACATCTCCAGGTTTCAACGTGTTGTCTGCTCCACAATCTGAAGAGAAAAATAGGATCAAATCTTTAAAACATTCACTGCGCTTCAATAGCATTGGAACAGCCCCAGCCTCAACCCTAATTCTCGAACAAGCTACACATACAATCATGATTGCTTCGAGCTTCTTCAGACATCGCGCAGTTAACACCAATTCCCGAATTTCCTAGGTAAAAATTATTCTTGTTATAGTATTGTATATCTCACCATAACGCTGATTACGCAGCTAAAGAAACAAGAGACGGGAAAAGGAACAGACCACCACAGAGATAGGTGACGGGCTCAGGGGCCGGCACACCCATGCCTCCTCCGTCCATGGTTAACCGCACGAGCGTTACAAGCGGCAACCAATTTGGGAAAACAACCTCCGCAAGAGAGACAATGAAAATGAGTCCTGTGTTAGGGTTTTGGGTTGAAGCAATTGGGAACAAACTTTGGGAACAAGAGTGAGAACGTAAAAGTAACTCCGGATTGAGTGCTTCACGAAACCCTAAGCCTACTGTCGAATCTGCGTCAGTGCGCACTTCAAGCTGGCTAAGTCAGTGTCAGTTGAGTTTCCTGTCGGTATTCTCCTTCTGCTTGTCTCGGCGTACTTTATAGTTGTTTGGGCGGAATTACGTGCGGATTTCGAAAGAAGTAATCGGAGTTCATTCTCTGGATATTTTGAAGATGGCTACGAGTAAGCGACCAGCTTTATCTTGGTCTCGGTTCAGAGTTTTGTCTATTGTAGTTTTCAAATTGCAGGAAGAAGTCTGCGGAATCTCTAGCTCAATTCTTACCTGTCCGTGATTTTTTTGCAGGGACCCAGTTTGAGAATAGCAATGAAATCGGAGTTTTCTCAAAGCTAACAAATGCTTATTGCTTGGTGGCAATTGGTGGTTCTGAGAATTTTTACAGGTGCCTCAATATAATCCTTTCTGAAATTTTCAACCTTCTTTCTTGTTTGCGCAATTACCAGAAGTTTCGTCATGTTTTGAGGTCTCGTTTAAGAATTATTATTAATCTCCTCCTGTCTAACATACGGTCTGTGTTGTTGGTTTGGATTGCTGTCTACTCAGCACATTCGAGTCAGAATTAGCAGATGTCATTCCTGTGGTGAAGGCCTCTATTGCTGGTACCCGGGTGATAGGTCGTATGTGCGTTGGTGAGTCCCCTAATTTCAATGATTCTTGGATTTTTTTATTGTTGGACTAAAATTTTGAGCTTGCCTTATCTTCTGGATTTCAGACACTAGTTGAGAACCTACCTCCCAGAGGTATTCTAGAAAACCTAGCTAAGTTATTATTGGCAGGGTTTACGTTCGAAATCACCTCAACATGTTACAATTTGCGAAGTTTCACCTTTGGGTGATTACTGATAGTATTCCATGCTAGCTGGTATTTGTTGGAGATTGAAGTTCACGAAAAATTCCTTGCAGTTTCATAGTGGGTAACTGTAGATACACGATAATGAAGCTTATGTGATTCTATTCTCTGTCAGGTAACAAGAATGGTCTGTTGCTTCCACAAGCGACCACAGATCAAGGTACACTTCGTCAACCTTACAAGCCTTCTGTCAGGACCTGAGAATTTCTTGTAGACAACTATTCTTGGTTAATTTGTAGAGATCTGAAAACAGTATCTTATGTGATAGTTTAGCTCCTGTCCGGTACAGAGGGCTATGTGCATCACTGTAATAATTGCTGATGCCTTATACGTATGGGGCGATTTTAGTCTAAACTGGAAACGAATTCAATTTTTGAACATTTCTAGAATATTTCATGAATTGTCGAAGTTCAAAACCCTGATCACCTCTAACTTTCCTCTACAAGTGGTGTACATTTTGTACCTCAATATGTACCTAATCACCTATAACCGTCATATATACAATTGGTGGAAAACGGCAAGAAGTTTCTGATGGTTAGTGTCAGTGACCTTATTTCATGTTTCTGTTAGAAGGGCTAACAAGGCCAATATTAGTTGACAAATGTTGTTGTCCTTGTTACGACAGAGCTCCTGCACATAAAGAATTGTTTGCCGGACAAGGTGGTGGTTCAAAGAGTGGATGAGCGCCTTTCTGCCCTTGGCAACTGTATTGCATGTAACGATTATGTGTCGCTCATTCACACGGATCTGGATAAGGTATGTACCACTTGTCCTGCACAAATGGTTATGAGGTCTATTGTCTCTACCCGAGTGGAAGAGACTAAGCAATGGTTTGAAAATGTAGAAAGATAGTGCCCATCATTTAAAAGAATGAATCTCTTCTTTCTAGTTCTAAGGGAAATGTAATATTCTAAGATTGTTGAAAACGATATCTCAAATTTTCAATCAGTATAGATTATATTGATTATGTGGAGGATTGTATGTAACGACACATATGTACGATTTTATTTTGGGTAGCCAGGGTTACTCGCGAGTAGGCGCTTGTCATTCTGCCTCATTTTGTCAATCTCCAGCAATCTCAACTCTGGTTAGTGACTTTTGTGTGTTCTGCCTGTTGAATTTGGTGTTCAGGAAACGGAAGAGCTTATAGCAGATGTTTTGGGAGTTGAAGTGTTCAGGCAGACAATTGCAGGGAACATCCTTGTTGGGAGCTACAGTCAATTTAATAATCGTGGTGGAGTGGTAAGCCACTTAGACCCCTGGTTTCCTGAATGCTTTCAATCACAAATGCAAGTGTGCTGTGTAACGTGGTGGATACTATTTGCATCACTTTAAGCATATACAAATATACACACACGCTGTGTGTGTGTATATGTGTGTACGTGTGATTTTTAAGAGACCACTATAGAGCTGTGGAGAGGTAAGTTTGGGTATAAGTGTCTTAAGTTCACATTTTTATCACTGCATAGCAATTTCAAAGTGGGAGGTTGTAGACTAGCATACGTGACACTAAACCCCATTTCCATTCGAAGATCAGTGGCCGTATACATTTATCCAAATCATGAGCCCACGGGCTTATTTTGAGACAGAGGTAGCATATGAATAGATGAAATGCTGTTGACATTAGGGGTCTGGATAGGAGATGAGATTAGGTCTTTAAGACTTTACTATCTCAAAGTAATGAGGTAGATTATTTAGTGACATTTTGTTCCAGAATTGAGTCGGTTTTTTTATTGCAGGTACACCCACACACATCTGTAGAAGACCTGGATGAATTGTCATCGTTATTACAAGTCCCACTGGTGGCTGGTACTGTAAACAGAGGAAGTGAAGCTATTGGTGCAGGGTTGGTGGTTAATGACTGGACTGCTTTCTGTGGATTGGACACAACAGCTACAGAGCTCTCTGTGATAGAAAATGTGTTTAAACTCCGTGACGCCCAGCCTAGTAACATTGTCAATGAAATGCGAGCTTCCCTCATTGATACTATGTCATAGAAACAAAAATGATCTCTTCTCTGCACTGATTCCGTGTAATATAATATATCTTTATTGCCTATTTTGGCCTTTGTAACGCTAATACTCAGGGTCCACAAGTGGTCAATGTGCACTTGAGTTTTGCATGGAATTCGCATTTGTGTTTTAAGAATACTGGTACAACATATTGCTGTAAGAGCATGTGCGTATCCAAAACACTCTGGAGTTCACAGTTGAGCATGTCAACACAATCCGCCAGTTTATGGTTCTAAATGAACAACACTCACAGCAGACAAATAGGACGGTCAAATAAAGAGACCTAAGCTTACTTCAGCACAAAGGAGACAACTGATCACTTGTAATCTGATCCCTCCACAAATTGAAACGCAAATCATCGTGAACACTGAGGAATTCATCAAATGTGTTGGCAATCATATCCAAACCTATGCGTTTGCTTTCAAAGCTTCAAACTCACAGCTAACCTCACAGTAAAGAAGCTACACTGCTTCCCAAGTAGTATACAAGATTCAATCGCAAAAAACAGGGAGTGATCTAACAAGAAGTGTCTACCCTCAAGACAGCATGGCCTTCTCCAGCAACTCCTTCAATTCCCCGTTCAGGTAAGACTCTGCCACGAAATCCAGGCACACTTTTAGAAAGGTGGAAGGTCTAAAAAGCATCCTTCTAACCGCTAGCCTGTTTTTTGGAGAGGCAGAACACTTCAAGACATTTTTCAGTAAAGTTTTTATGAAAGACAACTGGAAACCACACTTAATCCACTTTGATTCATATTTTTCAGACTCTTGTAGACTTCATCGTGAAATTTGAAATTGCAATACCATGGTCTTCTAAAAGGTTCCTTACCCTAAATGTGCAACGTCCAATGGAAATCATGGGAAAATCCAATATCATGCCATGCGTTGGATTTGCTTAGTAGAGACATTTAGAAAAGGGGAGATTTTAACACCCTCTATCTTACTGTGCAATTTACAATGCAAAAAGTCTCCAGTCAGTATAACATTACTTGGAGCTCAGCACAGTTTGAGTATTGAGTTGCGTACCGTGGGTAATGTCACATCCACCGAAAAATTCACCGTCGATATACAGCTGGGGAAAGGTAGGCCAAGCAGAGTACTCTTTCATGCCTTGACGCAGAGACTCATCCTCTAGGATGTTGACAGTGTCGTAAGGGACCTCCAGGGCGTTGAGAATTTGAACACAGGTGTTGGAGAATCCACATTGCGGAAACATCTTATTGCCCTTCATAAATAAGACCACCTTGTGTTCACTGAGGTACTTGTCCAAAGCGTCCTTCAATTCTGGAGTCAGTGCTGGTGCGTACAATTCCACAACCAAAGATCAGCAAAGGCTGGAATGAAAAGCACCCTCAGTCTGACGAACAATACTGAAAGCTTCCGACAAATTATAGCATTTCCCAGAAATACTCATGTCAATAAAATGGTCACTCTGAAGGTTAAGCCAAAGTTGAAATTGTAAAAGATTGAATTCCTCCCGAAAAGAACTTCACAGATGATTGATATCCACTTGACACAATCCTCCGCAATTTCCATCAAAAGTTTAAAAATAAATAAAAATAAAAACTCGGATGCTCGAATCAGCTGGAACAGAGAAACTGGAACAGGTTTAAAAGAAGAGCCTTCGCCCCCAAAGGTGCGCGGTCTTAATGCCGTATGCCCACTCGACAAACGCTGCTAAACATTGAAATCCTCTCGAAGAGAACTTCGGAGATATCCATTCGACACAATCCTTCGCAATTCTCCACCAAAACCTCAAAAGTGCAAAAATCATCAAATTTCGGATACACGAACCAGCTGGAACTGGAATAGGAATTCTACAATTGACCCCCCACCCCACCCACCCCCGGGAACGTAGCTTCGAAGATGATTGAAATCCACTGGACGCAATCCTCCGCAAATTTCCACGAAAACCTCAATAATACAAAAATCATCAAAACTCGGATGCACGAACAGCTGGAAATGGAATGGGTATTCAAAAGATTGGAAGTTCCCTCGAAAGAAGCTTCGGAGATGACTGAAATCCACTCAACACAATCCTTCAGCAATTTTCCACGAAAACCTCAAAAGTACAAGAATCATCGGATGCACGAACTAGCTGGAAATGGAATAGGTATTCAAAGATTGAAACTCCCCGGGAAAGAAGATTCAGAGATGATTGAAATCCACTTGAACCAATCATTCGCAATTATCCACTCAAACCTCGAAATTCCAAAAACATCACAAAAACGGTGTAGCTGGAACTGGGACAGGGATTAAACGCAGAGTCTGTATCTCACCTCCACCACCTCCAGAAGGGCCGAGGCTGCTCCGTGGAGCCGCAGCACGCCGAATACCGCTCGGAACCGACGCGGAGAGATTGGTTCGAGATGCCTTGAGCGCTCCCCCTGCTTTCCAAGCACATCTCAACGAGGTAGATTGCGACAAAGAAACCCCCTCGGAAACCGCAGTGATCGCCACTCCCGTAAGGCCAGTGGCTTGCAAGCAGCGCGGCATTGCGCTCATCGTCGCCATAGTTGCCTAACACGAACAATTTGTGTGCAATTCGCGTGCCGCGAAACAAAAGCACAAGGGTGCTCGTCGTTGTGCCATGCGCCGTCTATCACCAGTTTCGTGGTTCATCCATTCCATGCTCGCCTCACCCATGACATGTTCATTCATCCCATTTCCATCTCATTTCGTTTAATTAACGGATGAAAACTTGTCTGAACTTTCATCCATATTGAAGCTTCACAAGTAGGGTTGCGGAAAGATGATGTCGAGATTTTTCTGCAGAAAGCGGAAGCAGCTATGGCAGAAGTTGATGGAGTGAGGCAGGTGGGTGAGCCTCCCCGTTCTAAGAGCGGCGGTGAAGTGCAGGCGCTGTTCTTCGCTCGAGCGCAGGAGCTCGCAGGCGTGTCGGAGATGACGCTTGAAATTCAGGAGGGATGGACGACCACTAATTGTTTTGAAGCTGTAGTCGCCAAGTATCCAGCTCTGAAAGCGATCAGCTCGTGCTTGATGGTGACTTTGAATCACGATTATGTCACTGAGCCTGTTTCTGTGAAGGACGGCGACGAACTTGCGCTGATTCCTCCAATTAGTGGAGGCTGAGAGGGAATCGATTGAGAATTTCTCTTGTTAGGTCCGCGTTTTGATTTGTATTTCCCGTGTGCTACGTTTGATTCTTGGATCGTTGTTTTCTTGTAACGTTGACATGGCGCTCCTGCACTCAGGCTGCGATTTAATAGCCTCTGCAGTTTAAGATAATCACTCCTAATTGTGACGCTTCAAGAGTTGTGCATAGTTACTGTTACAATTTTCAAAATCTTACATATTCTTGTCAGCTGATCGAAGAGGATTTCATGCGCCAAGGATAGATGTGTTCTTATATATTGTACATTCTCAAAATCAATGTTGTTTTAGGGTGTTGCGTGTCTCAGTTAGGTATCGGTTCTTGCCGGAATTGAAGCTGCTTGTGCTCATTGGTTTTGCTTATTGATGGAGAATTCGATCGTGATGGTCACCTTTCTAACGTATGGATGGTGGCAGAAGTGATTAGTAGTTGTTTGATTGAGATTGAAGTGGAGAGCGGTGACATGTGGAATGCATAAAGTTGAAGAAAATCAGAGTGCTTCAGCTGGAGAAACTCCCCAGGGTGATAGGAACGGAGTCTCATTTGAATGTACCCGTAACTAACATGAACTGGTGTAGACCTTCGAAGGACATCAAGGACATCAAGAACACACTTTTGAAAATCGAAGGATAAAACAGAGTATTTTGAAAGTCAGTCCGGACATTTTCGCTGTGAATCAATTGATTTTGCCACTTGTCAGGTCTGGTAATCGCAGTTCCAGCGTCGACCCTTGACAAATAGGAGAGATTCTGGAGCGAGATTTGCGCTCCGCAAAGATATGCAAACTCTCAAATGAGACTTCAAAAGCAACGAGGCTTTTATTTATTCTTTAAATTGGGATTAAGAATTGCGCATTCTCAAAATGGAAGGAAGAGAATCTCTCAAATGACGTCTCTCAAGTGAGCTTGATGAATCGTAAACTGCATCCACATTCCTTTGCATTTCATCGTTTTTCTCTTCTACACAGCCATGCCAGTGGAGGGTTAAGGTGGCAAACTGTCGTTCATTTATCTGTAGTGAAAAGAAATTCAGCAAGTTTGTTGAAAGCACTAAAGGAGAGTTTCCATGAATTGCTAAATTACCGTAACAATGTTGTACCAATTATCGAGTTGATATGAATTTGATCCCTCCCCCAACCCACCCATCACATTCATATGAATTTAGCAATGCAAGTAAACTCCCTCAGGAGGCCACATCTCTATACAAGGAGCCGTCATTCCTTAAACATTACGAGCTTGCCAACCATACATAAACTCCCTTTCATGTGCACAAAGGCCGGTCAACTCTTTCCCGCCGCACTAATTGACACCAGCGCGCGAAAAGAACCCCGCCAGTTTCCCGCGTTGCCAAGTAGGATTTTCCACAATCTTTAGACCGCGTCCCCAGAGACCATCTCTCCACCCCAACGGCGACCAACAGTCGGTAGTCTCCCATCTCCACTTCTCCAGGAATCCCCAGTACCGACCTTTGGTCGGAACCAGTTCTGGTATCAATGCAGCCTTGTTTACTGGAGCAGCGATGCAGCTTGCTGTGTGCCATGATGTTGTTCGTTGTTGATCCCCCATCTTGTTCTTGGAAGTGAAGCACCAACCCTAGTTTTGTTTCACCGTCGCCATCTCGGAGACGGGAAGCATCGCAATCTTCGCCATGATGAACCGCATCTCTCCCCTTTATTTTGTAGCATTCTTCCTTTTTGACGTTTTCCCTGTTTCGTTGCCCTATTGATGGGAGTCAGGGTTTCTTAGCAATCCAGTTTTCAAATTTCACAAATTTTCAGTCATTATTGTTCAGTTTCTGGAAAGATGTTTCGTCGTAGATAGCACGACGATGGTGCGATTTTTTCCAATTAGAAATTATTGTACTTTCGATTTATATCCGTATTTTAGCGCTTAGTTTCTTTTTGAAGCGATCGAGGTCCATGATTGCTATGAGACAGTCCGCAACTCGACATTTGTGATTTGAGCTTTGGAGGTTTACATTTTTGGCGAAGGAGAATTCTTTATATTGGAGGTCTGTTAGTCACTCGTGAATGACCGTTACGATTGGTCTTCCACGAGGGTTGACTACCTTCTCCGTCATTTTGGTGCAATTCCTGAAGAGTTTCGGAATACTTTGGTTCAATTTCTGAATAGTGTTTTTTTTATCAAATTCTATTGGAATTTCTAAAGAGCTTTGTCGCGTTAGCAGCCCTGGCATTATTGCCGTTAGCGATTCTTATGTTGATCATTCTGAGCCCCTCCCATAGCCATTTTCTGATTCGGTTCCGAATGAATGGCGCGATGAATAAGTGCATCGTATAGCAGCTGAGTCTCAAGCTCCATCGATGATTTTGGAATAATTCAATTCGCGGTGGTGAATCAATCAACTGCGATGGAGGATGAGGAATGCGGTCGAGGGAAGAGGCTGAAGCGAGTGATTGTGTGTCGCAATGGCTGGCACAATTGCTGTCTGTCTGCATTCGAGACCCGGAGCCAAGTTTCCAGTTCTGTTTCTAAGTCCAGTCAAAAGGTGGTGCAAGAGACGCAATTGATTGTAAGAGTGAATAAGGAGCCCAAGCCTGGTAAGGTATGCACAACTAAAAGCAGCCAAATAAACATCTAAGCATGTTTCCTTTTAATGCACTGACTTCATTTTTGTTGAATCTTGAAAGAGGATTCCAATGCAAATTAACATGTGTATTCGTGGGGTATCATATTGAGTAAGGTATGATATTTCAAAGTGTTGATTATGAACCCTAGGCTCTTGCGTTCAGGGGTGTCCCAGTTCTGAGGATGAAAGCAATTTTGACTTGAAGTTCTAAAGGGCTTTGAGATGAACTTCTGAGACTTAGGGCTGGAGTTTGAAAGGAACAGCAAAAAAGCATGATTTAAATCATTGAATTGTGACCCTCCTATTGTGTTTACATTTTAGGCAAGAATCTGTATTGGTCACTCTTGGGTCAGGGTCACAAATTAGGTGTACTTGCCTTAATACAGCAGGTTGTGGTGGAGACGGGGAAGAAAAGGGGCAACAAAGGTGAGGTGGAACCGAAAAAGGAGAAGTATGACACCACTCTGTGTGAAGAATGCGCACAAGGGAATGCAGAGCAGGAGATGTTGCTTTGCGATCGCTGCGACCGAGGCTACCATATTTTCTGCTTGTGCCCGATCCTTCCCACTGTGCCACTGGGGGATTGGTTCTGCCCCAAATGCTCGCAATCTTCACATGTGGAGGGTATGTTCTTCCAGCTGGTATATATTTGAATATTCTGAAGATGTGAACATATCTAAGGTAGCGGTTACTCTTTCCGTCACTTTATACTCTTAACTAATATGTAGGAGTGAGCTTTCATCGGGAGATCACTAAATACGGACACCCAGAATCACCAATTTTAGTACCAAGCGGAGTCCCTATTGTTATATTGGTCAAGTGTTTACATGTTCTTGTTTGCAAATGAAAGAGGATTTTGACGCAGTAAAGAATGTACTATTTGGATAATGTATGCCAAAGTTGTGAAGATTCAAAATTTTATTGGTTGATGATCTATAGGCAATACTTGAAAATATATTTATTGCTCTACGTTCTCTTAATCAATGTATAGCCGTTGTCTAAGACTTTAGGGTAACAATTTAGGTCAGTGTTGATTTTGGGTGGACCGCTGCAGAGATCGCGTTTGGTACAAGAGTGAAACTCTCTTAAGATCAAATTTTTATCATTATATATGAATTCTGTTTGGATTTAATCACATTGGGAGGGTTTTGACCACTTCTGAAAGGTCAGTAGGCAACCCCATTTTCATTCAATACCAGTGGCCAAAGACATTTAGCCAACTCTCCAATTGAAGACCAACCGAGTGTGTCAAAATGGCTCATGCTCACACCTTCATTTTGGGCATTCGTCTTATATTGCGGACTGAGGTGACTACTGGGGTATACTGCTGGATGAATTGTGCTTGGAATGCTCTGCTTGGAAGACTTGTGATTACGGCTGTCTCAGATTTTGTACTTACGGTCTCTTGGCTTGTTCTCGATTCAGTCTGTCAATTGGAAGAACCATGTATAGAAAGGAATTAACAATCAAAAAACTCGTAGACGAGATCATGTGAGCATGCGCTCATGAGATTGTTTTCGTATACTAACTGAACAATTGCTGTTTCATTGTAAAATACAGAATTCCCAAAGGTGCAGAAGAAGATAGTGGATTTCTTTCGCATTCATAAGCCAGCCCCGTTTACCACAGGTAGAGAATATCATGTATCTCCTGCTCGGAAAGTTCTTTCTTTGAATCTGTTTTAGTATCTGGTGCTATATTCTCTGAACAAAGTTTTCAGGAATTTTTAGACGGAAAGTCTTCCGCATAAGTCATGGAGGTCTCCCTTGGAATCACGTACGGAGCCCTCTCTATGTATCATGGAAAGGTCTCTGAATGATATTGTAACCACTAGGAGACCTCCCCATGAGACTTGAGAACGATTTTACTACGATGTCTTCTAAAATTTCTTGAGATTGTCTAATTGTCTAATTTGTTTTTGAAATTGAAAACGCTGTTCTCTATCTCGCTACGGTGATTTCTTTGTTTAGCCAACTATTTTTCTCGGAATACAGTGCCAGTCTATGTTTCATGTAACGGGAGCTGTAATGGGGATGGAAATTGAAGGCTATGGTGGCCACCCCATCGCCAGTTAGCGCTTGAAGCCAACACCTCTGTGTTTCCAAAAACTGTTGATGTACTGTTGACTTTCCATCTGCAGTATATATGATTAGGTTCTCTCGTGTTGGTTTAAGCATATGTATCGATCATGAATTCTAACTTGTTTTTAGCATCCTTTGTATATGCAAGATGCATGTTTTTTAGCAGAAATTGCCTCTGCTACGTGACATGAACGGGAAGCGCTATGTTTCATCTTTGAAAATTTATATCTAATTCATCCTTCGTCCAAATGTTTTGTTTCAAATTGCGTTGAGTTTCATTTAATCTTGCCCAACTCTAAAAAATATGAAAGGAAAACTAATTTCAATTGCTCATGTCCACATTCCTTGCTCAATTAGATATGGGGTAACCACCTTATTGGTGAAACGTGTTTAGTAAGCGCCAGATTTATGACGTTGACCGACTCTTCGGCTGCAGAAGTAAAGTGCATGGAGACAAGGAAACGTCGAAGACCGAGTGGGGGTATTTTGTCTCGCCAAAAGAAAAGCCGCCGGTTGCTGCCTTACGTTCCGTGTACTGATCCACATCGTCGATTAGAGCAAATGGCCTCCCTGGCCACGGCACTCACTAGCATTGGGGTTGAATTCACTGATTCGTTGAGTTACGGCTTGGCTCCCCGTTCTGCCAATCGTGCCGACAATGAGAAGGGTGGCATGCAGGTGCGACAATTCAGCATAGTCTCTTCTTCTTTTCCATATAATGGGACGGGCATGCAGTTGAAGTGTTTCTTTTGTTTGCCGGATAGATTCAACTGGAACTTCAATTTACATCAGCTTCAATAACTCAACATATGGCATGACAATATCCCCACAGCTAATACCCTGAAAAGGAACATGAATTTTGCCACCGAATTAGATTCGTACTGTCCCATGATGTATCTGCCTCAATGTTTCATTTGTTCTAATCTTCTGATTGGATCACAGAAATAGGGTTTCCAATCAAATTAAATTGTTTCAGGAACTTTACAGATTTTAACGAGAAGCTTTCCCATAATTCATGGGGAGGTCCCCTTGTCATCAGAATTTATACAAACATCTCCCTGTGTATCATGGGGAGGCCGCCGTATATTATATTCCCGCCATAAGGAGGCCATAAGAAAGGTTCTTTTTATGACACAATCTCATTACTGAAAACATTGTCTGTGATCCACTCATTGTCTGTGAAGACTATAATGAATGGAACATCGTGGCAAACGAATGAAACAGTGTGAACCGTAGTCTAATTTTGCTTACCCTGTGGGAATATGCCCTATTAAGGAAAAGCTGGGGTTGTTTTCACTGATGATTAGTTGTATGGTGTGGCCGACTGACAGACAATGGGGAAGGAAGACCAAGCAACCCTTGATTTGTGTAAGACTATGTGCAGCCATGGCGAGTGGCCTCCCTTGATGGTGACACACGATTCTCGGCAAGGGTGAGCCACTCAGACAAGTAGGAATTTCATGCTGTTGATATCAAATCTGAATCCAGTGACTTTGGTTTGGTTCACATTTGCAGTGTATGCAAACCCCTTTAGTATGACCTTCTCTAAAATGAGATTCCTGAATATCATACACACTTCCCGCACTGTCATGAACTGCCAGCTCACTTCCCACACTTTCAATCTCTTTCAGTATGAGAAAGAAGTTTACACATCGGGTTCAAAAAGTGATAAGAGGATTGAATGAGCATGCGGTGCTTTAGCATTGAATAATTTTTCAGTAACACCTGTTTGATTTATGTTCACTCTGGACCCTAAATTGGGGATTTTGATCTCTGCGCCATCACAGATTTGTTGTCGAGGCTGATAGAAACATAAAGGACATGACGATTATTGCGGAGTACACGGGGGATGTCGATTATATGTGTCGCCGCCAGTACGATTCTGGGAATAGTATCATGGGTCTCCTTTTCAGTGACGACCCCGCTAAGGAGCTCGTCATTTGCCCAGATCGACGAGGAAATATAGCCCGGTTTGTCTCCGGCATTAACAACCATTCACTGTGAGTTCTTCATTCCTGTATAGCCTGAAATTAGGGTTCTGTTCTTACACAAAATTCTATTCCTTCTCATCATTGGGTCCGACAGGAGTAGCATTCATGGACTCGCTGTGCAGACCTGACATATTGTAGTGTAGAAGCCAACAATGTCCTCCAGGGGACTTCGTTTTGTAAAAGCATTGTTAGACCGTAGTTGGGACAACTTGCATGGCCTAGTAGCTGTGCTGACCTTTTTCCACAAACCTTAGAATCCTTACATGCCCCACTCCGTAGGGTATGTGATATATGAAAGTTTTTGAACATCACCTTGAATCGAGGATCAAGGGTCTTCGTCTCTGGATCTTCAAGGCATTGGGCTTGGAGAAACTGTAAGTATGTTTCTTTTCTTTCTCCAGATCCTCTACGTATCCTCATCATGAGATCCTCTATGGTCCAACCTAACCTCATCATGGTCTCATCCTCTTCTGGTCTCCTGGAGTGTTTTTGTCTACTTGATCATCTTTCCCCTTTCGGTTGTCATTTTCTAATTTGTTCCGAGGAGTTGTTTTGCAGGGAAGGGAGGAAGAAACAGAATGTACGTTGTGTCCGGTACAACATTGACGGAGAGGCACGAGTCATCCTCGTTGCAGTTCGGGACATCCCGAAAGGTGAACGCTTGTATTATGATTACAATGCCTACCAAACTGAGTACCCCACCCACCATTTCGTTTAGACAGCCCAGCAGATGGTTCGCTGCTGGATTGCATGAGAATTTTATTTTCTCAAGGATTGTTCACTGATGGCCGCTCAGTTTCGTCCCGGAAAATCGGAGTAATACTTCTTAGAGAGGCCATTCATTTCACCTCATTGCCTCAACCTGATGGATAGCAACTACCCGATATAGCTTAGTTGCACCTAATGGTGCAGTAATGAGCACCATAGCTAGATGATCCATGTCGCCATACCTGCTCCAAGAATAGGACAATGTTGCTAGTTAGTTTCTGTTCATGAGTGGCTTCATGCATCATTGATCAGGTGAGAATAACTTGCAATCATTCAGTCTTGTTGAATTTCTGTGGACCAATCCCACCTTCCATCAAGAGTGTTGTTGATAAGCGGTGGATTGATTGAAGAGCTTAGAAGAAGAGTAACAGGTGAAAGAAGGCCACGTTCTAAGCGTTGGATTCAAGAAACCGAACTCATCGAGTGGAGCTTTTCATCAACAACTGAAGTTTATAAACACGGTTCACCAGCTCTTGATACATAGCAAGACAACATCAATGAGGCCTCAGATAATTTATTGATTTTAGCCCTGTCAGGGGTGCGTGAAACCGACCACTATTTCACCCTTGAAAAACATTAGTTCAGAGTAAAGTTTAGTGAATTGTTAGCATTGCTTGCACTCGCATTTATTTAGCTACTCTACCTGTGCATTGTATTTTATCTGCAGATGTAAAGACTCAAATCAGATCTACAGGTGATTGGGATCTTCATATGCGTACCAAATTCCCTGCATAGCAATAAGGTAAGGTAACGGTACATCTAACTCCATCACTATGTATATCCCTCTTTATTTCATAACCTAAATATGGGATAGTCATTTTTTGTAAAATGAGATTTGTGCCATATAGATAAAAGAAGAATGACAACTATGGATTTAGGTTTTGAAATGTAAATGGGATTTGCATTGTGATGCAATGAGGTGGAGGTTGCAATGAGGTGTAACTACCTTATTTTCAGCAAAGTGCAAGTTGTTTGCAAAACTGACCTCTAATGATTCTTGTTTAGAATGTGTTGTACATCCAATGAAAATAAAGAATTCCCTTATGACTCCCAATGAGGGCTAACAAAAGCTTAGACAATTTAGTAATTATAATTATAGCAATTGTGCTGAAATAATGATTATTTTTAATTTTAGGTGTAGTTTCATTTAGTCAACCCTTGAAGTTCCTATAAAAAAAACTACACAATTGTTTTTTAAAATAAAATCTGGACATTGTTAGGGACTTCATTTCTTTTTTGAGAATGAAATCTATAAAGTTTGAATAATAATTACAAGACCTTGAACTTATTCCTTTAAGATTCAAGGGCTTGGATCTTATATAATTTAACTTCTATAACTTTTTTTGAAGCAGTATGTATAGAAATGTTAAACATCAAGAGTAGAGAGCACTAGTATAGTTCAACTATTTATAGATTTTTTGAAATGACTTTTGAAGATTTAATCTCTAAAATGCATTAAAAATACAATCTCTATCTTTAGCATTTGAAAAATTATTTCTTTGTATCAACATGTTTGTGCCAATTCAAGTAATCGAAGTGTGCCACTTGTATGCAACAACACTACATAACTATGACCAGAAATTGAGTGCCAAGACTAAGTTTGTTGGATGGATTTTGCTTACCAAAATACCCATCTCCCTTATAATACCTTGACAAGTTTCTACCTTGTATTTGGCCAAATATGTCAGCATTTCAAAAAATGATTGTATATGCCCAAAACAATCTAAAATAGATAAGATAGAAGACTATCAACCCGCTTCTAGGAAGCATTTAGAGAGTATGCAAGCATCACATCTATCACAGAGGAAAGCGAAATTGCTACAATTGTGTATAAAAGCTCATACATTCCAATCACAGGATGAGCCTCTTGGGAATGATTGAGACCATCACAAGCAACTTGACGAATAGAAATCGATAGTTTAGAAGAAAATAAACTAATCAACCATGGGATCTTATAGTATCGATTGACTCTCTTTTGCATTTGGCTTCGACAAACCTTATAGTTGTTTCCATGAACAACTTCAACAGTCGTGAGTTTGTACACTTAACTTAGACAGCCTCCACAAATGTAATCGAAAACTACAATTCTGTGATGCCAGATCAAGTTTTGTCAAAAGTCAAGGTCATGTTTTGAGGGGAAATTAGGGTTCTGATTGGCATTAGTGAGGGAAAAATGAAATCTGTTGTGTTTATCAAGCTAGAAAGCTTACAACAAATCATGTGGAATCAAAAGCCCCGGGCTTGGGCTCTTTGATGTTTATCAAGTCCCTACCCTACAAGAACCTCTTCACACTTTCACAATGTTCTATCCTACACTATATAAAGTTCATCCATTCCAACCCTAATTCTACATTAATGCTAAAAATTGGACCCGAACAAAAAAAAGCTTCCGTCAGTACACACACAATTCATGTACCAGCATTTCACATACATTCGAATAATGTCAACTCATTATAATACTCATGTTGTCATTGAGAAGGGCTACAATGGTTTCATGCATGGTTACAAAAGAACAAAAAGCAGGTATGGCCTCGTTTACTCACTCATTCAGTTCCGTTTCAAGTCTTGAACCAAATTCAAAAGATTTTAAAAAGAATTTTGAAAAATATCCAAAAAACACCAAAGGTCTATCAATTGAACTCCAACCAACGCTTCCACTCCAAAACACCTCTTCCACAAACGGATTCACAACAAGAGAGCTTCACGTGAAAAAAACATTCTAGGTGCAGAAATGCCAACAAAGTTCTTGAATAAAGCTTTGATAATAAAGTATTTGTACATTCTGAATTTGAACCATAATCAGGCAAACACCAAACTTACAAAGAATTGGTGACCTTCACACGAAATTCCTTTTAGATCATAAAACACTAACATTTACACAAGCAATATATGAATTCGTAAAAGCCTGGGAGGAACAACATCATACCCAAAACTAAATGTCGAGTACTATGCTGCATAGGACATAGGGAACCTCCTTTAGCTCCTCGCCTTCTAGCTCGTCCTGAAGTCTAGACATGTATACAAACAATGAACTCTACAAATTACATCAGATGGCTAGGAGTTCAAAATAATGCCCTAAAAAACAAAGCAATGGGCATAGAAACTTTTGAAAGGTCATATACCATTCATGGGTATTCAAGGGTAGCTACTTGATTCACAGTCTTACCAAATGCTACCATGAATGCATCCTTCCATGATTGACGGGTCTCGTTGGTGCTCATGTCTCTGAACATCTTAACTACCTCTCTTTCCGCAATGTTGTAAATAAAATCGTTTAAAAAATAACCCCTGTCTCGGAGAAGCTTTCAAAGCTTCAAATTATTGACCTTAACCACTTCCCAATCCTCTTCTGCGAAAGAATCGAAATATGCAATCCACGAAAGGGCATCTCGCTTGTACTTGCCAACCCTAAGGGCAATCTTTTCCTTTGCAAGAATCAAAGTGTACCTGCTCTAAACCGTGTCTCTCAATTGAGATCCTTCCAGCAACCAAGCAATTTGACGCTTCAATAAGCCAATGTGGCCTTCGAGCTCGTGACTGTGCTCCGAACGAATAATCTTGCAATTTTGTAGGTGGTTTTGCAGCTTAGTAATCAAATCAATAGCATCATATTTCTTGAGCTCATCTTGGTACCGCTTGTCTCGGTCAGCCATGGCATCCAAGTAGCACTTCTCCCAGCCATCCAATTCATCTTTGTACCGCTTCTCTTGACCTAAAGACCGTTGCTGGTGCCTTCTCTTGCATTCCGTTGACTACTACCTGTGGCGCTTGCTCAGGACTACCATCTACTTGTTTGATGTGAGGGCTCTGGATTTGGCTTCTACTAGACATTCAACCATCCCCGACTGCTCGTGCACCTCTACCAGCACAACCCCCCGACCGCTAGCAAGATCTACCAACCTAGTGGCGGCCGGTGAGACAATCCGAGTTGTAAGATCCTCTTGTCGCACGCCTATAGGCAAATGTCAGCTCCATTTGAGGAGAGAGTTCTCCACAACCTACAAAAGCCAAGTGGGAGTAATCTCCCCCTTTAGAGACACACACTACAACAAAAGCAGTGTTTTATGACTACAAAATATGATTACAGTGAGTCGTAAAATCAAAAAATACGACTCACGCAGAAATCACTATAGATGACTCGGAATATGACTGACTCCAGTCGTTTAAAAGCAGTTGCTTCAGACATCAGTCATATTGGCAGTCATATTTTCCGAGGGGTATAAATACCCATTTTTAGCCATAGTATGCCAACATGGCGTATACTTTGACTTTCCTAGGGGAGTCTTGACTTTTTCTTGAGTTGCTCGGGCAAACAAAAAAATCCTACGTGGAATATGACTATGATCAGTCATATTTTTGGATGACGTGGAATATGACTGCAGTCAGTCATATTTTTGGATGACGTGGAATATGACTGCGGTCAGTCATATTTTTGGATGACGTGGAATATGACTACGGTCAGTCATATTTTTGGATGACGTGAAATATGACTGAAGTGAGTCATATTTTGCAGTGATGTAGAATACGACTCTCGTCAGTCATATTTTATAGAATATGACTAAGGTGAGTCATATTTTGTAGTAATGTAGAATACGACTCTCGTCAGTCATATTTTATGGAATATGACTGAGGTGAGTCATATTTTGCAGTGATGTAGATTATAACTCTTGGCAGTCATATTTTATGAAATATAACTGAGATGAATCATATTTTACAGTGATATAGAATACGACTTTTGTCAGTCATATTTTATGGAATATGACTTCTGTGAGTCATATTTTTGACTTCATGAAGTTGCAAGTAGCTTCCAATGTCTTTGTTTCAACTTTTGATGCCTGTATATACAATTAAAGAAATGAGAGGTTAGTTTTTAGTGATTGAACAACAAAGCCTAACCTTCAAAGACTTATAAAAATACAAAATATTTAGCTCAAGTTTAGGATAGAAAGAATAAGATTAATGATGGAAGAAACAAGAAAAAGAAGATAAGTATTAAGAGTTAACAAGAATCAAAAGTTAAGATGCAACAAGGAATAAAAAACAACAACTAAGCAACAACTAAGACACAACAAGAAACAAGAAGCAACATAAAACAAGAAACAACAATTAAGACACAATATGAGGCAACAATAAAGACATAAGAACAAAGAAAAAGCAACAACTAAGACACAAAAAAAAACAAGAAGCACCAACTAAGACATAACAAGAAACAACAAGAAATGAGAGTATAGATACAACAAGAACAAAAAAGAAGCAAGAACTATAAAACAAGAGGAAACAAAAATAAGAGAATTAGGAAGAAGAAAGAGTTCAAATGCAAGAGAAAGAAAGAATTTAGATGCAACAATAAGAAACAAGAAGCATGAACTAGAGAGCAACAAGAAACAAGAGTTAAGATGCAACAAAAAACAACAAGTGAGAACTAAGAGACAATAAAAAGTAAGAAAGAAGAGCCACAAGAAGTGACGGCTAGGGTTCCAAAACCCTAAAAAGTGACGGCTAGGGTTTCAAAACCCTAAAAAAATGACGGCTAGAGTTTCAAAACCCTAAAAAAGTGGTGACTAGGATTCAAAATCCAAAAAGTAGGTGACTAGGATTTCAAAATTTTAAACAATGACTTCTCTATATTTTTTTGGAATTGCCCAAATTTTTCTTGAATTGCCCAAAACAAAAAAAAATCACTATTATATGAAAATATTAGTGATAATATGACTCAATGTTTCCAAACATGTTCCCAACGTTCCCAAACATGTTCCCTACGTTCCCTATGAAGTACTTTGGTATTCCTAATGGCCGTATAGTATACGCTTGTGACGTACAAGGCGTAAAAATGACTGACAGTCATATTTTGCAGTCATATTTCTCCCCAAAGTGTTGGCCTTCAAGAATATGATTGCAAGCAGTCGCCAGTCATCCTCAGTCATAATTCTGCAGTCATAAAACACTGCCATTGTTGTAGTGACACACTCCAACCTCTTCAATTGGCACTCACAGTAAAGAATTTCAACGGTCGATGTTGCTATTAGGCTAGACGATGTACCACCACCAAGGTCGACAAAAGAAAGAGAAGACATAGAGATTCTTCCCTTCTTCTTTGCCGTCTTCACCCTCTTCGGCCCCATGATCAACTGCAATACTAAAAGCCAATGCCCAATGATTCTAAATGTACACCAAAAGCCAAACAAATGAAATTCCTCTCCTCTACCTAAAGCACAAGATAACCCTAACAAGAGCGCTCCTAGACAAAAGTAGGACCAACCACGGAAGTATTGCTTGACATACCATCCACAAGCAAATTTTTTAGGGTTTTTCATATAACTACCTCTGTAGTCCAAAGACCTCCATCTTTGAGCTCCTACTTCGAAGCCCCAAACCAAATCTCCGTCAACTACATCCTAAGAGAACTTACAACGCCGAAACCCTACAACCTTTCCTTGAAACTAACACAAAACCGCAAAACCTCAAATATAAATCCAAGATAGGTGCATCTATGGTGATGGAGAGAAGGCAAACCGAAAGAGAAATTGCAAGCAAGTGCAACTCCGAGAAGATGGTTTAGGGTTTATGATCTAAAAGTGGCGGAGTTTCCCTCCGACGTCCTTCACTGCACCTCAGTTTGCCGATATTCTTCATCAACAGGCTTGGAAGTAGGCTCGGCATGGTCGGATGGAGGAATTTGGAGCCCACCAAAACACACCTTCCACAAAGTTATTTGAATGGAATGGATTACCCTACGCGCAGACCTTAATAATTCAACTATTCTAGGCCAATAGTTACATACATATTCTCATCCTTCAATCTTTATTTTTAAATTTTGGTGTCAAAAATACTTTGAAGTTAAATTAAACCTAAGTAAGTATCTTTTATAAGTATTTTATATTGTAGGAAATTTTCTTGTGTAGTTTTAGTATCAAAAATTCGGTTTTGAAAATGTTTAATTATGATTTTCATATTCAAGATTTTGTGCAATGGTTTCCATATATAATCTTGACTTTCTGTAGTGTTGAGAGCTTTTGGAAATGAGCCTCAAATACACTAGATCTAAGAGAAAAATTCACATTAAAAATTCATTTAAAAAAATTAATGAAGAATTTTTGAGAAGATATAAATTGATTGTGGTTATGCAAGTTTTGTCCTTTAACCTCATATTTTTTTCATGACCAATTTTTTAGATATCACATGTGCAAAGAGGAATGAAAGGTTTTCAATCACTTTTACAATTTTGACACCTTTATTATCCAACATTATAATCTTTTAATCTGTAAGTCATATTGTTTTTTATTTTTTTTTCCTACATGATCTCTAATATATCTAATTTGAATTTGTATGGTTACAATTCAAAAAAAGGTGATATAACTTATCAAAAGGTTCGCTTATTGTTCAATTTAGAGCAAATTTTTTAAAATCTCAGAAAAGGCCTCGGGCATTTAGGGGTTAAGGGACATTGCAAGTTCCACGAGTATTTCAGAAGTCAAAATTCAAAATTTCACATAGTTCTCGGTTTTTAATGTTTTTAAGGTTACCTAAGAAAATCTAGGTCCAATATTGCACTTCCTTCTCCATTTGAATTTTTTTGAAATTGTATAAATTGTAATTCTTGTGACGCTTGGAAGATAACATTATCTTCAAAGCTCAAGATACACCACTTTCAAACTTTTCTATCAAATTTCTCTTGGTTTAGGTTCAAGAAGTACAACAATTACACAAAGATGTTTGTCACTATTGTTTTTATTTTCTTAATAATTTTATACTATTTAATGCAATTATTTAATTACTATGATTTTTTGAAATGATTTACAAAATCATGAAAATTTCAATTTGGTGTTTTCAATTATGAAAAAATGTGATTACATTTTAGGCATATGTTATTATATGTGAAAAATATTAGAATTCTAAAATGCATGTTTTGATATAGAAATGTTATGAAGTTTGCCTAAGCCCCATCATAAAATGTCCCTTAACCTCTAAATGACACCATGGCCTTTTTTCGGCCAACGAATGACAAAGAATCTTTCTATGTATGATAGAAGTGCAATTGCTCATCCTCAAAAAAAATTGCACAAGGGGAGATTTTGCATAGTATTTTGACCTCGAATGAATACTTTTTAAAATGGATGATGTTACACAATAGCGAAAGGGGTGATTTCTATGGTTACCAGCCTAGCATTCTAGGGTCAAAGGGATTAAATTCAATTCTCTCTTGTATTTGCTTTTGGACAATGTAGATTGTTATCTTTATATATGCCGACATTCACATTCAAAGTTAAAGATGTAATATCCAAAATAATATCTTTAATAAGTTTCACAATATATTTCTTTTCTCTTTGGGAGCAATAACATCTCCAATTTTTTCAACTATTTTAGCCATTGATAAAAAAAGGTTTACTTCATGTATAAAAATGTTGAGTTTTTTTCAATATTATCATTTAGAAACAAATTCATACTTATAATTTTTGCTCATGTGTTAGATAACTTTGCCCCACAACTTGCATCAATACATCACTATTTTCATTTACATGATGGTTTGGAATTTTTTCAATACTGCATTACTCAATTTTTTTGGATATATCATTATCACAATTTGTATGTGAAACTATATATACAAAAACATAGTGCTAAAAATTGCTAAAAATTTAAACCTAAAACATTGCAAATGAAGATAATTGATTGTTAACATTCATTTTTTACTTTCTACTTTCATTTCTTATTCCACATTCCACTCAGTTGGAAAAGTCACTACTATTCATTCATTTGTTCAATTACTGATTCTGGTACCCACTACAGTTCTTAACATCCTACAGTTTAATTAGGTTCCAAAGCCTTTCTAAAATTTTAAAAAAAAACTCAATTCTAAGCATACAAGGCTTTTCATACTACTACCTTGAACATCCAATTCTTTAAATGTGTAAAATATTTAATATTTTTTCCATTTTAATATTAAAAATAGAATGGTATATAATAAATATATTATGTTTTTTAATAATTAATATTCATCTCTAAATTAACTTTTTTGGTGTTTATAAATTTGGAGCCACCATGTACTTCTTTGTTGTGCGTAAGATATTTTGTCTTGTATAAATATAGAATAATACTTTGTTCACAAACAAATAACTACAATATTTGATTTGACAATAACCTATGAATCCAACTACTATAACTATTCAAAAACATTGCTTATGATGAAGATTGTTGAAATTTCATTAGGTGACTAGCGGTTGGTGCTTGCTATGCTACGCATTCATCATTAGAATTTTATAAGAATTTTTATGTATTAGATAGAATCCAAAACAAAAATTTCAATAAACCTTCAAATAAAAATGACTAAATTTTTTGTATAATGTTTTTTATAAGTAAGCATATATTGAAATGTACAATAGAAATTTATTGAATGATGAATGAAACATATGCAATGGTAAATACTATAAAAGATACACATACATTAGAATGCATTAGAAATTTGACTCCATTCTTACAAAAAATGGCAACCCAATTGCAAAATTGAAAAGAAAAACTTATAAATCTCAAAAACTTTGTAAACAACTTAATTATTGTGGAATTCAAAATCGCTTCAATTAAATAAATTTCCTCAAAATCATTTGGTAGTAGCAATAGAGAATTGAAATCATGAAAGCTCAAAGCTCACAAAAACACAAAATCATAGAAGTGCAAAGAAGTGTAAAGCTAAGAGAAACAATGGATTTGCTACCTCTATAATATCATCCTATGCATCCTCTTTAATATCACCTTAATTGCAACAATTATATTATTTTTATAATATTACCCTTTGTAAAAAGTGATATTACAGAAGTGATTGCAAACTACTAGTCTATTTCTGTAATATCACATTGTGTGAAAATATGATTTCTATGTATACATGATTGAAAATATTTTTATAGAATATTTAAAATAATTATTTAAAAGACTTATCGAAATCATTATCATGCATTCTATTCAAATATATCAGAATTTTACTAATATGTCATACAATGAATGCATAGTATAGCAAGCATGAGCCCTTAGTATTAATGATAGCAATTGTGATATTACAGAGGGACTTATGATTTTAGTAGTATGATAGTATGATGTGTTAAGAAAAAAACTTTTCTCAAATCCATCCTTTTTTTTTTTTTAACACCATATATTATTTCCTACACCAAAAATCTTCATTCCAATTACCTAATACAAAAATTATTATGCTACTTCACAATTTGTAGGCTAAAAGTAATAAAAAAATTTATTCTTAGTCTTTTTTTGATTCAATTGCGCAATCAAAAGATTCATATGAATTTTTTTCATTTCATTTTAATTGATTCATCTACATTGCTATACAAAACATTCTTCAATATTATATTTTATTACCACACTTGGGCTAATCAAGCATTTATAAGGCCTTATTCGTTAAAATGAGACTAATCCCAGTCTCATTTCTATTTTAAGGAAAAAAAAGCTTTCAATAAATTGAGACTTCTCATTAAATTGAGACTTGAAGATGTCAAGAAATTTATTTTATTATTATTGGTTTACTTATAGAAGTGTGTTAATTCACAATCAACGTTTGAATTTCTTACTTCTACATCTTACAACACACATGTGAATATTGGATTGGTATAGTAAGAAATTTGATTTTCATTCATTAATGTGCTTTACTGTTTCACTCACAACAACTCAAACTACATAACAAGTTTTGATGTCTCAATTTCTTTCAATGGTCAAGACATATTGATATATAATGATTGTTTGTTTGTTTATACATAGAATTTTGGATTCCAACAATATCATAGGAGAGTTGTATCTCCCAAATATTTCATGTCATGATTCAAAAATCAAATTGATTTCATTGTTGTATAACAATATCACCTATTTCTACCCTTCCAATGATAGCGCATCATGTTTTAGTGAATCAACCCTTTTGTTGGATGTCAAGAACTTCTTATATGGAAATCCAATTTGTGCACATCCAAGCCACAAAACTAAACTATTACCATTTGTTTGCCAAATCAATGCAACATCTATAATTGAAGGTAATTATTACAAATATATTTGTGATACATTTTTAAAATTTTGCTTCTTTAAAGATTATTTAAAAGTACTATTATTTTGATGTTTCTTGTAAATAGAAATATTGAACTTTTCATACAATTTTATTTATATACCAATCTATACATGATGGATTTTTGAATCAAACAACATTCATTTTTGGAATACTTGAAAAGTTTGTTTTCTAACTATTCCATTTGGATTGGTAGTTGAACTCTCTTTTGTCAAGAAGTCCAAAGAAATGCTTCAAATTAGCATATTTGTGTGTTGAGTGAAGTAGTTATTATCATGGGATTCTTTGTGATCCAAAAGCTAAAGAAAAAAATTTCATTGCTTCATGAAATTCAAAGTGGTAAGTTTGATGAATCATTATGTTTGATGTTAATATGAAAGGCTTCTATTATTTTCCTTCAAATGATTTTTTATATATGTTTTTTATTTTGAAAAACGTGTTGCCTTTTGTAGAATTTGATAAAAGGGATGTGAAGCCTAATCTCTATTCGTATAGTGAATTGAAAGTTGCAACCGAAGATTTTCATAGTAGAAACGAATTGGGACGAAGTGGATTTGGTATAGTGTACAAGTGTGAACCACCATATTGGTTCACCTTTAATATAATAAAAAAAAGTCAAAAAATATACATGAGTTTGAAATTCAAAAATGTTAGTATTCTAGATTTAACTACAACCACTAGTTAGAAAGCTTTTAGCCATCACATCAAATTCATAACTGTAGTCAAGTATTGTCCTATAGAGTTGTTCATTGCATTGTTGAAGGTATGGAACAAGATTGCTTCTAACCTCATTGTTTTTGAGTTTGTATAGGGGATACATGGCACCCAAATATGTGTGCTATGGCCAAGTTTCTACCTAACTCGATGTGTATAGTTTTGGTGTGTTGCTATTGGAGATTGTGAGCGAACGAAAGATGATTGATCTCAAGTCACCATCAATAGAACAATATTTGGTCCAATGGGTAAGTAACTGATGTACATCTCTTCTGAGTATTGCAAGTTTGTTTAAAAATGAAGAAACTTGTTCTAGTTAGGAACTTAGGATTCTTGTCCAGTTATTAAGATGAAGTGAATTGTATTGTTGTATAGGCTCAAGAATTGCATTCCAATGACAACTTGCAAAATCTAAAGGACAAATCCCTTGAAGAAATGACCATGGTAGAAGAGGCCATGTTCAAGCAAGTTGTGAAAGTTAGTTTGCAATGTTTGCACCATATTCCTACAAGGCGTCTAATAATGTCTGAAGTTGTGGCCATACTTATTGGTCACAAAAATGTGGATGATTTTGCTTTAGAAGATTGTCATGAAGGTTCAAGCTCATCATATGATATCACAACAAGGGAAAGGGGTTCAAAATGACAAGGATTTAATACAAAATTAGCTATCGGAAATGACAGTAGCTGTCAATTGCAAACCTATTCCTATCAATTCTTTGTTTCTGTCAACACTTTCACACAAAACTATCAAAATTGACAACAAGCATGTATTGATAATATGCTACGATCAGATGATAAGAATTCTGTGAACTAAATTTTGTAAGATTGGAGTGTAGAGAGGCTGTTTTTATAGTGAAATGTATTGTCCATCAAGAATCCTCAAAAACTATGGAATAATTTAACAATGAGAGCTTGACCGCTCATTTTAAAAAATTGCAGGAATTGTGTTCAAAGTTTACATTGTCTCTAAATTTTGTTCATAACTTTTAATTGGAGAATCTAAATCTGAAACGGATTTTTGGAGGTAAAACTTAAATTGATTTCCCAACTTATCTTAGTTCAAAATTTTTTGAAAAAATATATTCTACTCTGCCTAAGTGAGGTCTAAAATTTCACTTTGAACACAATTCCTGCAATTGATATATCCCATATGAGTTGCCTTGCCTACCACCACCCTTTTTGTATAAAGCAATTGTCTTCTACACTCACCTCACTTGCAATAAGAGGCATTTAGAGGCATGTTTTTGAATGTGAAGTGATTTTGATAGATAATGTTTTTAAGTAGTAAAACTTAATTAGTTGGTTGTTTAGGATCAATGTGGCAAACTTGGGCCATGAGCCTAGGAATCATCAGTTTTTTTGACATCATGAATCAAAACCAGGTTGAAAAGGTCTCAAATTTTGATGACAACTAATGACAAAATTCTGTCAACTAATTGGCCAAATCAAGACGTTCCCACTGACAAAGCAATTGACAAATTTTTGTTAATTTGTTGTCAATATAGACACATATATCCTTGTAGTGTATGGGATCATCTAGTTTTCATTTTGCAACACCAAACTCATTCTTGCAATGTATTGCAAAAGATGATAACAATTTGCATTTGGATTGTGAGAGTCACCAACAATCTCTTCAATTGTGTGAGGTTAGATTACTAAGCAAGTAGAAGCCAAAGTTAGGTTTATATTGTAGGACTTAAGCTTTACTTATAAATATTAAATGTTGTATTCCTAGGTGATGATTTTTTTGTAGTCCATGTGAGTTTAGATATCTTTGGTTTTAATGAATTAAGACTACTTCTTTAAGATGATTGTTCCCTTATGCTCCAATTCATTTGATTGTAGATGTTCTGAATATAGTGTTTTTTTTATAAATGATAATCTTGTTCAATACAAGTCCAAAGTATAATTTTAGATTGTATAGTATATCATAGAATTTATACTCTTTTCTATTTTCATTGATTTATTATTTAGGATAAGTTGTAGATTGAAGATGTGCACCATTGATGATGATTTTATTAATGAAATAAGAGATACTAAGTTTCAAAGGGATTACTTGAATTCTTGCATGAATTGTGAATTTTAGGTATGAAATTCAATAAAGTGAGATTTTCACTATCATAAACTCTCGATAATTAATTTGGTGGTAGCAAAGATGAATGATAATTGCACATTTGTATGCATTGAGTTATATAATATGATTTAAAATTTGGACTATATTACACTTGCCTATCTCCACAAAGACAAAATTTAAATTCTTCTCTATATAATAATAAAGACTTGTTTGTCTTGAAAATTGACATGATTGTTAAACATAATTTTAAGATTTACCTTCAAAAAATAAATTTCAAAAAGATTTCTTCCTACAAATTTTATTGCAATTTAAAGGCAAAGTACTTGAAATCTAATAAAAAATTCCTTGAGCCTGTCATTGCATAGTGTGTGGTCATCGGGTGGTGATACAAAATTTTGTTTCCATTACAATTGAATTGATAGTTGAATTGTGCATTTATTGTGGATTAATTGGCAATGGTTGTTGCGGTTCTTGGATGAGTGTGGTGAATGGCCAATTTAGTCTAGTTCAATATAAATATACAATACAATTGAATGCAAAAATATGAAAAAAAAACATTCATAAAACAAATGAACAAATGATTTCGTGATAGTTAGTAATTGAAAGATTTATCTAAGATCTTTAATACTAGATGTAGAATATCCAAATCAAAAAAGATTTGCCAAAAATCAACTACTTCATCTCTCTCTGCTTGGTATAGTTAAGTTTTCCAAGGCTAAATGTGTAGGAGTTTAAAATGTGATTATGGGAAGTGGATTAATGACTTAATAGTGTAGGATACCACGGATATATTTGGTAAATCACAATGCTAATAATCAAATACGACCAACCCGGGATATGCAAGAGTACACAATGGTAGAGGGCCACACACTCAGTAAAGGAACCTACTTGAAACCCAGACTGGACAAGAATACATGTTCATACAAAGGTATGTATGGGCCAATTAACTAATTGAAACAACTTTGCGCTCAATACGAGGAATGCATGGACTTACATCAACCTGGCTTTAGCAAATATTCACTAGACAGGGAGTACATTTGTGAAACACTGTAGGGCTGTTGGACTTCCGAGCTTAAGAAATCCTGTGCTCAGGCACATACAATCAACTTGGTGGTGCACCCATGGAGTGGCATGGATACAGATATGGTTACACAAGTGTAGTTACTACAAGTGGGCACCAAGGAGAGTAGATACTATTGTGTCTGGATTTTAATTTTAATTTTTTTTGTTTAGTGCCTCACTGATGGTACCGTGTGTTTATGTTATATATGTTTCAAGATGCAACTCAGATAAACAACATGTTGTGTAGATAACCGAATCGGGTGTATGTTTTGTAAATTTTTGAGCTATTTTGGGTGTAATGTTAGAGCTTTTGCTACTAGTTTGGTTGTTTTCGTATTCAAATTGGGTATTTTGGTCAACTGATTTAATTCCAAATGGAAGCAGTCTTGCTGTCTAGTGGGTTGGTGTGGTTGTTTAAAGTTCCAAATCGGAAATCTAGTCAGTGCTGAGTTGGTGAGTCAATAGTGAATGCCAATTGGGGTAGTGTTTGATTTTGAGTTAATTGTGTTTCAACTGAATTTTATGAATGCCGGCAGGTAGAGTGAAGTTATGGTCAATGTTGGTGTCAGGTGAAATCCCAAATTGGGGCGATGTCAGTTGGCTGTCTTCCCTAATTTGGCAACTGCCAATGCAAGTCCTATTAGGTTTTGAATTGGAGTCATTTTCTTCATCAATTGTTGAGCGAATATCCAATGTGTGTTCTAGCCTAATTGTGTTGTGTATGTTTTTGTTTTCCTTATGTGTAAGTTGTGTGTGAGTCCTAGTCGGATGTGCATCTGTGTTGATCCAAGGTCGGATTGGAGTGAGTGTGTAATTTCTAGTCAGGAATGGTGTTTGTGTTAATTCAAGTTGATACGAAATGGTTAAGTGTGTGAGTCAATGTGTCCTAGTTAGGATATGTGTGTGCCAATGCATGGTGGTGTGTGTGTTATATGTTGAAATTAGGAATATGTGGAAGTTGAATTGTTTGCAGTGTGAACAGGGAAGTGAAAATGAAGCTTAGATGAAGTAGTGAAGATTTGCAAATCCTAGTTGGAATTTGTCGAGTGATGATGATGAAATCTATTTGTAGAAGATATTTAGAGTTGAATAGATATATCATGAATTTTGAATGTATGAACAATATTGTAAAATTTGTAACGGTGATTTGATCACCAATTCGGAATTTAAATAAAAATATGTTTAATCCAAATTGGTGTTTAGTACATGTGGAGTATTTATGTTGAATCCTAATTGTATGGGAGCCTATTGTTGTGAATTACTGATGTGCCAATTGGAAATTATTTGCAGTCATGTGAGTTTTGATTGATCCAATTTGTATTTGTAAATGTTGTTGTAGTAATTTTGAAGCATCCGAATTGTAAATTAGTTGAGTGAATTATGTTGTGTTTGAATATGTGTGCTTATTGAATAAGTTGAAATGTATGTTTAAATCCAAGTCGGAATGTTGTGAGATTAATTTCGTAACAATCCAAGTTGGAGTGGGTAAAGCCTAAATGTTGTCATGTGAATTCCAATTCGGTTTGTAATTTGTGAATGAAGTCATGTATTGGAAATTAATTGAGGAATGTATGTGATTGAATCCAAGTTGCGTCTGTAAATGTGTTGATATATACCAAATTGGAGTGTAAATTCAATGGATGTAAAATAGCAATTTGAGGAAGCAAGATAAAGAGATCAGATGTTGTGGTATCCTATTAGGAGACAAAGCTTAAAGCAATAAGATTCAACACAATTTGGTGGTACAAGGCTATACTAAAGAGTACCAGCCCCAATCCAATTCGGAAGCAGAAAAGCCATGGCTAGTTTATAGCAGAGTTGTGACGGCATTATGATTCAAGTTGGAAGTAAAGACTAAATTCCAAGTTGGAAAAGAAAAAGACTAATTGAAAAATAAAATAAAAGTAAAAGATAAAGATTAAAAACTAAATTGGGAGATTATTTTAACTTTTGTGGCCTTTAAGAGGGGAGTGACAAATTTAGCAATTAGTTTTATCACGTGAGGAAAAACATTTGTTTATGTGGTTAAAGAATATATTTCCTATAATATTCTACAATTGCAATGACTTAAAAGAGATAATTAGAAGTGATCCTATTATATTAGTCTTCCTAGGAATGAATTTCAACTATTGCTTGGGTATTAATTTTTCAATTAAGAACCCAAATTTATCTACATGTTGTCATGTTGAAGACACCTTGCATATGTCATGGTTCTAATCTTGTATTTGAATCGTGGCATGGGTGCAGGTGAGGTGTAACATCCTCATGTTGAATTCATACACTGGCTTATAGGGTGGAAACATGCTAATAGGAGCCAACTTGGTTGTAACTACTATTTTTTTTTAAATCATTCTTTTAACTCTTGAATATAAGTTGAGATATGAAAGAAAATTGTAGAGCATTGTTTCTTAGTTATGGCTACATGATATAATGTAATACAAATTAATTATGTCAAATTTTTAAGTATCAAAAGGGCCAAAATGTAGCAGTAACCATTGCTTAATTGGATTCAATAAGGACCCATTATAGATGATTTTAAAACTATTTTAGATGAATAAACAACAATTTTTGGTAGAATACTACAATAAGAATTCATTACAAATGACTTAAAGACTATTTTAGATGAATAAGTGACAAATGTTTGGTAGAATATTCCATTAAGAATTCATTACAAATGACTTAAAGACTATTTTAGATGAATAAGTGACAACTTTTTGATAGAATATTCCATTAAAAATTCATTACAAATGACTTAATGACTATTTTAGATGAATAAGCGATAATTGTTTGGTAGAATATTCCATTAAGGACCTCTATAAGCACCTCACTAATGTCTACAAGTGGCTCCTATTAGTGTGCTTGGATCCTACAAGCTATGGTGATCGGTTCACTTTATACTACGAACCACCATGCTTTTAGTTCTTTCATGTTGTTGCATGAGAGATGTACAGTTACAAGGGCGATAGGACATACTTGGTCTATGCCTTGTAGAGTTCAGATTTAATACAAAAAACAATATAACCATAAGTTGCATGCAGAATAGTAAAACATATCGACAAAATTGAATTGCCGATACATCAAGTTGTTGTAAGAAAAGATATGAGGTCTCCCTCCCTCTTGATAAGTACTTGATTGAACACGATTCATGATTTAATTATATGATCATAAGGGGTGAAGTAGTGATAAGTGTCTAGAATACGTAGTGTACAATGATTCGCTCTATGAGAAAGTCTGATGAGCAATGCCCTCCTTCCCTCCAGATTGATTAGTGTAAAGTGGACTATGGCTTTAAGTTTTTATAAGTAACACCCTCCCTCCCAATCAGAACATGATCATACGAGATGCGTAGTGTAATCACATACTAGCATAAGTTGGATTCATAGTGGGTCTAGATCAATTAAATAGAGTAAGTGTATGTATGTAGTTACATAAATCGTGTAGGTTAGAGTGATGAAACAAAAAGGGGTAAGGTAAAGAGCATGTTGAAAATCGGCATGATATACCACCCTCCTTCCCGATCAGAAAGCCCAAAGTCCAATTAAAGTAGAGCAAGCTCAAAGCCAAGATATATATGACTACCAGCAATGTGATTGTGGTACATGGAACATTAGACCACGTATATTGTTTGAGAGATTGAGACTTCCTCAATCCAAAGACAGGAAGGCTTAGAACAGCTTTCAATAGGTACATTCAGATCACAACATGATTTTCCACAATTATGGAGGTATTGATCAAAAGAATTTGTAGGGTCGAGATATTTTCTAACCCTGGTTGACATGTGTGATCAGTTGTGTATCGTATTACAATGATAATAAAGAGGAGAGGTGCATTACAATTTACAAAGTCAAGGAAAGTGTGAGATAAAACTACCCTATAAAGTAAGTAGGTGTATTGCCAATATGTGAACAGAGAGGGAAGGCATAAATGTTTTTTATTCTTGAATACCAGGAAGTCGAACTTGTGAGTAAGTAAAGTAAGTTCATTTGGAATCACAAGCAAATTGGCATGTGAGAATGGGAAATAACATGTCTTGATTGACAAAACTTGCCTAGAAATGGGATGACAAGAAACGAAAGTCTTTTCTCTACCTTAGATCCACTTAGAAACAGCGAGTTTTTAATAGATTCTAATAATTTGACTCTCTCTCTCCCCTCTCTTTTTCCCCTCTCTCTTTGATTTTGTTACATGTTGTACAATTTAACAATATGTGCCCTTGTAAGATACACATGGCAAAAACAACCCTAGGAGCAAAACCAAACTAATCTTTCTATATGATGCCTAAAAAATGGATGAACTATGGTAATACAAATCCAATGAAGTTGGTACACAAATTTACATACCCATACTACTAGTAAGGGCTTGAATCTTACAATAATACATTGCCAAATGGATATCAATCTAGGTATCGCACAAGCATATGAATTCTTGCCACTGGGCTTCACATGCTGGAATAGTAGGTCTTTATCAATACAACAAAAGCAGTGTTTTATGACTGCAAAATATGACTGTAGTGAGTCATAAAATAAAAAAAATATGACTCACGTAGAAATCACTGTAGATGACTCGGAATATGACTGACTTTAATAGTTTAAAAGCAGTTGCTTCAGACATCAATCATATTGGCAATCAAAGGGGCTGAGGAATATAAATACCCATATTTAGCCATATTATGCCAACATGGCATATACTTTGACTATCTTAAGGGGGGCTTGACTTTTTCTTAAGCTGCCTGAGCAAATGAAAAAATCCTACGTGGAATATGACTGTGGTGATACAGTTGATTGGAATCTTCATATGCATATCTAATTCCCTGCATAGCAATAAGGTAAGGTAACGGAACATCTAACCCCATTACTATGTATACCCTTCATTATTTCATAACTTGAATCCGGGATAGTCATTTCTTGTCTTATGAGATTTGTGCCACATAGATAAAAGAAGAATGACAACTATGGATTTAGGATTTGAAATGTAAATGGGATATCCATTGTGATGCAAGAAGGTAGAGGTTGCAATGAGTTGTACCTACCTTGTTTTCAGCAAAAAGCAAGTTGTTTACAAAATTGACCTCTAATGATTCTTGTTTAGAATATGTTGTACATCCTATGAAAATAAAGAATTCCCTTATGACTCCCAATGAGGGCTAACAAAAGCTTAGACAATTTAGTAATAATTATAATTATAGCAATTGTGTTGAAATAATGATTATTTTCAATTTTAGGTGTGGTGTCATTTAGTCAACCCTTGAAGTTCCTATAAAAAAAACTACACAATTGTTTTTGAAAACAAAATCTAGACATTGTGAAAGACTTCATTTTTTTTTAGAATGAAATCTATAAAGTTTGAATTACAAGACCTTGAACTTATTCCTTCAAGATCCAAGGGCTTGGAACAAAACAAAAGTATTGTAAGTTTTGTACCTATTTTTGAAGCAATATGTGTAGAAGAAATGTTAAACATCAAGATGTATAGAAGAAATGTTAAACATGAAGAATAGAGAGTACTAGTATAGTCAATATTTCAACTATTTATAGATTTTTTGAAATGAATTTTGAAGATTTAACCTCAAAATGCATCAAAAATACAATCTCTATCTTTAGCATTTAAAAAATCATTTCTTAGTATCTCCTAACTTTCCTTCCTTGAATCACAAAACAATTATAATAAGGTAAGCAAACCCATTATAGTCTCTACTCTTGGGTCCAATTCAATTTTGTTGCATTCTAATGTAGTGTTTATTACATTGAATGTACAATTGGGACTAGAGTTGAGGAATTAGAGATGAAAGGATTGGAATTGGGTTGGAAAATCATCATTCAATGAATTCAATACACTTATACTCAGACCATATGACTTCTATATAGTGAAAAAATTCATTCATTGTTTCAATATACCAAAAGGTGCTTTTAGATTTTTCATTGGAGCCATGAATGAAAATAAGAGAGCCACATTAGAATCCAAAAGGACAAGAATAGTCTTCCCCAACATCTACAATAACAAACTATATGTTTTTGCTTTAACCACCTATAATATATTTTTCTTTTGTCAGAAATGAGTTGACCAAAATACATGTGAAATAATCCTAAAGTTTTTGTGTTTTTGAAAAGTAAATTACTGTAAATCCAATAATTGTAACCATGTACAATAACCAAATGGTTACTAAATGGGCTTCCTACTTTAAAGTAAGAGGTCTTAATATTTGACCAATCTCTAAAAGCATCATGGAAGCATTTTGAAACACAAAGGTACATTTTACTTTCTCAAATACACCATCAATGTACATTTCAGGAGGTGAATGCTTTTAATGACAACTATAGTGCGCACTTCTTCCGCAAAAATTTGTAACTGACTGCTCAAAGGTCCGAAAAACATGAAATAACTTGGGTGAGATGTCAATTCCATTTTCCTTTCTATGAAAATTTTTCTTTACTGGAAAATATTTCAAGCAGTTTGGCTTCCCCCAAATGCGATCAGCTCTTACATGGGCGCTTTATGGACCTCTGACCGCTTACAAGATTCCAGTTGCGATCAATTACTGAACCTTCTGCAAAGGCTTCTGTTGCAAACAGGTACTTACATTTAAAATTTCATGACAACGCCTTTCCAGTTTATATGGTATCGATCATGACGAGCCAACCATGGCGGACAGCAATGGCTGCTTGTCCTCAAGCATTTATCACACTCTAAGTTCATGAATCTAGAGTCGATCGTCGTACTCTCGTGAGTAACTGAGCAAATGTTGATCCGAAATGTTCCATCGCAGTTCGGTTGACTTTCAAATTTGGTAAATTCGGTTCTCCGATCAATGTTCACATTCGCTGCACTTCATGGAAACGAATACTCCATGTAGTCTTACGTAAGAAAGCTAACAAAGATGAATTCTTCGGAAAAGTGTCTTCACTACTGGAAATGGAGCGGCTGGAGTGACTCTGAACCTGGAATTTCAGATTTTTGGTGTCCCTAGATTTTAGCGGTCTGAGAGGTCTCTCGGTCCATAACATTCAGTAGCCTTTCAGAGAGGCTGCCTTTCCTGCCTTGGAGGCATCATCCACTAAAAACATCCACGCCGGGAATCAAAGTAAACTCCAGTATCAAGTATCAGGACCGTGGCAATAGACTTATGGTTAACGCTTGGTTTGTTTTTTTCCTTCTAAATCTCAAACTAGCCAAACAAATATTCAAAGAAACATTAATCCCTAAAGTCCCAAGGCCTCTTTTCCACCAAAAGCCACTTAAAATTGCCATTTCTATAGCAATGAGTAAAAAAGTTTTTTTTTTCATATCTAATTGTAAGATCTTGTACATGACTAATATAAGAATGTATGGCAAAAATTTTACAAACTATGATCACGTAGATTGCAAGATATTTGTGCTTAAAGTGAAGAAAACAATTTTTTTTGCACCTTGCTGAACTACATTATTTGGCTTGAAACCTTCATAACTTATCATTTTTGTTGTATTGATTTTGAATTTATAATTTATATGATAAAGAATTGAATTGAGATTTTAGGAATTTTTTTAATTTAAAAAAAAACTTAATTTTCATTCATTAAAAAATTGTTAAGTAGAAGAAGAATCAAGTTTGAAGGAAAATCTAAATTGTTAATAGCTTTTAGATGGAATTGAAATATACTAATCTCAATGGTGAGATTGTCCTAGCAAGACATCTTAACCTTGTGAAACTTTTTTTTTTAAATTGTGAAAATTGACATCAGAAATAATAGCTTTCCATGTATATAAAAATATAATCTATATAGAAAAAATTAATATTTTATTTAAAAAAATTTTGAAGGTTTTTCTTACCCACCTAGTGAAAAAAGGGCTTTTTGTTCCATAACTTTTTTTCCCATGCTCTGATCGAAATAAAAATTATATTTTTGGAAAGCTAATATGTTTTCCAATCTTCACAAAAATATTTAGAAATTTACAACAAATATTGAGACCATAGGAGCCTACCCAAAATCCATTATGTCCTCCAAGGTGACAATGGGACTTTAGGGGTTAAGATGATTTTGTCAAACACCATGAGAATCCTTTGAATCAAAATTCCCAACGTCATTTAACCCTCCCTACCATCCTATAAATAATTTGGGTAGCCTTATGAAGGAATTGAATAGGAAACATTTGAGGGAGTGAAGGTTGGAGATGTCATTTTTATATTAAAATTGATTTTTCACCATGAATCCTCAAAAGATATGGGATAATTTGAAAATGAGAGTTAAACTGCTTATTGTCAAAATGTCAAAAATTATATTTATGTAGAATTTCATACTTCATTTAGTCATTATAAAATAACTCTTTTCAAAAAACTTTGGACTAAAAAAAGTTGAAAAATCTATTTGAGTTTCATCTCCAAAAATCCATTTCATATTTCAAGCTTGCAATCAAAGGCTATGAACAAAATTTAGAGAGGATGTTTCAAGATGTAAAAAAAGAAATGTCCCTTCTAACCTCTCCTTGAAATTTATTCATAACTTTTGATTAAAGGCTTGAAATATCACACGAATTTTTGGAGATGAAATTTAAATAGATTTCCCAACTTTTTTAAGTTTAAAGTTTTTTGAATTTTTGAATTTTACTATGATTAAATGAGGTTTGAAATTTTGCTTCAAATAGAATTCATGCTTTAATTTGATTTAACTAGAAGCGGTTGAGCTCCAACTAACTTTATTTTATTTATCCCACATTGTTTACTTTACCTCCTATCACTCCATATGTATATAAAGATTTGTCTTCTCATTCCTTATACACAACTCATGAAAGGGGTTCGAAATATAGTAAGGAAATTAAAGTATTAGTTTCAATGAAAAAAATGTGAATTTCATTAAAATTTTAATCTTAAAGATTGATTTTGTTTTTAATCTAGTTGAATGCATTGTTTTCTTGGTAACCCATTTTGTTATTAAACTTACCTTCAATTTTGTCCTAGATACCTAGACGAGCAAGCTTCAATTTTTGGACAATTTGTGACACATGGATTATTAGCTACTGATGGGTGTGAAATATGAAATATTCCACACCATATCATCTGGAGATGAAATGGTGTGAAATATTGCACATCATCCTAAGGGAAGGCAGTCCTTCTCATTGCTACTAAATGTTATGTCAATCTGGAATTTGAACAGGTTGCTTGGAAAAGGTATAATTTAATTCACTTGTCTAGCATTACACAGCTCTTGATAAAAAATTGCTCCCTAATGAATGGAAAATAAAAACGGGTGGCAAATTCTAGCACGTCCAAGCAACGCTTTTTTTTTCAAGAATTTCGCCTCTGCCCTTACAATTGATCTCACAGCAATCAAATTTTTTTAAAGGAATACTGGCAATATATTTCTCTATTTTCAAGGGATGAAATTGGTAACTTGCTACATGTGCTTAGTACAACGTCACTCTTTTGGGGATGAATTTCGGATGAATGAGTGCTCCTTTGGATAAATAATTTAAGTTTTATTCCCATTTCTCATATTTCATCCATTTATTTAGAGGCAAATAACTGCATCACACCAACGAAGATTGCTTTCTGGAGTGTCCTAAATGAAGGTCAAAGAAATCCCTGACAGTAGCTGCTTGCATGTTCAATACTTCAAAGAATGCCTCCTATCCATTAATATGGCTGCTGCAAAGTCCCCTGCCACCTTCGCCACCTCCGCTGCACAGCTGCTTTAATTTGATGTGTCTGTAAGTTAGTCCATACTGAGACTGCGCAGTGCGCACCCTTCAGTAAGGAGTTGAGCCTCTTCTTCACGAGGTCACGGTTGAATTACTCAGACTGGGATGGCCAGAATTTCAATACTGTATTAGCAGTGCGGTAGTCATCTTCGACTGGTGAAGGTCAACTCCAGGCCTTGGCTGAAAGTGAAGAGAGAAGACGAGCTCGCTAGCTACGCCTGGCCTGCGACTCCTCCTGCTCCTGAGTGAACCTTCTAGTGTCATAGACTGGTGAACAAGCTTCCTGTGGGAATTTTATGTTTGATTCGATCACTTGGGTGTTCTAGCTGGTTTAATTTTCTCTATCTAGAAACGCATTTGAAACCATCAAGCTTAAGTTCTCTCGACATCCTATTTCAGCGTGTTCGGGTAGAACTACCACACCTCCCACATTGCAATTGCATCCAGTACGTGCGGATCGCTCCAGTTTGTTCTTGTACTTGACCGATTGATGTTTGGGTCCTAGTTTCTCTTCACACATGATCCGAATGACAGTGCTGTAAAAGTAAGACTCGTAAACTAGCTAGCTGCCGTTTGTAGACGAGCGTCTGGAAAGTACCAACTTCGTGAGTTTCCACGCGCCTCTTTGACGAAGTTGAAGTCGGTGGACACGGTGGACAGAAAGTATTGAAGTTCAGCGATTCCAGCGGGTGTGGGTTTACTGCTGGAAGTCGATCCAGTCCTGCGGAACTGCCTAGGAAACTAAATCAAGGAATGGTCGAGGAGTCGATCTGCCGATCGATCATGGGGTGGACCGTGCTTTTTGTCCTTCACCTGTTCTGTGCCATGGCTGCCATGGCGGGGGTCCACTCGCAAGGCCTTATCCAAAACAAGGCTTTTGAAGGTACTAGATTTTTCTTTTGATTTAATTTGCTCGTCCTAACTCAATAACGTCAAGTTCTTTTCACGGGCGGTCCTCCACTTTTTAGGACGGTCGGTTGGACTACAGCAGCGACCTTGTCGATGGCGCCGGAAGAACTGCCGAGCAACCCCTGCTGGACGAGATGTACTCCAGGGTAACGGATAGGGCAACGGACAGGGGATGTAGCACCTAAGCCCTAAATAGGGCGATGTAGGGTAAATATGAAGAGGTAGCCTCAAATATTGGTGAGTCTCTTTTGGTTTTGTAATGAAAAAAAGTGTTTAACATTGGGCGGGTCGGACAGCTGGGTGTCCTTCATTTGTTGGACTGAGAGATGCACTCGGCCGTTCCGACAATGGCAACCAAGGTAGCCTCTGCTACAGCTGTCCCGGACGGGCGACCTGCCCTTGTTCGAAGAGCTTTGTGTAGACTTAGGTCTCAGTTTTTGGCACACGAATCGTGCCATTTTAAAGTGTCAATGATTTCAGTGGGTCACCTTGCATTATCTGCCCAATTTGCTTACAATCATGAATAGACTACACTCTTCATTCTATAAAGTGTGACATTCATTCACGGCAACAATTGCTAAAATGCCACCACAATGGAGCCCACAAGGTAGCAACTGAAACAGTGTGCCAAAATGCGGCAATAAAGGGCTGCCATGCCAGTAAAACATTCAAGTGCTTAGATGCGCTCTACCTGAAACCGCAAGCTAGTAGTTGTAAACTAAATGGACATAGAATTGAGAAATTAGTGAGGTTTTAGATGAGAATTGCAGGAGCAATTGCAGGTGGACATAGAAAACCTCTTTGGTTCGTAGCTACAGTAGCTCAGAGCCCTATCCGTCTTATCTCTTTTTATTGAATGCAAGCTGTCACAATTCCATCCATCATGTTTCTCATCTGCCCAACTCTTGAATTAGTTCTGGCTCAACCCTAATGACATCCAATCATCTTCTCGATCCAATGAACCTTGCAGTTTGATGAAACCTTTTGGGTTTGCAACATTGCAACAGACTCTGTTCGAGCAAATACAAAATGAACGGATTTTGACAAATTATTTTTGACCGTTATCGGAAGTGAATCGCCTGATCGTGCACGTGTGTGCTTGGTCTGTGCAGGAGAGGCTGTGCACAGCATGATGCGGTCTTGGCTACACGCAGGCACCAGTCCTGATCTCTTCAACAGTAGTCAACGTAACTGGTCATTTGAGGGACACCCCTGTGATCTAAGGAATACTCCGAGGCTCTGGTTTGGGATTTCTTGCTCCACTGTGTCCGATCAGCGTGAGGACAACAACCTCACCCAATTCCACAGTTTGACAGCTATAGATCTGTGAGTTCGCAACGCTCTTGAGTCTTGACCTGATGCCTCATTCTTGGAAGCTTTCACACCGATTAATCCGTTCAGGGAATGATCGAGGGAGTTAAATGAGCGTCACTGCAAAATTAGTTTGAAGACCATAGTAATCGATATTTCTGAGGGAATGAGGGAGCGCTTTTCCTGTAGTGCTCTTTCAGTGTGCACTAATTGAAGTTCATTACATATGGTGTCACTTTGGTAAATCCAAAGTCACGTGCATTGATGGGATAACCAACTGTAGAAAGCATCAAATGAATGCTGCCAACTCGTGACATACATCTAAAAATTGTTTCTAAGAACAAGCACAAGAGTGGATGTGGGTTTTCAGGTCAAACGCCCTGAAAGAGCCAAACAGGTGCAATACGCCGAATCAACCGAAATTGATGTTTTGGGGCAGAATTTTAGTAGCATACCCTCCAAGACCGAGAGTATGGATTGTTTACCCTTCAAGCCTAGAATGAACCCGTGGACGTAGTGGTTAGATTTCGGGAAACTTGGTTTCCTAGGAATTCAGATATGGATTCAATATTCGAGCTCTAACTAAGGCAGTTCGTAATTTGGTGATCACATGATCTGAGTGCAGTCCCATTTCAGTCCATGTCAGGGATGGATCCTTTCCTAAAGCCCAGGAATTGTGATGAAAGACCTTCAGGTGACTAATCTTTGTGCTTCTGCTTGCAGGGACTTTATTGGCGATGATACCTCCCTGCCACTTGTCGGCGAACTGCCTCCTGCAATTGTGAATCTGACGAACCTTCAGGAACTGTAAGCAATTTTTCGAGTCAATTCACTTTAATTTCAAATGCAGCAACTGATGTCTGCATTTATTCTCGTTAAATTGCCGGAACGGTGCCAATTTAACGAAATCAACTCTCCAACTGACTGGCCGGGTTTCGAGCTAGTTTGTGTTGATGGGACCTCCCTCTCTTGTTCGGCTATCGCTCAATTGCAATGTGCCGTTGATTCTTTCAATTGATTCCAAGCGTTGTCTTATTGATTTCTCTTGTGCCCAGCTCAATATCAAACGCGAGCAAGCTCTCTGGACCTCTTCCGGCAGGGCTTTTCTGTTCCTCTCCAGTTCTTCAAACCGTGTGAGTCGTACCTGTCTAAGTTCAGTACGTGGGCTTGCGGCAAGTTCACGTTCATTTGGTTCACGCTTTGGGCATCCACAGAGCACTGGTTTCAATCAACACCCCCCCTCAGTCCCTCACTGTAAAAAAATGAGAGCAGTTGATCTACAAAAATAATTTCCCCTCCCCCCTCCGACACCGATACTGATAATGATACGGGATGATACGGGATATGAACATTCTGAGATACGGATATATAAAAAATACGGATAGAAAATATTTAAGTCATCAACCCATATGGTTTGCCCATGCAGGTTCTTCTGGAAAATATGAGTATGGTTGGAGGGGTATTAGCCTGAGAAGGAGAGGAGGTTCGTTGGGGCCTCAATAGATAATTAAATAAAAAAATATCAATTGGGGAGTTTGTCTGGACGGTTCCTTCAATGGAAGCATAAGCAGTGGGTTTCACCCTGATTGTGGCAGTAATGAAGGGATACATTATAAGGACGGTAATAAAACAGAAAAGTCCACTAATAGCACCGATTGAAGTATAGTTTCATGTGGCATGTTTCTTTCAGGATAATTTTCAACTGTTCCTTCAATGGAAGCATAAGCAGTGGGTTTCAGCCTGGTTGTGTCACTAATAAAGGGCTTGTATCCCTGTAAGTCCAATTCATACACCTATATCTCTTGATTTTATTATGAAATACTCTTGAAGAATAAGTGCTTTATATTTGTGCTAAAGATGCATTATAAAAATCCCGTATTTGTTATAATACTGGTGGTGGAATTCCATCGGATTGGTAGTGTCCATGGTAAAGGACTTGCAACAATGAGCTGATTGGAGTGATTTAGAGTTGCTCAAATCAACATATTTAGATCCTAGATTTTAAGAGTGCTGAGTTTTTAGTTGTGCTTTTGATTTTTAGTTTTTGGAAACCTATCTAAACACTTTGCATGCTTAGAAGTCAACTTTTGGAAATTGAATGTTCTCATTTCTAGAGCTTTGAGCATTAGAATGTCACATTTTGGGTGAATATGCTCCTTTATCAATTTGACAATGCATATTGTTCAAGGTAGTCAAGTTGATTTGCCCATCTATTGTTCATGGCCATTTTGTGTTTTTTATCTATTTTTTTTGCAGAAACTTATCAAGGAATTCTTTCATAGAAATGAGTCCTATTGATAAAATTCCTATACTTTTTTTCTCTCTTCAATATTTGTAAGTTATTTAACAAACTATTCTTTGAGATATATATTGAATCATTGAAGTTGGTAATGTTCAAAGTCCTTGCTTGATCTTGATTTTGATCAAATTACATAGTATGATATTGTACTTATTGAATCTATTGAAATTGTTTTTCTTCATTGATTGTAGGGATGTTAGCCACAACCGCATAAAGGGAGAGTTTGCCATTTTGACTTTTTCCTTGGAATTTGTTGATATTTCAAACAACTTCATTACTAATATTACCACTTTGGGATAGACTAATCACCTTCGTAATTCACTCAAATCCATGTAAGTTAAGAGCTATATATGCCACTATTTGTTGATGAAGCCTTCTTTAAATTGCTTTCATCATTGAATACTTGAACCTATCATGATGATTTGGAGGTATACTTGTATTTAATGATAATTTTGGTAGTACTAAATTTGGATATTGTAATATCAATTTGTAGCATATTCAATATTATATTATTTTACATTATAACCTTCCATTTTGCTTTGTTTGCAGATATGCACAAAATAATTCTATAGGCAGATTTCCAATTGAAATTTTTGAATATGAGACTCTTCAAGACATGTAAGTATACAAATGTACTTAGAGTTTTTCTTAAAGTTTGGGCTACAACTTATATTGATCAATTCGCATTTGTGTAGTTGCATAGAATCAATCAATTTCAAGTAGATAATGTTTTTAGGGTGAATTTAATTGTCTATTTTGTTTTCTTTTGGCATTGAACTCAAGTAGCAAGTTTTATGCAACTTTTGAATAATAATATATGTTTGTACTCATTTATATGCAGCTATTTGGACTCAAACAATATATCAAGTGTTGCTCAATTTTCTTCAAATGTCTCAAGATTACAAAAGATGTAAGTTGAAGATTTGATGCATTTGGATTTTTTTTACTATTTCATATTTTGTGAATGTTTTTTTCTTGTTGTGTATTTCAGTTTCATTTCCTATTTATGAGTTTAGAAAATTGAAATGAAACTAAATTTTGAATTTGCATCTAATGTATAGATCCATGAGCAAGAATAGGTTTCAAGTATTTCCAAAGGGGCTATTACAATTACCAAATTTGGTGGAAATGTAAGTCCTTGTTGATTCATGACTTGAAAGAAATAAACTATGATTGTTAATGCTACATTCGTATGAGCACATGTGATTCTAAACAAAATTTTGAATATTAAGGATTTTTAATGTAGTAAATCAATAACTTAATAATGAATAAACTAATGGAAAACATTCACTCAATTGATGTGAATTTGGCTTCAAAGATTTGGTATAGAAAGAAATTTGATTTTCATTCATTAATGTGCCTTACTATTTCACTTACAACTCAAACTATATAACAAGTTTTGATATCTCAAATACTTTCAAATGTTAAGAAATATTGATATATAATGATTTTTTACTTGTGTGTAGAATTTTGGATTCCAACAATATTACAGGAGAGTTGTATCTCCCAAATATTTCATGTCACGATTCAAAAATCAAGTTGATTTCATTGTTGTATAACAATATCACCTATTTCTACCCTTCCAAGGATATCGCATCATGTTTTAGTGAATCAAGCCTTTTGTTGGATGCCAAAGTCTTCTTATATGGAAATCCAATTTGTGCACATCCAAGCCACAAATCTAAACTATTACGTTTTGTTTGCCGATTCAATGCAACATCTCTGATTGAAGGTAATTATTACAAATTTTTTGTGATATATATTTCAATTTGGCTTCCTTAAAGATTGTTTTGAAATATTATTATTTTGATGTTTCCTATAAATAGAAATCCTGAACTTTTCATACAATCTTATTAATAAACCAATCTATACATGATGGATTTTTGAATCAAACAACATTCATTTTGGGAATACTTGAAAAGTTTGTTTTCTAACGATTCCATGTGGATTGGCAGTTGAAGAACTCTCCCTTGTGAAGAAGTCCAAAAAAATGCTTCAAATTAGTGTTGCTTGTGTGAGTGGTGTAGTAGTTGTAATCTTTATCATGGGATTCTTTCTGATCCAAAAGTTGAAGAAAAAAATTTCATTGCTTCATGAAATTCAAAGTGGTAAGTTTGATGATTGATGTTAATATGAAAGGCTTCTATTATTTTCCTTCAAATGATTTTTTATATATGCTTTTTATTTTGAAAAACGTGTTGCCTTTTGTAGAATTTGATAAAAGGGATGTGAAGCCTAATCTCTATACATATAGTGAGTTGAAAGTTGCAACCCAAGATTTTCATAGTAGAAATGAATTGGGACGAGGTGGATTTGGTATAGTGTACAAGGTATATCAATAACATTTCTAAATCCTACTTTAGGCATTTTGACTACTACTAGGATACTAACTTTAATTTCAATCTATTTCATGTTGATTATAGATTGAATATCAATATTGTTATTTGGTTGTCATCCTTGCAAATCTTCTATTCTACAATGATAATAGATATTTATATTTTGTGCTAGGATTTAATGTTGAATTTGACTTCCAATCCTTGTGTTCTGAATTTGGATTCAAATTAGGGGGTCCTTCTAGACGGAAGCCATGTAGCTGTGAAGAAATTGACCAAATTAAGTATGGTGCAAGGAATTCAAGATTTTCTTGGTGAGATTATTGTTGTATCCAATATCAAGCATCGCAACTTGGTGCAATTGAAGGGATGTTGTATAAGAGAAAACCAACGAATTTTGGTTCATGAGTTTGTTGAAAATGAGAACCTTAAAGATGCCTTGTGGGGAGATTCAAGAAGCGGTGGGCATCTTGATTGGCCAACTCGGTTCAACATCATTTTGGGGATTGCTCGAGGTTTAACTTACCTCCATGAAGATGTCCAACCAGCCATTGTACATCGAGACATCAAAGGCGAAAACATCCTCCTTGACAAGCATTTCAATCCAAAGATTGTGGACTTTGGTTTAGCACTCTTTTTTCCATCATTTGATGATGGAGAAACTCACTTGAGTGTGTCTACTGTTGCTGGAACTAGGTAATGCATGACATGAAACTCATGATTGTAGTCAAGTATTGTCCTATAGAGTTGTTCATTGCATTGTTGAAGGTATGAAACGAGATTGTTTCTAACCTCATTATTTTTGAGTTTGTGTAGGGGATACATGGCACCGGAATATTTGTGCTATGGCCAAGTTTCTACCAAACTCGATGTGTATAGTTTTGGTGTGTTGCTGTTGGAGATTGTGAGCGGATGAAAAATGATTGATCTCAAGTCACCATCAATAGAACAATATTTGGTCCAGTGGCTAAGTCACTACACTACTAGAAATTTTCGTTTTTCTGTTGTTTTGGTTGCGTTGATCCGGTCAAAATCTGACAGAAATCTGTTGAAATCAACAGATTTCTGTCAGATTTTGACCGGATCAACACGACCAAAACAACAGAAAAACGAAATTTTCTAGTAGTGCTAATGTACATCTCTTCCAAGTATTGCAAGTTTGTTTAAAAATGAAGAAACTTGTTCTAGTTAGGAACTTAGGATTCTTGTCCAATTATGGAAATGAAGTGAATTGTATTGTTGTATAGGCTCAAGAATTGCATTCCAATGACAACTTGCAAAATCTAAAGGACAAATCCCTTGAAGAAATGACCATGGTAGAGGAGGCCATGTTCAAGCAAGTTGTGAAAGTTGGTTTGCAATATTTGCACCATATTCCTGCAAGGCGTCTAGTGATGTCTGAAGTTGTGGACATACTTATTGGTAACAAAAATGTGGATGATTTTGCTTTAGAAGAGTGTCATGAAGGTTCAAGCTCATCATATGATATGGAATCATCTAGTTTTTGTTTTGCAACACCAAACTCATCTTTGCAATATATTGCAAAAGATGATAACAATTTGCATTTGGATTGTGAGAGTCACCAACAATCTCTTCAATTGTGTGAGGCTAGATTATTAAGCAAGTAGAAGCCGAAGTTAAGTTTATATTGTAGGACTTCAGCTTTACTTGTAGATATAATTAAATGTTGTATTTTTAGGTGATGATTTTTTATAATTCATGTGCGTTTAGATATCTTTGGTTGTAATGAATTAAGACTTCTTGTTTAAGATGATTGTTCCCTTATGTTCCAATTCATTTGATTGTAGATGTTCTAAATATGGGGCTTTTTTTTATAAATGATAATCTTGTTCAATGCAAGTCCAAAGTGTAATTTTAGATTGTATAGTATATCATAGAATTTATATTCTTTTCTATTTTCATTGACTTATTATTTATGACAAGTTGTGGATTGAAGGTGTGCACTATTGTTGATGATTTTATTAATGAAATAAGAAATACTAAATTTCATAGGATTACTTGAGCTCTTGCATGAATTGTAAATTTTTGGAATAAAAATATAATAAAGTGAGATTTTCACTATCATAAATTCTTGATAATTAATTTGGTGGTAGCAAAGATGAATGATGATTGCACATTTGTATGCATATAGTTATATAATATGATTTAAAATTTGGACTATATTACACTTGCCTATCTCTACAAAAACAAAATTTTAATCCCTCTCAATATAATAATAGAGATTTGCATGTCTTGAAAATTGGCATGATTATTAAACATAATTTTAAGATTTACCTTCAAAAGATAAATTTCAAAAATATTTCTTCGTACAAATTTATTGCAATTTAAAGGCAAAGTACTTGAAATCTAATAAAAAAAATTCTTTGTAGCCTATCATTGCATAGTGTGTGGTCATTGGGTGGTGATACAAAATTTTGTTTCCGTTACAACTGAATTGATAGTTGAATTGTGCATTTATTGTGGGGTAATTGGCAATGGTTGTTGGGGTTCTTGGATGAGTGTGGTGAATGGCCAGTTTAATCTAGTTCAATACAAATATACAATACAACTAAATGCAAAAATATGGAAAAAACACATTCATAAAACAAATGAACAAATGATCTCTTAATAGTTAGTAATTGAAAGATTTATCTTAGATCTATAATATTAGATGTACAGTACCCAAATCAAAAAAGATTTGCTAGAAATCAACTACTACATCTCTCTCTTTGGTAGAGCTAAATTTTCCAAAGCTAAACGTGTAGGATTTTGAAATGTGATTACGGGAAGTGGATTAATCACTCAATAGTGTAAGATACCATGGATATATTTGGTAAATTACAACACTAATAATCAAATACGACCAATTCGGAGCACGCAAGTGTATACAATGGTGGAGGGCTACACACTCAGTAAAGGAACCTACCCAAAATCCAGACTAGATAAGAATACATGTTCGTTTCACAAAGGTATATTCAAACTAGCTAATTGATTGAGACAACTTTGCACTCAATATGAGGAATGCATAGGCTTACATCAATCCCGCCTTAGCAAATACTCACTAGGTAGTGAGTACATTTGTGAAACACTGTAGGGCTGTTGGGCTTCTGAGCTCCAAGAAATCCTGTACTCAAGCACGTATGTTTAACTTGGTGGTGCACCCTTGGAGTGGTATGGATACCACTCGAAGAAAACTATGTTGCCAAAGTGTTTAAATTGCGTTGGGAACGAGCAAACCATGTCATATGGATTTTGTTAAGAATCTCATTTTCAACGCAGAATTTCTGCATTGGAATGTTGTTTTCAACGTAACATTTTGTGATGGAATGCACTCCAATGCAAAATGTTATGTTGAAAACAACATTCCAATGCAGAATTTCATGGTTCGAAACGAGGATCTCAACAAAATTCATATGACATGGTTTGCTTCTCCCCAACGTAGTTTAAACGCATAGACAACATAGTTTTCTTCTAGTGTACAGATATGGTTATGCAAGTACGGTTACACAAGTGTAGTTACCACAAGTGGGGACCAAGGAGAGTAGATACTATTGTATTTGGATTTTAATTTTAATTTTTCTTATTCGGTGCCTTATTGGTGGTATCAGATGCTTATGTTATACATGTTTCAAGATGCGACTCAGATAACAATGTATTGTCACGTTGAAGACACCTTGCATATGTCATGGTTCTAATCTTGTGTTTGAATCCTGGCATGGGTGCAGGTGAGGCGTAACATCCTCATGTTGAATTCATACATTGGCTTATAGGATGGAAGCATGCTAATAGGAGCCAACTTGGTTGTAACTACTATTTTTTTTTAAATCATTATTTTAACTCTTGAATATAAGTTGAAATATGAAAAAAAATTGTAGAGCTCTGTTTTTTAGTTATGGCTACATGATATAATGTAAGACAAAATTAATTATGTCAAATTTTCTAAGTATCAAAAGGGCCAAAATGTAGCTGTAACCATTACTTAATTGAATTCAATAAGGACCCATTATAGATGATTTAAAAACTATATTAGATGAATAAACAACAATTTTTGGTAGGATATTGCAATAAGAATTCATTACAAATCATACTATTAAAATCATAACTCCCTTTGTAATATCACAAATGCTACCATTAATACTAGGGGTTCATATTTGCTATGCTATGCATTCATTGTATCACATATTAGTAAAATTTTGATATATTTGAATCAGGGTTACATGGACGTCCGGACGGACGTCCAGCGTCTACGTCCGCCGGTTCCCGAACGTCCGCCGACATAGGACATTCTGACCGTCCAGCGGACGGGGAGGCGGACGGGGCGGACAGGACGGCGGACGGGGCGGACAGGACGGTGGACGGGGCGGACAGGACGGCGGACGGGGCGGACAGGACGGTGGACAGGGCGGACAGGACGGCGGACGGGGAGGGCGGATGGGGAGCCGGACGGGAGGGCGGACGGGGAGCTGGACGGCAGGGCGGATGGTAGGGCGGACGGGGAGGCGGACGAGAGGGCGGACGGGGAGGTGGACGGGGAGGGCGGCCGGGGGGGGGGGCGGCCGGGGAGGTGGACGAGAGGCGGACGGGGAGGCGGATGGGAGGGCGGACGGGAGGGCGGACCGGGAGGCGGACGGGAAGGCGGACGGGAAGGCGGATGGGGCAGACGGGTCGGTGTGGGGTCGTCCGATCGGGGCATCTGGCGGAAAATGGGGTAAACTTCGGTGTAGGTTTAGATGAGTTACATTTGATGTGCGCAATTTCATCCAATTTTTCTTCAAATTTAACCTATAGATTTGGTGCAGTCCATTTTTTTTAGGCATTTGGGCCTTCAATTGGCCCAAGAAAACAATGGTTCATGGTTCAAACAAATTCAATCATCCAAATAACCATAGGATGTTGTAACCCCTACATGCCGAAGCCTTATTTTCAAATTTAAACTTCCTTTAATTTGCTCTAAATTGAACAAAGAGCCCACATTTTGGTAAGATGTATCAATTTTTTTGGAATTGTAACCATACAAATTCAAACTAGACTTGTTAGAGATTGCATAGGAAAAGAAAGCACAACAATATCACTTGTACAGTGAAAGATTATACCATTTGACAATGATGCTGTTAAAATCACAAAAAAAAGTTGAAGCCTTTTTGGCAAGGCAAATCTAAAATGTTGGGGACCCAAAGAATATGAGGTTAATGGGCCAAACTTGCCCAATCAATTTACAGCTTTGCAAAATTTACTCTATAATTTTTAATATGAATTTCCAATATGAATTTTCCTCCAAGACCTACTGTATTTGAGGCTCATTTCCAAAAGCTCTTAACACAAAAGAAAAGTCAAGATTGCACAAGGTACCCTTGCATAATATCTCTTTCAGAAAAATCATTGTTCTTTAATTGCAAGATCGGACTTCTGGAGCCAAAAGTAGACTTCAAAAAGAATTTCCTAAAATTATTACCTCACTAAAATGATGAAAAATAGTTAGGTTTTACTGAACTTCTAAGTTTTGCAAACACCATATTTAATATTTTGGGTCCTCAAGCATTTAGGGGGTAATTACTATTTTTTTTAACATGTTAATGAAGCCGACAAACTCGTTGCATGCAAAAAATTAACAACACACCATTAATACCAAACAAAAAACCATGCTTCTCGAATCTAGAAGACAATTTACAATTATACATAATACATTGTCCAATTGAATATCTTGAACCATACATGGCAAATTAAAAAATTGGAAGACCATACAATTTAAAACAAAAACTTCCCAATCTTGCAAATACCAACTTAAAAAATCACAATTTCCGTAATTGAAGGGTTTTAGACTTTTCTATGCAAAATTGCAAACCAACAATGACAAAAGATAGAGACAATTCACACACTTTAAAAATCATTATCAATTAAAATATCCTCGTCAATTACAAAGGCACATAAAAGTCCAACTACATTGGCATTCATTGGTCTTAAAAAATCAAAATGGTGCACATATGCTATGCAACTATGTAATTCGCATACATACTACATTACTACTTGGCATCTATGCATACTACCAGCCTATATACTTATATGAACTATTCTTAAACTTCAATATGAACCACGGAAGTGTTCATCTGGAACAGGCCAGTTGAATGAAGTACTAAAACGGAAGATGACTTGTGCCAAAGTACTCTCTTTGTTCTGAACGCGCTTCAAGTAAGTATCAAACACCTGTGCAAATTGTGGATGGAGGTACTTGACATGTGAGTTACTTGATTCACGCTGCAACTTGTGATACGCCTCCGACATGCACTGCCTACTGATCCGTTCAGCTAATTTAGCAACAGCATATTGCTCGGATAGCATGGAAAGAGAAGGGATGTTTTGCACATCCGCATCTCTTCCGTGTACATAAGTAATACTGGGATCCACCCACCACCTCCTCTTTATAGCTTCGTCCTTTTCAGCTGTTGATGTGAATGTATACAACGACTTCATAGGCTCGCTCAACACTGTAGTCATCCCCCAATCACAAACTCCAATGTAAACCCGGGACTCATCTTCAGGAAAATGAAACATGATGTTGTCCGGAGAAATGTCGTTGTGGAGATGTCCAGCGGTGTGCACCGCATTCATGATGTGCAGTAATGCCCATGCAAGCTCCACGTGTTTGGCTCTAAATCGCTTCAGATTTTTAGCAGCAATGATTTCTTCTTCTGTTATACGCGGCTCATACAACACTCGAAGGGCTATATTGTCTGGATAGTCGTCATCCCGACGCATCATTTCACGCAATGTACCGCCGTTCCACCAGAATGAGTATCCTTCATTCTTTTTGGAATGCACTGCAAAAAAACGTATCACTCCAACATGCGGAATCCTTACTGCCATAGTCTCAGTATTGTGTTCCATCTTTGCAAAAGCAGGTCGTTCACCTTCTTGGAGAGACATCTTTGCTGCAAACTCCCATGATGGATGAATCTCCCCACATCCTTCTATTCGCACTCTCCGAATTGTAGCATAGCCACCCCGCATGATTTTGTTATTTACGGGAATCACCGTGGCCGTTTCCGGAAGGGCTATTAGAAGGCGACGTGTATTTTGTGCTTGGTCCATTCCAGGCTTGCTCGTCCACCAACCAATTGACCCTGCTCTATTCTGCCTCCTCTTAAATGGTTGGCACTTTTTGGTGAATAAATCCGCTTTCATAATGACATGCTCGAAGGCTTCATCATTTTCGCGTTTCTTCCTCCAATATTTATCCAAAATGACTGAAGCATTCCATAATGCATCATGCACCTTGCTGTCAAGAAATTTGGGGAAATTCTTCTTCTCCGTTTCATCAATCCACTACGCTACGTGCAAGGCGTTCAACATCCTCTGCCTCATATCCACAAAGAATTTCTCGATGCAGTCCTCTTCATATCGCACATATTTAGTGTCAAGAGACACTGTAGTCTCTGTCTCATAAAACTTCACAATCAATTCGATTAAGAATGCTTTGCAACTCTCCGAGGGATTCTCCCTTGTCCACTGAATAGAGGGGGCTTCTTCTTTTCCCTTCGGCTCCTTGGAAGCCTTCTTCACCCTCGGCATGTTGATAACCCGGTAGAATGATGAACGTCAAAGTTTTATAAAAAAATTGGCAAGAGTTACCCCAAATATTAGACTCTTACCCACCCAAAGAAAGGAGCCATTGGAGGTCAAACCACCAGCTCTCCGCTCTCTCTTGCATGCAAGGGGGAAGGCAAAAGTGAGAGCGGACGGTCCGTCCGCTTGTCTTATATGAGGCGGACGGCCTCATTCCAGTCCTACAGCGGACGGAGGCCGTCCGATCGGGCGGACGAACTGGCCGTCCGCCTCTTCCTAGCCGTCCGATCGGACGGTCTAGGGTTGGCGGCCGCCTCGTCCGGTCCGCACGGTCGAATAGAGGCCGTCCACCTCTTCCTGGCCGTCCGAGCGGACGGTTTAGGGTTGGCGGACGCCTCGTCCGGTCCGCACGGTCGAACAGAGGCCGTCCGATCGGGCGGACGGATAGTCTGCGTGATCGGACGGTCCAGAGTGGGCGATTTTTAGATCGTTCGCTTCATTTCTACTGTCTCATTTTTAGGGTGATTTTTCCCCCTTTTCATTCAATAAGCTTCATGTAGGTCTTCTTGTTTGGGAGGAATTGGGCATTTGGGCATTTCAATGCCTAATAATTAAAAAAATAGACCCAAGGCTTCTTCTCAACTTTCTTCAATTTCTTGAAATTTTTACTTCTAAAGAAATGTCAATATTTTCATTACATTTATCATTTTCTTGGAATTTCGAGATTTTAACCGTACAAATTCAAACTAGACATGCTAGACATTATGGAAAAAAAGAAAGCACAACAATATCCCTTATGGAGTTAAAAATTATAATGTTTACCTATGAGGGTGTTCAAATTGCAAAAAAGAGTTCAAATATTTCTTGCAAGTCAAACCATTGAACTTCGTGACACAAAAAATTGGAAGGCTTAATGTGTATAAGCTCAATTACATTAGGGCTAATCAAAATCCACAATACTATTATACAATTCTTCCAAATGAATTTGGATTCTAATTTATTTTCCAGAACTAATTGCATTTCAATCTCATTTCCAACTTCCAAGAGCAGGTAAAGAATACAGAAAGTCAACATTGCATTCGGTACCCTTGCACTAAATCTAAAAAAGAAAAAACACTGTCAAGCATTTCCAAGAAGAGATTTTTGATACTACAACTAAACATGTTCAATAGATGTGCATGTTCAAAGTTTTAAATAGTGACATCATTGACCACTAATGGTCACAAAAGTGGTCACCAAAATACATTTAAACAATAATAGTAAATCCATAACCTCCGAATAAGTCAAAAGACATCTTCTACTCTACCCTTAAATAGTTAAACTACATTATACTCTATTCTGAATCCAAACTACTATTGTCATTTCAACCTTCGGGTGTGGGACCGAAGCCACCACATCGCCCATATCCGCCAGACCCTCCTCCTTGTTCGTAATCGGAGAAGTATGGACCCCCAAATGGTGGAGGTGAAGGAGGTGATGCATTTGCCTCAGCCCCTCTTGTCCCTCGTTCGCTTGAGCCGGTGTAGTATGAGCTTCTACGAGGCCCATATGAGTCCGGCCCTCCCGTCCCCGGATAGAATTGCGACCCACCATATTGAGATCCACCGTAGTCCGTGAACCTTGTGCTTCCATGGCTTCCTCGTATGTTTTGGAAGTCATCGTGGGGGCCAGGGCTAAAATGCAAACTTCCTCCTCCATATTGCGGACAATGCACATCACGATCATGACGAGGTGGTGACCGTTGTTGACGCGGGCGACCTTGATCCAAAATACTATTTCTTGTTGCCTCTCGCAATTGATTTTGGAAGTCCAAGTCTTCGCGCTCTTCTCGACGTACGTGCCTTTGTGGAAGTGGAGGTGGTAAGTCTTCTTCGTCGTCATCATCATTGTCCTCTGCATCTGGCAATGGTTCCGGAGGAAATCCAAATTGACCCCGATTAGACCACTCCGGCATGCAATCGCTTGGGCCAGCCCAATTGGTGTCTATCACCGCTTTGTCACAGCTCAATTTGGTCTTCTTGTCCTTTGCAAGCATCGTACGCCAATCCACATCTTTCTGGAGTACAATCTCCGCCCAAATCATTGCCATGGTGGAATAGTTCATGATATTTGGTTTGGAAGCACCTAGACCGCAAGATGCCCAAATCTCCTCGTATCTCTGCTTGAAATGTTCACTCTTGCAAGTGTTCATGGGACCTTCCCACCGTCTTACTTGTCTCTCTAATACAACCGTGTTATCTGCTGGCCAGAGTTTCGCAATGTGTGACATTTTCACATACTCTCGGCACGTTGTGCAAGTCCATACTGCTTTGGGCTCGTATTGCCATTCCTCTTCAGCCACACAAAGTGGTTGAAGTAGGCGTCCCAATCCATGTCTTGTGATTTTCCCTTTGTACTCTTCTTCAGCGGATTGGGAAATCCTTTTGGAGCCATGGTAATCCTTCTTTTCCGCACCGAATGCAATGTTTGAGTGAGAAGTTTACAATTTCTATAATTGAGAAGGTGATGAAGAGATTACAAAAAATTAAGTTAATTCATTCACAGTTGTTCATGCTCCAAGTCGGAAGGGGCTCACAGATACCAATTGGCGCTGGATCTGTCCACTCCGCAAGGGAAACAATTGCGCGGAATGGGCCATCCACGCCCCTCTTTATACCGTCCGCCGATGCTGACATCACTGCCCAAATCCGACGGGCGGACGGGCCGACCGCCAGATCGGACGAGCAATATGCCCTAGCGCGTCCAATCGCACGGCCTCGACGGACTGCGGACGACTGCATCGGACGGAGCCCGTGGACGGACGCTCTGACCACGCGGCGGACGGACAGCGGGCGGCGGACTGTCGGACGGACAGCGGACAGGAGGACGGACAGCGGATGGAAGGACGGACGGCGGATGGGCGGACAGGTGGACGACGGACGAGCGGACGACGAACGGGCCGTTCTTATACACATTGAAGTTCATCATGCTCGAGTCAGATTCGTTAAAAATTAATTAAAAAATAAAATAAATATGGCAGGTAGTGAAATTTTCAGAATTTATAACAGGACATAAGTTGAAATCTCAAAAAAAATTGATGAAAACAAATTGAAATCTCATAACAAATCTTAATTAAATGAATTAAAGCGTCCTAAATACTAAATAAGAAAGAAAATTATCTATGAGAATAGAGATTCTAAGTCTAATAATACTTAACCAAGTTACTATTCTTAGTAGTTTATATATATATATATATATATATATATATATATATATATATATATATATATATATATATATATATATAAGTTTATTTTAAATCTAACTTTAGCATCAAAAATCCAATTTTCAAAATGATTGATTATGATTTTCTTATTCAAGATTTTGTACAAGAGTTTCCATCACAAACTTGACTTTCATAGTGTTGAGGGCTTTTGGAAATGAGCCTCAAATACACTAACTCTTGGAGAAAAAACCACATTAAAGATTCATTTAAAAAATTGTAGAGTAGATTTTGAAATGCACGTTAGGCCCTTCATCCTCATATTTTTTTGGTGACTTGATTTCCTTCATATTTTTTAAATCATTCTGTAATTAGTTATGGAGGGCGAATAAGTTGAAAGGCAACGGTCATTAAAAGTGACCATGTCCTAAAATGTGCTAGTACATTCACTAAAGCAAAATGTACCTCTCCGTCATGATCACTCTTAGAGCACGGGTGTTCTTAGAGCAACTCCCTTATGGATTTACTTAATTTAATTTTAAAGGAAAATCATCTAAGTGACTACAATAAAGTACCTATGTTTTAGCATTAAACATGTTGATTACAAATGCATATTCTATATAAGAGGAAAACCAAAATATTAAATTTTTATTTTATTTTTAAGTAATCAATAAATAAACTTCTTTTTGTATTTTAGAAATAAAATGTATAGAAACAAAAAGAAAAATGAAACAAAAGAAAAAAATCTTTGTTTTTAATTAAAAAAGAAATAAAAGATAAACATGCATATTTTTATTGACGTTTTTTAATTGAGCCTTGATAAAATTGAAGAGCACATGAATTGAAAATCCGGCCTAAGGGGTTTAAACTTTAGATTAAGTAGGGCCGGATGGAAAAAATTGGGGCCGGATTGAAGAATGGATCGAAGGCAAATCCGACCGGACTTTCATCCGGCCTTAGGCATAGTATAAACCTAGGCTTAGATAAAAGAAGAACTTATACATTATACAAATAGAAACTAAAATTTTTTTATTGCTTCACGTTGCAAATTCTCCAAGAAAAAAAAAAAAAAAAAAAAAAAAAAAAAAAAAAAAAAAAAAAAAAAAAAAAAAAAAAAAATATATATATATATATATATATATATATATATATATATATATATATATATATATATATATATATATATATATATATATATATATATATATAACAAAAAAAAATGAAAACAAAAACAAAAAACACAAAAACTTATCTTTTATGGATTAGAAGATTATAATGCTTTTCACAATGAGTAAGGATTTTACAGTTCTACTAATTTCAGAAATGTTGTGAAGTCTTACACTCTTTGTATATCCTTACTTTTAAAACAATCCTAATAAAAAAAGGGCATTACAAAATGCAGTACAAACATGGCGTTGCAGTGTGTGACATGCATAAGTTATATACATTTTTGGCTTCTCTATAAGTCCATATGTACAAAACACCTTGAAGTCAATGGAAATTGTCCATGACGTTCAAAACTAGAACCAAAACCAAACCCCTTGAAGTAATTGTTGTGATTGTAGCACCATCTCAATTTGGTCAATTGGGAATTATAACGTTTCACTTCATCACTAATATTGATCATGTTTTTGTTTTTTTCTTTCCCTTCGAAATATCCTACATGATGAAAAAATAAATCAAAAAATAATATCCTTTATATCTAGTTAAAATTTGTATGCATACAATTTCAAATGAATATTACAAATTTACAATTTGCTCAAAACAATGGCGTAATCTGAAATGTAGGAGACTAAGAGTTGAGGGTTTTAGGGTTTTAGGGTTTTAGGGTTTAGGGTCTCACTGTAAACTTCAAAGAACTCTAAATGATTATTTAAAATCTGATTATAACTTGTCTATTTCTTATTTTCTGGGTTAATGAGAAAAGCATAGGATGCTGAAACTTTAATTGACCCCCAAAAAATGACAGTAAGTAAAGGCGGACGAGAAGAATCCTAGGCTTCATGCCAAATTGTCAAAAATTTGGACGCCTCGAAATAATAGGCGACGAGCTAGGCGGATGGGGCGGATGAGGCGGTCGGACGCAGTCGGGTCGTCCACTTGGTCGGCGGACGGGGTAGCTTTGTCTGCCCGTCCGCCGGGCAGACCTGGACGCCGGCCGCTTCGTCGGCGGACGAGGCAGCTCCGTCCGCCCGTCCGCCGGCTCGGGCCACGTTCGCGTGGTCCGGGATAGGTCCGGTCCCGGGCCTCTTTTAGGTCTGGGAGCGGACGGGTATATTGGCGGACGGCCAATACACATTTCCTCACTTTCACTCTTCCATTTGGGAATCACTGCCACGTCGGATGTGCTACTATTGCTTCACGTGCTAGTTGCTCCTATGTGGTGAAGAGTGGGGGTCATATTTTGATCATACTACATTAGATTTTGGTCCTTGGTTACTTACATACGTTTGGAGACAGTGAAGCACATTATATATTTTGAGAGAATGGGGATTATATATTGGAAATTTCCATTCTAAAATTGGAAGTGAGTACTCGACAATCAAGCAGTCATGGCAGGGGCAAGTAGTGCTGCAACTGAAGGCAAGAAGAAGTCAAAGCCGAAGGGCGTTGGTCATGAGCTACAGTTTGACATTTTGGATGACGTCAGCATCAAGGCTGAGACGGGTTGGGAAAAAGAGGATGTGGAGTATTGGACCTCTAAATTGTGCCGCAAATACATGAAAATGTATCACATTGGGAAGTTGTGGCCTCGAGAGTGTCACCCTCTTCACACCCGTGAATATTGTTTTAAACCATTGAATTGCCTCAATGATCATTTTGTGCACCGTTCGATGGAGGTGTGGAAGGCCTTAAGTATAAAAAAAATTTGGAACAGCAGAATTTGGAGTTGAAGGAGGTGCGTTACTCCAAAGAAGATCATGATGACCTCAAGGCAAAGTATAAGATATTGGAGAGCAAATACAACATGTTGTATTGGAGGTCGACCCCAAACTTGAAGCCCTTGGGTAATGCCTATGAGAGTGTCAAGAAAAATAACAAGACTTTGAAGCGAACGAATGACAATTTGAAGGCCATGAATGAGAATCTCAAGGCTATGAATGAGAAGTTGGTGTTGGAGTTGAAGACATGCAAAGAGATGTTAGAAGAGCATCGCAAAACATTGTGGACATTACAGAACGAGAAGGCAGGTCAACAATCGCCTGGCGGAATAGGGCTATTAGAGGCAAGTGAACCAACACAAGAGAGCAATCAACTATCTCTTCCTCTTGACGAGGGCAAAGCTGAGGATGGGACCGTAGAACTCCGACAGCGCATTCCGAGTCCAAAATCCATAGTTCTCCCCTCATTTGAAGATGCTTCCATGCAATCACAAAATCCGGAAGTTGAAGAGTTAAGGCATCAATTGGACTTGGCAGTTCGAGGAAAGAATGAGGCCGAATCAACAATGAAACGAATGATGGAAGTAGGGGTACTAAGTGAAATCCTTCCAAAGGAAAATGCGGATTTACGGTGGATGATGTGGGCGCGACAACTACAAGATCATTCCTCAGTATCATCCGGAGTCATGAACGGGCTCTTGAGGTATGCATTGCAGTCAGACATAGCATACGAGAATGTCAAGAGTTCTTATGAGCGTTTTGTGGAGAAGTTGGAGGAGGAAAGAAAGGACCCTGATTTAAAACTTACGGTTTGGGGGAACATGGATAGGATGTATGAGCGGCTAAACCACGGAAAGACCTATGATACAGAGAACATTGATTGGACTTTGGAAGCGGAGGAAGGATGGATCCCTTATGGCACGTTGTCAGCTCACTTCCAGCAACATGAGAAGGAGCTTGTGCCAGGAAGTTTTCCAAATACTCCCATCTTGGAGGGTCATTGTTCTCTTTGCCAAGGTTGTTTTGGGCCCGAAGGAGCTATAGCATTGGGACAGTGTCGCCATACATTCCATGTGTTTTGCATTCAAAGATCGGCAGAATTTCAACGCCGTTGTCCTGAATGCCGTATTCCTCTGAGTCCAAGGCTGTATGAAATGCTAGGGATTTTGTACCGTATGCCTACGGGGCACGAATACAATCGATGGAACCTTCCACTTGACCAAGAGCCATACAAATTTCAGAACTATTTGCATTGGGGGAAACCAATGAAGTGGGATGCTCGATCACAAATATATGAGCTATGCGATGGCCCATTTCCCACCAAAGATAAATTCTTTTGGATGACGTCTGACGTGGAGGTTGAGTTGCGTGCCTTCGAGATTAAGAACAGCGAGGCTCGAGAGTTGTTCTGTCGCAGCATGGGCGGACATTGGAGCACACAGCACCAAAAATTCTTTCGAATTCCCGAGAAGGAATGGAAGAGAGAGGGTCCAAATGACCTCTTGGTGGAGGTTGAGCATGATCCAAAAGTCATAAAGCAATTTGCGGGCTACAATACGGATTTGATAGGGCGGGCCCTCATTTTGTCGAAGTTGGAAGAAGCAGCAAGAGTTCGTTCTGTGGTGGACCTAAACGGTAAATCATCTACAGAGCATAAGATGGAAGACGTTGCAAGGGCATTTGACATGAACATGAAGGACATTATAACCAAGTGGAGGAAGTATCTAGGTGAGGGAGGCAAACAAACTTGGATGATGAAAAGTGAGGATGAAATGATAAAACAACTGATGGATGACATAGATTGTGCTGTGAGGGCTTTGAGGGCTCATGAAGTAGAGCTGTCTCCGAAGAAGAAGAATAAACGGAAGATTGAAGAGGAGGATGACCACTCTCCGGAAACCAAACGACAATTTGAGAGGGTTGACATGCAGGTACAAGCTAACCGCGGAGGGAGCAGCCATGGAAATAGTCCGCAACCGGTGCCTCGTCGAACAAGTAGAAGACTCATGGCGAGGGAGGGGACATCTCGTGATGCCGAAGAAGATAATAGTGTGTTGAAGTAATTGTGAAATGTTTAATTTCCTATGTAGTCGTATTTTAATGGCACTCAAGATATAATTATGTAGTGTGGGCTTCATTTTTTTTATGACTAGTAGTATTGTACATGGCCCACCATGTCCATCATGATTTTTTTGTATTGCATATACATGTAGTGAAGAAAAACATGTTGCAAGTAATTATTTATTTATTTGAATATATATATATATATATATATTATGTTTTTATCATAAAATTCATTTTCTTGGACTAAGTTTTATTGAAAATTTGAAATGTGCATGTTATGCCCAATTTTTAGTGAATTGTGTCGTTGATTGAGAATTTTGTTGTAGTACTTAACACTTGTTTTCTACTACTTTCGTAATCTAGTTATTCCTAGGATGGAATGCAACCAACTGAACCAAGAGCCCAAAAGTTCGAAGTAAAGAAATAACTAAGTAAAATTGACCACCCTAAAAGGCTAAAACCGCCCTATCCGCACGACCGCCCGTCAGCCCCGTCCGATCGCCCCCCCGTCCTACCGGCCGTCCACCTTGACCGACCCGACCGACCATCCGTCCGCCCTGTCCACCCACCCCGTCCGCCGGGTTTTCTGACCGTTGGCAACGGTTATTTCTAAGGCATACAACATTCAACAAATTAGGAGTATAAGAGCAAGGAAGAAGGCATTTACAAGCACTTCTGAGAAACTGAACGCTAAGATTTCCAAGGGCTAGGAGCTGCAATCTTTGTGTCCCTTGCTTGGTAATGCATAGTTCAGTGGACAGGGGGGCTTTGGTTTCCAAGGCTTTGCTTACAGACTATATTTGATACATGTGACATGGTGATTTGAACCTAAACATTTGGAACTAAAGACAAGATTGGAACTTGAACTTGGACTTGAACTTGAACGGAGCTTTCCACAATGAGTAAGGATTTTTCCGGTTGGTATGTTGTTCCATCAAGCGGTAAAGTGCAGTGCAAGGCATGTGACTTGGTGTTTGCAAATCGGAAGTGTCGCATGTTGAGCCACCTTGGATATGAAGGCAAAGACGGTGTTCGCGACAGGGGGGTAAGTATATGTCCAAAATTGACTTCGTCAATTCGAACTCTTTTTGCCGGTTGTAATGGGTTATTTCCACGAAGATCGGCCCTTGACAATGTAGATGGTGAAAACATAGGGAGGGTTGCAAGCAATGCCTCAAATGGAAGGGATTTTTCACGTTCAACACAAGAGGACTCGTGTGCAGCGCCATCTGAAATTCATCGTGCGTCTTCAAGGGTACATCAAAGTGTGGAAACATCAAGTGAACAATGTCCAACTCCACCCTCTTCCATCAATCGGTCACGAAGACAAAGTCGGCTAGTAGATGGGTTTGAACAAGCTGATAGACGCAATTTGAATGCGTTGTGGGCCAATTTCTTCTATTCAGCCAGCATACCATTTGCGGTAGCTCGAAGTGAGGCCTTCAAAGAAGCAGTGAAGAAAACAGCTGAGTTTGGTAAGCCATACAGCCCACCATCGTATGACGCTCTACGAACCAAATTACTAGAAGAAGCGAAAGAAGATGTTAAGCTAAAGTTGCAGAAGAGGACCGAGGATAGTATCAGAAAGTTTGGAGCAACCTTGTCTATTGATGGATGGAGTTCGGTTACAAATCGGCCATTGGTGAATTGTATGCTTGTATCTTCTGCAGGGGAGCAATTTTTGGGATCAGTGGACATAAGTGGGTTCTTAAAAAACGCAGAGTACTTGGTCTCTATTTTGGACAAATTCATACAGGAGGTGGGTCCGCATAATGTGGTGCAAATAACAACGGACAATGCTCATGTAAACCGTCGAGCATGTAGAATCATAAAAGACAAATATCCTCACATTTCTTTTCAAGGTTGTGTGGTGCACGCCTTGAATTTGTTGCTAAAAGATTGGGGGAAGGAAGCATGGGTGGCGGATGTCGTGGCCAAAGCTCGTATGGTTCTTACGTTTTTTAGAAAGCGGCACATGCCGCTTGCAATATTTCGTTCATACGAAAAAGAGCACAGCTTATTGATGCCAAGCGAAACAAGATTTGCTTCAAATTTCATTGCGCTTGAACGCTTGTTGAAAGTGAAGGGAGCACTTCAACAGAGTATGACAGATCCGCGTTGGGAACAATATGTGAGGACGTTGGATGACAAGAAAAAGAAGAACCGTACAAAGTCTCGGTGTACAAAGAAGATAATAAACAATGAGCATTTCTGGAGGCGTTGCACGAATTTTGTGCAATTGATGGGCGTTGTTGTGTATGGCCTTCGTGATTTAGATGCAAAGACGCCATGTTCAGGGAAAGTTTTGCATATTATGAGGAAGATATGGTCGCATGTGGGGGGATTAGAAAATCCGCCTTTTCTATTGAGCCCCGAATTTGCCAAACCATTGAAGGAGGCGTTCAACGCTAGATGGGAAATGGTAGAGACCGATCTCCAATATGCAGGAGCTCTTTTGAATCCCTATCTTTTGCACGATAAAGAACTAGCCGACGATTCAGAGGCCACCGAGGCATGCAAGCGTGTTCTCATGCGAATATGTAAACCTACGGACTACGCGGACGTCATCAAGGAATTCATGGCGTTTCGACATAGGGAGCCTCCCTTCCACAACATGTTGAATCCAAGTGAACAAAAATTATCGGCACACACTTGGTGGGATTTTGAAGGCGCATGTGGGAAGCTCATTGCTCCAATTGCAAGGAGAATATTGGGCCAACCGGTATCTTTATCTTCATGTGAACGGAATTGGAATAGCTATTCTTTTGTTCACAACAAATCTCGGAATAAGTTGAGAACAAAGAGAGCTGCGGATTTGGTGTATGTGTACACTAATTCAAGAGTGTTGGCCCGCATCCAAGGAGAGGGATGAGAAGAAGTGGTACCTTGAAAATGTAGATTTAGAAGAATCGGAGGGACCAAACGAAGATGACGAGAGCAGCGAAGATGAAGAAGAAGGTGTTCGTGTGGACGGGAATGAAGCACATGGACAAGAAGCAAATTGGGACGACCCAATATTCAATGAAGAAGAAGATTTGGATGGCAACACATACAATTTTGGAGGTGAACCGTTTGGAAGAGTAAATATGGATGATGATGACATGGGCAACAATGATCGAGACGAGTACGACTTTCCAATGGACGATAATGATTGTGGAAACGATGAAGGCGTACCTTCCATAGCAAGGTTTGTAGATGGAAATCGATTTCTAAGTAGTGACAAAGTCCTCAATTTAAACGAAGAGGACGCAAATGTCCAAGTCCTGACTTCTAATGGAACCATAGCATCCAATGCTAGAACTTCCGAAATAGATGAAGTGATTGGAAGCGATAGGTCTCCATCTATAGTGGTGGCTCAACTAGAAAAGAATGACAACGTTGAGGACCGCGAGCAAATGAATGTGGACAAGATAAGCGTGGAGTCTTTAGGAGGATTGGCAAGCAAAAGCAACGGGGAACCAAGTAGCCTAAACCATGAAGCGAGTGGGACACAAGACAATGTATGTTCGCGTTTGATAGAATGTAGAAGTCCGAACTTGCTTCACAGTGGCCAAGGCACAAAGGAAAACATGACAAGTTTTGTACGTCCACCGCGTAGCATTCCTCCAATAGGTGCACGCTCACTATTTAATAGTGTAAGCACTACTTTGGTGGGTTCAGGAAGTTCTCAATGTCCGACACGAGCTTCCATCATTTCGAAAGAAATAGAACGTATCGAAAATCGAAGATTGCAGATTTCTTCATTCACCAATGACGAGGAAGATGAGACGTTGGCCTCAATGTTAAAGAAGCAAGGAAACCGCCTACCAGCATCTTCAACAAGGCTAGCGGACCCGACACTGGAATCTTCAAATGCTATAGAGGCATTCACTGAAGAAGGGAGAAAGGCAGGGATGACAATGATGATGGAAGAACCCTCTAAAGCAAAGAACAAACGAGTAATGGAGCCGTTTGCTATCTCTCCAACGAAGAAAGTGAATGCAGGACCCCCCCCCCCCTTGATAAGCGTTTGTCTATTCCAGAACTTCCGTTGAGAAAAGGAAAAGCGGTTGATCGCCTCCGTGAACGTGTAGGGAAAACCTTGATGAAAGCAAAGAACGAGTAAATGATGGGCAAGCCTAGGAAAGCTCGTGTATCTTCAACAGTACAAGAGAAAAGAGGGGAAACTCAAACACTTTCATCAGACGATGAAGAGAACACCATGAGTGATGAAGATGATGGATTCCAATCAAGAGAGTACAGTAGCGGGGCAGAGGTGAAAGGAGATAGTGATTACCACCCCTAGGCATTCAAATTTAGAAAGGATTTGAATGAAGAACATTTACAGAACTTGGTGCTCAAATGCTTACGATTTAGAGAGATGAATAGCTAAGATTTATTAGTTCTCGGAGCATTTCATAGTAGTACAAGGTTGCCAAATTATCTTGAAAAAATTAATGAAACTATCATTTTGGGGGGATTTTGTCCCAAGTGATAATGAAGAAATCTTCATTGTGTTATTTTTTGTTCTCAATTTCAAGTGTGTAGCACGTAAAAATTTCTGAAGCGCCAAAACTCACAAATATGTAAGAAGAACCCTAAAACAAACTGAAAATCATGCAAAATTGCAAAATGCAAAGTTACAAACCCTCACTCTCTCAGTCGGTCATTCCCAGACTCCCTAAACCCCTTGGCCCTTGAACCGTTCGCGCGTCCGCCTGTCCGCCAATCTGTCCGCTCTCCCGTCCGCTCGTCCACCCGTCCGCCAGTCTGACCGGTCCGTCCGCCAATCCGTCCGCCCTCCCGCCCGCAGGACGGCGACCGAGGACCGTCCGAAGGGTCCGGACATCCGGACGTCCGATTTTGGACGCAATTTCGTCGCGGACGCACGTCCACGACAACCTTGATTTGAATAGAATGCATGATAATGATTTCAATAAGTCTTTAAAATAATTATTTTAATTATCTTGTAAAAATATTTTCAATCATGCATACATAGAAATCGTATTTTCATACAATGTGATATTACAAAAATAGGATAGCAGTTTGCAATCACCTCTATAATATCACTTTTACAAAGGATGATATTATAGAAATAATGTAGTCATTGCAATTGAGGTGATATTAAAGAAGATCCATAGGGTAATATTTTAGAGGTAGCAATTCCATTGCTTTTCTTGGCTTTACACTTCTTTGCACTTCTATGATTTTGTGCTTTTGTAAGCTTTGAGCTTTTATGATTCCAAAATTCTATTGCTACTACCAAATGATTTTGGGAATTTTATTCAATTAAAGCAATTTTGGATTTCACAACAATTAAGTTATTCATGAAGTTTTTGAGATTTCCAAGTTTTTCTTTTCAATTCACCAAGTTTTGGGGTTGCCATTGTTTGTAACAATTGAGTCAAATTTCAAATGCATTATAATAAATGTGTATCTTTTACAGTATATTTACCATTGCATATATCTCATTCATCATTCAATACATTTCTATTGTACATTTCAATATATGCTTACTTATAAAAACATTATATGAAGATTTTAGTAATTTTTATTTGAAGGTTTATTGAAATTTTTGTTCAATATTCTATCTAATACATTAAAATTCTAATAAAATTCTAATGATGAATGCGTAGCATAGCAAGTGCCAACCACTAGTGACTTAAAGACTATTTTAGATGAATAAGCAACAATTGTTTGGTAGAATATTCCATTAAGAACCTCTATAGCACCTCACTAACGATTACAAGTGGCTCCTATTAGTGTGCTTGGACCCTACAAGTTGCGGTGATTGGTTCTTTATACTATGAACCACCATGCTTTTAGTTCTTTTATATTGCTACATGAGAGATATACGATTACAAGGGCAATAGGACATACTTGGTCTATGCCTTGTAGAGTTCAAATTTAATAGAAAAAACAATATAACCATGAGTTGCATATGGAATAGTATAACATATCGACAAAATTGAGTTGCTAATACATTGAGTTGTTGTAAAAAAAGATATGAGGTCTCCCTCCTTCTTGATAAGTACTTGATTGAACACGATTCATGATTTAATTATATGATCATCAAGAGTGAAGTAGTGATAAGTGTCTAGAATACGTAGTGTACAATCATTTGCTCTATGAGAAAGTCTGATGAGCAACGCCCTCCTTCCCTCCCGATCAGGACTTGATCATACAAGAGTCGTAGTATAGTCACACAATCATGTAAAATGAACTCATAGTGAGTATCCAGATCAAATAGTGTACAATGGACTATGGCTTTTTTTTTAATTTTTTTTATAAGTAACACCCTCCCTCCCTCCCAATCAGAATGTGATCATACGAAATGCGTGGTATAATCACATGCTAGCATAAGCTAGATTCATAGTGGATCTAGATCAATTATATAGAGTAAGTGTATGTATGCAGTTACATAAATCTTGTAGATTAGAGTGACAAAACAGGAAGGGGTAAGGTAAAGAGCATGTTGAAAATCGACATGATGTACCACCCTCCTTCCCAATTAGAAAGCACAAAGTCTAGTTAAAGTGGAGCAAGCTTGAGGCCAAAATATATGGTTACCGGCAATGAGATTGTGGTACATGGAACATTAGATTATGTATATTGTTTGAGAGATTGAGACTTCCTCAATCCAAAGATACGCAGGCGTAGAACAACTTTCAGTAGGTACATTAGGGTCACAGACATGATTTTCTACAATTATAAGAGGTATTGATCGAAAGAATTTACAGGGTCGGGATCAGTTGTGTATCATATTACAACGATAATAAAGAGGAGAGGTGCATTACAAAGCTAGGGGAAGTGTGAGATAAAACTGCCCTATGAAGTGAGTAGGGGTATTGCCGATATGTGAATAGAGTGAGGGAAGGCATAAATATTTTCAATTCTTGAATACCAAGAAGTCCAACTTGCGAGTAAGTAAAGTAAGTTTATTTAGAATCACAAGCAAGTTGACATGTGAAAATGAGAAATAACATGTCTTGATTGACAGAACTTGCCTTAGAAATGGCGAGTTTCTAACAAATTCTAACAATCTCTCTTTCTCCCCCCCTCTCTTTCTGACTTTGTTACATATTGTACAATTCAACAATATGTGCCCCTATAAGATACACAGTCTAGTGAATCCTATTCAATGTATGGTTTAACGAATAAAAATTGGTATCGATCTTTTATTGTTAGAAAATGTTTGATAATGGGGTGCACTAGTCTTTTCTCTCTCCACACATTTCACTCTTGATACTAAATGAACTTACTTCTTTAAGATTGTAACTAATTTAGAGTTTCTTGATAAGAATGGTAGGAGGCCTACGATTTATTCACATAAAACAGTGTCCTATAATGTTAGTATTTGATGGAGCCTTTAATTAAATTTATCTATAATACATAAGTTGAAATGAATTACATTGAAAATATAGAAAAAGGCAGCAAAAGAAGACAATAGCAAGAAGAAAACATGCACAAATGAAGTTCCTTTAATTCCAAACCTTGAGTTTGTGTGTAAAGTAAACCATTTCTCTCTAAATCTCATATGAGATTATACATCATTTAATAATGATTTAAGGCCTTCAATCACAATAGAAGATATGGTATTTTTCCAATGTTGGGATTTGAAACTTACTTCCAAATGGAAGGTGAAAGTGCTAGATTTAAGGGCTACAATCATGATCGGGTCTTTGGCTGCAGAAGTGAAGTGCATGCAGATGAAGAAACATCAAAGACCAAGTGGGGGGATTTTTTCTTGCCAAAAGAAAAACCAACAGTTGCTACCCTACATTTCGTGTACTAATGCACATCGTAAATTAGAGCAAATGGCCTTCAAGACCACGGCACTCACTAGCATTGTTGAATTCAATGATTCATTGAGTTACAAACTATATAATTTGAAAGTAGGCCGAGTTATCAAGAATAATCGCCAGTTAAGACCTATTGAGCTGCGGACAATGAGGTTGGTAGTCACGGATAATTATTCTTGATGACTTGGGCTACTTTGCAATTACTGTACCTAATGTCAACGTAGGAAAGGTAAGCCAATTGACTTCTTTGATTGCTTAACCAATCAAAACATGCAACAATGGTAAAAGTCTCATGTAGTTAGTTTATGTTAAGTAGATCTGCATTCACTAAGTTAATACTAGTTGGTAGTAGTAGAGATTTCTCTCGTATTTTTGTCACTACCAATCCAATGAAATTTCTACTTCATAACCGCTCTATTGAAAATTTGCACAAGGCAAGCAATGAACATTATCAATCTTAATCTGCCTCTCCTTATCCAATGAAAACATGCCACAACGGCAAAACTCTCTGCAAGGCTCCCCGTTTTGCAAATCGTGCCAACAATGAGGGTGGCATGCAGGTGTGACAATTCAACATGGCCTCTCTTCTTCTCTCCATATGGAGGGACGGGCATGCATTTGAAGTTTTTCTTTTCTTTGCTGGATAGATTCAACCGGAGTTTCAATTTACTTCAACTTCCATAACTCAACATATGGCATGACAATATCCCCACAGCAAATACCCTGAAAATGTGCCTATTAGAGTCCTATATTTTATCTCTTCTATTAAAGTGCAAGTTGTGTCACAATTTGTTGCAAGTTGTGTCACAATTTCATCCACCACGGTCACATCCACTTAACTCATTAGTTCTGGCTGACCCTAATGACATCCAATCATCATTCTCACTTGTGGCTGGCAGGTATTGTATTTTACCCGTCTCTGCAATGAAATTCCATTTCATTTGTTAAATAAATAAATAAATTTTTAAGTCTTCTCAATACAAGAAACTGATGAGACGTTTTTGTTGTTGCAGTATTGCAACAGACTCTGTTCTAGTTATTTCTAAATGAACTGATTTTGCCAAATTATGTTTGACCATTAGCGCCAGTAAGTCAACATGTGTGCACTTGATCTGTACAGGAGAGGCTGTGCACAGCATGATGCGGTCTTGGATAAACGCAGGCACCAGTCATGATCTCTTCAATAGCTGGGGCTGGTATTTTTGAGGGACACCCCTGTTATAAAAACAAGTCCCGAGCCTCTGATGCAAGGAGCGATTGGGATTGGGTTTATTGCGCCACTAGGTTCTTTCAGCCTGAGGACAGCAACTTGGTCCAATACCACAGTTTGGTACAGCGAAATCTGTGAGTTTACAACGCTCTTGACCTTGACCTGATGCATCATTCATGGAAGCTAGCTTTCACACTGATTGATCCGTTCAGTGAATGAACAAGGGAGTTAAATTAGCGTCACTGGGCAAGATTAGTTTCACGACAGTGGTACTCGGTCTTGTGAGGGAGCGTATTCATGTCAAGTTCTTTTCATGTTCTTTTCATGGGCGTCCGATACTCCAGTACGTTGGCACCTTCCTGGACGGACGACATGTCCTTGTTTTCAAGCTTTGTGTAGATTTATGTCCCAATATTTGGCACAGGAAGTCACCACAATGGAGCCCGCAATTAAAGCGTCAATGATATTGGTGGCTCTCCCGGTCTATCTGCCGAATTTGTTTGTAATCAATGAGGGCACTTTTCATTCTATATAGTGTGGCATTCATTCACTGCATGCAACAATTGCTAGAAAGTCACCACAATGTAGCCCGCAATTATGGAGCAACTGAAATACAGTATGCCAAAATGCGGCAATCAAGGGCTGCCATGCCGGTGAGGACTTTCAAGTGCTTTAGATGTGCTCCGCCTGAAACTGCAAGCTATCAGCTGTCTAGAAATGAGGTTTCAGATGCGAATTTCAGGTGCAGTTGCAGGTGGACATAGAAAACCGCTTTGGTTCCTAGCTACAGTAGTTCAGAGCTCTGTCTCTTATCTCTTTTATTCAATGCAAGCTGTGTCAAAATCTCATCCTTCACGTTCTCATCCGCCCAACTTTTGATTCATTAGTTCTCGATGACCCCTAATGACATCCAAACTTCTTCTCAATACAATACACCTTGCAGTTTGATGAAACCCTTTTTGTTGTTGCAGCTTTGCAACAGACTCTGTTCTAGTTATTTCTAAATGAACTGATTTTGTCAAATTGTTTTTGAACAATATCGAGAGTGGGTCTCCTGATCGTGCATGCGTGTGCTTGCTCTGTGCAGGAGAGGCTGTGCACAGCATGATGCGGTCGACTTGGCTACACACAGGCACCAGTCTGGATTTCTTCAATAGTACCCGGGGCTGGTCTTTTGAAGAACACTCCTGTGGTGATAACTTGACCCGAGTCGATGCTACAGAGAAGGCCTGGATTGGAAAAATATGCGCCACTCCTTGGCCCAATTCCACAGTTTGGTTCAGCTAAACTTGTGAGTTTGCAACGCTCTTGACCTCATGCGTCATGGAAGCTTTCACACCGATTGATCCGTTCAGTGGATGCTCAAAGGAGTTGAATTAGTGTCACTGCAAGACCAGTTTCACGACAACGGTATTCGGTCTTTCTGAGGGAATGAGGGAGCGCTTTTCCTGAAGGGCTCTATCAGCCTGCACTAATTTAGCCCCTTAGTGCCCAAGGCACCAAATTCTAGCGTCAATATTTTTAGTAGTGTTTTTAGACAAATTCTTTTTGAAGTAAAGTTTTAGCATCAAAAATTCAATTTTGAAAATTTTGATTATGCAATTTTTTGTTCATGATTTGTGCAAGGGTATCCATTGCAAATCTTGATTTTTTAGAGTTGAGGACTCTTGGAAATGAGCCTCAAATACACTAAATTTTGGAGAAAAAATCACATTAAAAATTCATTTAAAAAAATTATAGAATAGATTTTGAGAAGTCATAGATCAATTGGAGTTAAGCATGTTATATCTTTTAACCTCATATTTTGTGGTGACCTCAATTTTAGATTGAAAGACTTCAAATCACTTTCATAATTTTAACACCCCTCATAATCAAACATTATAATCTTTCAATCTGTAAATGATACTTTTGTGTTTCCTTTCCCCATTTGATTTCTAAGATGTCTAGTTTCAATTTGTACAGTAATCATTTTAAAAAGTTGATATAACTTATATAATGTTGGATTTCTATTTAATTAAGGCAAATTCCAAGAAGTTCAAAATAGACCTTGGACATTTAGAGGTTAAAATCATTATAAATGGTTCCACTTTGGTAAATTAAAGTCATGCACACTAATAGTCAAGTGTAGAACTAGATAAGGTAGGAAGTCTATAAATCACCTACCTAAGGGCTGAAACTAAATTTGGGGGAGGTGAAGCTTCTTGAAATTTTTTTAGTAAATTTTCCTTGAAAGACAAGTGGAATTGACATTTAATACAAGTTGTTTCATATTTTTTTAAGGTTTGTGAAATTAGTTATAAATTTTTGAAGTTGAAATGACATAGGACTCTAAAATTGCCCCCCTGCAATGTACATTGTGTATACATTGTTGAAAGCTAAAAACAACAACATCTACAAATAATATACATTTGAAGAGGTGGGTGGTTTTAGAGCTTGTGCACTGCTAAAACCTCCTTCCTTATATTTTCAGTTGCATATCTGGGCAGATCTCCATGGCCGAGAGTATGGACTGTTTCGCCCAAGCCTAGAATAAATCCGCGGAAGTAGTGGTTAGATTATGGGAAATTTGGTTGCATTGAATTCAATAAGAATTTCAGATATTTACTCATTATAAACTGGAGCTTTAACTAAGCCAGCAGGTAATTATTTGGCAAACTCGATCAGACAGATGATTTGAGTGCAGTCCCAATGAGTTTCAGTTCATGCTAGGGATGGACGGATCCTTTCCTAAAGCCCAGGAATTGTGATGAAAGACCTTCAGGTGACTAATCTTTGTGCATCCACCTGCAGGTATGGAGAATACCGTGCCAAAGACTCCCCGCCACTTGTCGGCGAACTGCCTCCTGCAATTGTGAATCTGACCAACCTTGAGACTCTGTAAGCAATTTTTCGAGACATTCAGCACTTTAATTTTCAATTCCAGATACTGATGTACGCCTTTTTCAGACTGGAAAACATGCAGCATCAACAACACAGTCGATCTCGTTAAATTGACAGTATTCCACTACTTTGGCACCATTCAAAACATCCATTCTTAGACATAAATTCATACCCATTCTAGATTTTAGACTTTTACGTTCATATATATATTATGTGTCACATTCTTTGGAGCTGGAATTGTGCCAATTTAACAAAATCAACCCTCCAACTGAGTGGCCTGGTAACAAGTTTGCAAACTGGACTTGTTTCGATGGGACCTCCCAGACTCTCATGTTCGGCTGTTGCTCAATTGCAATGTGCCTCTTGATTCTTTCAATTGACTCCATTTTTCCAATTAATTCCAAGCGTTGTCATATTGATTTCTCTTGTGCCCAGCGCGATATCAGATGCGAGCAAGCTCTCGGGACCTCTTCCGGCTGTTCATCTAATGTTCTTCGAACCGTGTGAGCAGTACCTGTCTAAGTACGTGGGCTTGCTGCAAGTTCACGTTCATTTGGTTCACGCTTTGGGCATCCACAGAGCACAGCATCAGAATGTTTTGCAAGAACGGCAGATCTATAATAGCAACAACTGAAGTATAATTTCATGTTCTTTCAAAACACTTTTCAACTGTTCCTTCAATGGAAGCACAAGCAGTGGGTTTAGTCCTGATTGCGGCGGTAATGAAGGGCTTGAATACTTGTAAGTCCAGTACATACAAGTAATTTATATCTCTTAATTTCACTATGAAAACTCTTGAGTAAGTACTTTCTATTTGCCCTGAGACGGAGTGTAAAGACCCCTTATTTGTTACAACACTGCTGATGGAATTCCATTAGGATGGTGTCCATGTTAAAGGACTTGCAACAAAGAGCTCATCAAAGCAATTTAGAGTTGCTCAAATCAACATGTATAGATCCTAGATTTTAGAGTTCAGAGGTTCTTGCTTGGTTTTTGACTTTTAGTTTCTAGAAACCCATTTGAGCACTCAGTAAGCTCAAAATTTCAAAACTATGGACAATCAAATGTTTTAATTTCTGGAGCTTTAAGCACCAAAAATTTACATTTTGGGTATTTTGAGATTTGCTCTTTCATCAATTTGACAATGAACATTGTTCAAGATGGGACTTAGATTGATTTGCTAATCTATATTTCATGGCCATTTTATGATTCTTTTACATTTTGTGATTCTTTTACATTTTTGCAAGAGACTTAGCAAAGAATTCTTTCACAAGAATGAGGCATGTTTCATTAGATGGTTTATTATGAATTAATTTGAATCTCTTTGATATTTGTAATTTATATGACAAATTATTCTTTGAAACTGATTTTAAATATTTGAAGTCGGTAATATTCAAAGTCCTAGCTTGACCTTGATTTTGATCAAATTATATAGCATGTTCTAGTAATTATTAAATCTAATTGTTTTTATTCATTGATTATAGGAATGTTAGCCACAACTAAATATAAAAAGAGTTTGCCACTTGGGCCAATTCCTTGAAAATTGTCTTCATTACTAATATTACCACTTTGGGAGAGAGTTCATACCTTAGTAATTCACTCAAATCCATGTAAGTAGAAAGCTATATACGAGGCTATATATATGTCACTTTTTGTTTATGAAGTTTTCTCGATATACTTTCATCAATGAATATTTGAACTTGTCATGATGATTTTAATGACATTTTTGTACTTAAATTGGATTTTGTAATTTCAAATTGCAATCAACTCAATTTCGTATTATTTTTATTACAATGAAACCTTTACATTCTGCTTTCTTTGCAAATATATGAAAAATAATTCTATAAGTAGATTTCTACGTGAAAATTTTGAATTATATGAGATTCTTCAAGACATGTAAGTACACAAATGTCATTAGAGTTTTTGTAAGGTTTTCTACAACTTTTATTGATCAATCACCATTTGTGCAATTGTATGGAATCAATTAATTTTTAAATAAATAGTGAGTTTAGGATTTAATCATCTAAATTGTTTTCTTATGACATTAAACTCAAGTAGTAAGTCTCATGTAGTTTTTGAATAATATTATCTAATAGAATATCGAGGTGTCAACAATGCAAAAGATGTAAATTGAAGATTCAATGCATATGGAATTTTTTATCAATTTTTTGGGTGAATATTTTTTTGGTATATCTTTCATATACTTTTCATGTTTTTGAGATATTCAATTAAAAAAACTAACCTGTTTTTATCTCACCATATGTATAGATCCATGAACAATCATAAATTTCAAGTATTTTCAAAGGGGCTACTACAATTACCACATTTAGAGGAAATGTAAGTACTTGTTGATTCATGGCTTGAAAGAAATAAACTATAATTATTGATGCTATATTTTAATGAACACTTATAATTTTATGATTATAATAATAGCCTATAATATTATAAATCAATAGTTCAATGATGAACATATTAGTGGAAAATATTTATTAAATTATTATGAATTTGAATTCTAAGATTGGTATAAAAAAAGTTGATTTTCATTCATTAATCTACTTCACTCTTTCACATACACCAATTGACACTATTATAAAAAATTTAGATATTTCAATTAATTTCAAATGTCAAAAAATATTGATAAACGATTGATCATTGTTTGTTTTCTTTGTACAATTTTGGATTCCAATTGTATTACAAGAAAATTACATATATCCAACATTTCATACCAATAATTCAGTATTCCAAAATCAAGTTGATTTTATTGTTGTATAACAATATCACCATTTTTCATCCTTCCAATGATCCTACATGATCATGCTTTAGTGAATCAAGGATTTTATTAGACAATAAAATCTTCCTAGGAAGAAATCCAATTTGCACAAATAAGGCCATATTCGTTATATTGAGACTTTTGGTAGTCTCATTTTTATCCTCGACTCGAAGATAAATCATAATAACTAGTTAATTTTAAGACTATTTAGTAAGTTGAGATTTCAATGTATTAATATATATAAAAACCTTTGATTTCCCAAAGGTTGCAGACTCATCTTATCCTCAACTTGAGGATAAATCACTATAAATGTTTTAAGGTTGTAGTCTCAAAATGTGCAGATTGTCTCATTTTAATGAATAAGGCCATAAATCCTTATCTTAAAGCAAGAGTGTTACCATTGGTATGTTGATTCAATGTATCATCACCTATTATAGAAGGTAAGCATTGCCAAAGTTTACCATTATGTAGATTTAGTTCTATTTAAAGTTTATGTGTGTTTTGAATAATTGTTGTAAAAGTTGGTTTATACATCACATAATTTAATGTTTATGGTTAGATCAACTTGTATACAAATCATTATTTTTCAATAAAATTTTGAAGACAAAAATTGAAAATTGTGTCTAGAATCTATTGTAGATTGAATATTTGTGATTTTCACAAAAGAATTCCATTTTTTACAGAATTTTAAATTCTAATCATAATTATTTTTGAAGATTTTATTTTATCTTTTAATTCAAATTATTTTTTGAGGGTAATTTTTTGGAAAAAAAATGACTTTTTAGGGCCAGACCTACGAGTACCCGTTGATTTATAGAATATTTGTAAAGCAAAGTCTGTATAATCTATACAAATGTTAAAAAACTAACACAATAATCTTTTAAAAAAAACAATGGATAAAAAATGCACTTGTGGGTATTTGGTATATGTTTGCATTCATTTGTTGTTTGAAATTGGAACACTTCAATTGGTTTTCAAGGGATTATACATTATTTTTATTATTATTAGTTTTGTGCTTCTTATAAGTAGAAACATTGAATCTTTTCATGCAATCTATTTTATATACTAGTCTATAGCAAGATGATAAATTTTTGAATGAAACAGCATTCATCCTTAGAATACTTCACATGTTTGTCCTCTAACTATTCTATGTTGATTGGCAGTGGAAAAAATTTCCATTGCCAGAAAGTCAAACAAAATTCTTATGATTATCGTTGCTTGTGTAAGCAGTGCAGTAGTTTTTTCTTTCATCATGAGATTCTTTGTAACCCAAAAGTTGAAGAGAAAAATTTCATTGCTTCATGAAATCCAAAGTGGTAAGTTTGATGAATAATTATATTTGATATTATCAAAGGCCTTTATAATTTTTCTTCAAATGATTTTAAGATATGTATTGTATTTTGTAAAATTTGATGAGAAGAATGTGAAGCCTAGTCTCTATTCATATAGTGAGTTGAGAGTCGCAACCCAAGATTTTCAAAGTAGAAACGAATTGGAACAAGGTGAATTTGGTGTAGTGTACAAGGTATATTTCTAACTTGATTTCAAGTTTGTACTTTAGGCATATTGATTACCAGGACAATACTAGCTTCAATTCAAATCTATTATATGTTGGAACTTATATATTTGATATCAATATTCCCTTTGAATGGTCATCTTTGCAAATCTTCAATTCCACAGTGATAGTAAATAGTCATATTTTGTGCTAGGGATTAATGTTGATTTTTGACTTCAAAACCTTGTATTTTGATTTTGGGTGCATATCAAGGGGTCTTTCAAGATTGAAGCCATGTGGTAGTGAAGAAATTGACCAGATTAAATATGGAATAAGGAATTCAAGATTTCTATAATGAGATTATTGTTGTATCAAATATTAAATATTGCAACTTGGTGCAACTAAAAGGATGTGCAAGCATAAAAGAAAACCGATGCATTTTGGTTCATGAATTTGTAAAAACTAAGAACCTTGAAGATGCCTTATGGGGAGATTCAAAAAGTGGCGGGCATCTTGATTAGCCAACTTGGTTCATCATCTTTTTGGGGATTGCTTGAGCTTTGGCATACCTCCCTAGAGAAGTCCAACCTGCCATCATACATCGAGACATCAAAGGTGAAAATATCTTGCTTGACAAGTATTGCAATCCCAAGATTGTGGATTTTGGTTTAGCATTCTTTTTTTCGTCATTTGATGATGGAGAAACTCACATAAGTTTATCCAAAGTTGTTGAAACCAAGTAAAGCATTATATTAAACTCATACAGTCAAGTATTTGATTCTTCTACTAATCTTTGCATTGTTAAAGGTATGAAACAAAATTGTTTCTAACCTCATTGTTTTGAGGTTTGTTCAAGCTCAACATATAATATGGGATCATTCAAAATTGATTTTTTAACACCAAACTCTTCTTTGCAATGTATTGCAGAAGATGATAATAATTTGCATTTAGATTGTGAGAATTACAAACAATCTCTTCAATTGTGTGAAGTTAGATTATTAGCAAGTGGAAAACATAGTTAGATGTTTTAAGTGGTACATAGAGTTTAATTGTAGATGATAGATGTTGTAATTCTAGGTGCTAATTTTTTCGTAGCTCATGTCAATTTAGAGATTTTATCTTTAAAGAACCAAGAATTCTTGTATAAGATCGATGCTTTTTATATATAATAGTTGATTTATCATAGATGTTCTTAACAAAGAACTTTTTTAAATTGTAAATGAAAACCTTCTTAAAGAATGTCCATAATTTAATTTTAGATATAAATTGAATTTATTTATTTTGTCCTCTATCACATGTGCAAAATAACAATATAAACTTGTACATCTTTTGTGAAATTCCATGAAAGTTTCTACAAAAAGTTCCAGAATTTTCTAGTAGTCAGGAAATCTTCTTTTACAAAAATTCATGATGGAAAATTCATAGGAATTATCTTGGGTGCGATAAAATCTCACTAAATATGATTGTATATTTTTATATTAATAATATGCTTCAACAAGTTTTAAACCATTCTAATAATAAGAAGTACCTGAACCAACAAGATTATTTGAAACTGGTGAAATTGAAGAAAGTTTGTGGAATTAATCAACGTTCTAGAAGTATAAATAATTGGAATGGGGCCAAATTTAGGTATTTTCTTTCTCCCTTGTACCTCCTTAAGAGCCTAGGCTAGTTATTTTTAATAAAAAAATCAAACTCCAAAAATTTGACTTTTAATCCTTTTGGCCATTAAATTGCCACTAGGTTTTGTTGAGGTTTTTGCAAAAGAAAAAGTTTTAGGGGGTTCTCCTATACAAAAATGGCCTTTTGAAGCCAATGGCACAATCCATTTGTGATTTGGAATCTTTCTCTATAAGTTAGAATTTGAACCAAAGTAAAAAATCAAAAATTGAAGATTAGGATGAAAATCTTCAGTGATAAGATTACCATTAGAAAATGAGAGGAGGTGTGTGTCCTTGGAAAAGTATTTAAGGGAATCCCTTCTCCTATTAAAACACCCCTTGTAGTCATATTTTGGCACTTCAACACATTGGTTCATTTAGTTAGATTTTTTAGCCATTTTTGAGTCAAAGTTGCAAATGTGTATTTTGGGAGCATTTCAAGCTCCAATTGTTTCTATTTCTACAAACTTTGAAGGACCTAAGGGTCTCTTCAAATCTTACTAATTCCTTTGGGATTGTACTTTTTTGAACTTGTACCAAATTATTGAATTGTTTGTGTAAGTTTTTTTGAAGTGTTGTTAAAGTTTGCATTCATTGCATTTTTGTATACTAATCCGAAAGTGAACCCCCTCCATACCTTGGCAATATTGCTTAGGGGGGCCTTTAATATCATATTTTGTTAGTTTTTGTACTAACCAAGTGTTCACTAACTTGTGTTATATTTTTTAGTTGATTTTTGTACTAATCTTTGTACTAACATGTTGTATTGTTACATTATGTGATGTTGTACTAACCTTGTCTAAATTCTTCTATAGCTTTCCCATGGTCGTCTACCATGGCAAAGCTTTGACCCCAAAGGTTTTGAAACTTATTTAGAAATTAGAAATTAGGCAAACCACATTGAAGCTTTGCCCCTAGAAGCTCTCAAAATTAAACACGAAGATGATGAAGAGATGTTGAAGAATGGGAGAGTTTAGAGAGAATTTGGATTAAAAGATACATCAAAAAGTCTTTGAATAAATTAGGAAAAGGGCATTGATAAAGGAAACAATGCCTAATTTGTCAAAATATTAGCCATAGTTGTATTGTTATCAAAGTCAACTATTAAAAATCACAATAGAAGTTGATAGTTACAAAAGTCAAGGGAGAAGTTAGAAGAAGGGTTTTAGAAAGAAATGGAGAAGTAGAACAAAAAGATTTCCTATTGTATGTAAAAGATCAAAAAATCTATTAAAAAATCTATTAAATTAAATTAAAAATTAAACAAAGCAGCAAGCATTTATCAAGGAAAATAAAAATTTGAAGCGAAACAGCATGGTCCAAGCGGAGGACTTTGAGGAGGACTTGCAATACCAATACAATGAAGTACACTCTAAGGTACATTTCTAATCCCCAATTTCTATTTAATTAGTAATTATTAAGTAGTGCCGAGGCCTAGAAGCAAGTCAACTATTCAAATGAAGAGTTAGGTTAAATTTGAGTTTAAAACTTTATAGTAGAAGTCTAGGGGTTTTCAAAACATAAAGTAGGTCAAAATTAGAGCTAAAACCGAGGCTAAAACAAGAAAGTTAGAAGCAAATAAAGTATATAAATTACATTGAATGAAACTTAGTAAAATTCATCCATAAAGGACAAGAATGGAAAAGTAGGATATAGAAACTTGTTAGAGTTCAAAGGTGAAAATAATAGTAAACTTTCAATTGTGGGTTAGGAGAAAATCATTAATGAATTTAACCCCTAAAGGACCTAATGGTTTTTTTTGGCAACATAGCGATTTTGGGCAGCTCACTATGAATGGAATTTTCATTTTCTTTCATTGAAATTTTCACACAAGATGTGCCCAAGGAATAGCTTTAAGGCCCAATAATTTTCATAACTTTTGACTACATGGATAAAAAGTTATTGTATGATATGTAGTTTTCTTTGTTCTGCGGGCAGTTTGGGCCGAGGTTTGGGCAGAAAAAAACTTCTTCAAAAATCACTTTTAATAAAAATAAAAATTTGAAATTGATTTTCTAGATTTATTTATACATGGATATCTTTGAATCATTCCATTTTCATTAATGAGATGAAAATTATGAGGAGTTCTAGTAGTGGGTGATTTGAAGATAGTTATGGAATCTCTATTCTAAAATAAACTTCAAAGTCCTTTATTTAACTCAATTTTCAATATTTTGGAAAAAAATAAAATAATTGGATGTATGTTTTTTATTAAAACATTAAAACCATTGGGACTAACATTTTTTAATTTCATAAATAAATTGTTAACAATTTTGTATTTTGAATCATTTTCTACTTCTTTCTACTTTCTATTTTTTTTCCCTATATGTTGTACAATTCTAAATGATTTGAAATTTTTCAAGCATGTAGCCAACTTGTCTTGAATAATGAATCCAAAGAGTAACCACCATTTTGGACATTTTTTCATAATGACCTGACCTTAAGAAGTGCAGCTGCCTATTTTTTCGCAAGGACAAAAAAAGGATTTTTGTTACTTCAAATGCTAATATCTTGCAATCTACACTGTGAAAATTTTTGAAAATTTTTCTACATATTCTCAAACCAAAGTAATATAAGATCCTATGGTCAAATGTATCAAAAATGATTTTTTTCCAAAAATTTGATACTTGTACTAGAGATGGCAATTTTGAAGCATTTTTGGTGAAATCATAGTCAAAATCCTTTAGGGGTTAAATAACCCATTAGAGGTCAAAACTTCATTCATCTGTATCTTTTGCTAGGAAAGTATGATCAATTCAAGTTTTGTGTTTTTGAAACGGCCCCATTGAATATTGAACATCCAAATGTGCATATATAACATTCAGTAGCCTTCAAGGAGGCTACCTTTCCCTCCTTGGAGGCCTCATCCACGACATTCATCTAGTGGCTACAGGAGAAAGAACCTGACAGTGAACAAAATGCAAAGCAAATTAACTTATCTAAGGGTACATTCGCACCACTAGAAGAAAGTAACCCGCGTTTAACTTGAGGGATTTTTTTGCGCATCATGTTACAATTTCATGTTTTTATGTCAAAAATTACGTCCAATGTAACATCAAGATGTCAAAATGTTACATTGGACGTAATTTTTGACATAAAAACATGAAATTGTAACATGATGCGCAAAAAAATCCGTCAAGTTAAACGCGGATTTCTTCTAGTGCACCTAGTGTTAATTATAACTTTGGTGTCATTACAGGGGGGTACTCACACACCAAGCCTCTTTCGGGAGCAAGGTTGGGATGCGGGCACTTAGTACACAAGATTTTCAATAAGAAAATTGAACCAATGATGTGGATTTTTTGCCACGAATTTCATATCTTGTGCCACTAATTAAGTCAAGCTCTATAGCCAATCTAATTGACACTAGAGTGGAGAAAATATCTTTATACTAATGGAGTAGTGGTGGGTGAAACAATCCATGTGGGATATGTGAATTAGGACAAAAAAAAGAGCTCCTCCACTCATGGTTAAGTGGAAACGCAGGAATTGTGATAAAAGTCAAATTTTAGACCTCATTTAGACATAGTAGACTATATTTTTTCAAAAAACTTCAAACCAAGAAAAGTTGGTGAATCAAGTAAAATTTAATCTACAAAAATCCTTTTGAGATTTCAATAATCCAACTAGAAGTTATAAACAAATTTCAGAGGAGGTGTTTGAAAATGTCCAAAAAAAATATCCCTTCCACCCTAACCCCATCCCACCCCCTTTAGAATTTGTTTAGAACTCCTACATGAGGCTTCAAAATCTCAAGCGGATTTTAAGAGATAAATGTTATCTTGCTTCTCACTTCTTCCAGTTCAATTTCTTTTTAAGGAAATTTTAGAGTACTCTACTAACTTCTACTGAAATCCTACAAGAATTTGATAGTTCTTAATACAAACAATGTGCAATTGCATATTTAATCACATGTACAATAATTACTTTATGTGAATATCAATAGTAATGTTTTTATTGTCAATCCTCCATTGTAAATATTTGTTTCATATATATGTATAATGCATAAGTTTTGTCAATCACAACAAACTTTCATTCAAGCAATGAAAAAAATTGTATTTTTCAAGTACTTAAAAGTTATGTGCTTTTTAGCTAATTTGATAAATACTAATTATTAAAGATATCATAATCTTGATATGAATATTTTCTTATCATTAATTTCAACATCAAACAAAGTAAAAATGTCAAAAAGGTTGTACAATGTTACATACTATGAATTAATAGCACATGTAGGCCCACATGTAGGTCTGGTTTGAATTGACTTTTGGCATTTGAGGAATAGATATCATTTAATTTGCAATAAGTTTAGACAAAGTAAATGAAATTTTTTAAATAATTAAATTAAAAAATGTTCTCAAAATGTAAGCAATGATGAATTCTAAAATTACAAAGGATTGAGTACTTTGGAAGAAAATAATTCAGCAAAATGGTGTTAAGTTCTATAAACATGTACCTTCCAACCCCTCTTTGAAAATTCCCCACCACAAACATTGTACCATATTCAACACTTTTTAATTTTTTTTTATAGAAAATGAAGCCGTTCATAGTTAAACCTCAAATTTTCCTTCCCCCCTTGTTTCATTGTTGTTTCAACATTTATTGCATTACTATACTTTTTCAAAGTAAATTCACAACTAAAAATGAGTCTATTGTTATTTGAAATATTGATGAAGTACTTAATTACTTAATTACTTTCATACTTTCTCAAAGGAAGTTTCATTTCTTGTAAGATCCCCTCTATGTGATAAGAGCTCCTACATGCTTTGACATGCTACTAAACAAAAAGAGTTATTGTGTGTACAATACTATCTTTATACAAACCTAGTAAATAAATAAGTATTTACATCACATCCCCGTCTTCAAACCTAATATAATTAGCTTGAGAGAGGAAATAGTCTCCTTTTGCATTCTCAAGTGATTAAAACTTTAGATATTGACAAGTTTCTTTTTATCATCATAAATCTATCAACAAGTGCTTGCAATACATGAAGGGCTGAACAATTGGCATAAGATATCCACCAACATTTTCTTAATCCCAATGTTGTTTTGATGTAGAATATCAAAATGGATTGAATTGTAAAAGGGTGTCATTCTCCCATTAGAACCCCAAAGAGCTCTCTATTACAAAAGTTGAGAGCAATTTCACTGCAAAAAATTAAAACTTGACAACATTCTTGAACTAACATTTCAACATTTCAACTTGAAAGCATGAATTGATTAAAATAGAATAAGCACTTACAAACACACAATGAAGTGAGTATTTTTTTGATTTTGAAGTCTTGAGAACCCCTTGTAGAATATGATTTCTAAAAATTCAACCATGAATAATTGTTGATTCAATATTCTACACCATCACATTGAAAATGTTGAAACAATACCTTCGAATAATTGTTGATCTAATATTTCTACACCACCATATTTGAATTATTGAAACAATGCCTTTGATTTGCAACATTGATTCAATATTACTTGTGACATTGCTGAGACAACCTTAACCCCTACAATTTTTTGACTATGTTTTCATCAAAACCACTCTAAAACTATCATTTTCAAACAACCACCAAATTTTAGGAATTTGTTTTGGACAAATATAACCATAGGATCTTTTGCAAAATTGATTTGAAAATATGTGGAAAAAAATTCAGAAATTTCCTCCGTGTACATTGCAAGATATTAGTGTTTGAAGTTACAGAAATCCTTTTTTTACTACTGCAAAAATCTGGGCAGCTGCACTTCAAAAGGCAATATTTATATGAAAAATTGTCCAAAATGGTTGCAACTCTTTGTATTAATTCTTCTTTTCAAGTTGTCTACATGCTTGGAAATTTTCAAATCTTTTGGAATTGTACAACATGTCCAAAAAAAATAGTAAGTAGAAAGAATTAGGAAATGAGCCAAAATACAAAATTGTTAACAATTTATTTATGGAATTGAAAAATTCCAATGCCAATGGTCAAAATGTTTTTTAAAAAAATCTACAAATACTACATTTTTTTTCAAAAATATTAAAAACTGAATTAATTAAAAGATTTTATATTTTTTTGGTAATGTATAGATTCTATAACTAGTGGCAAACTACCCCAAACTAAAACTCCTCATAACTTTTAACTCATTGATCAAAATGGAATGATTCAAAGCTTTGCACTTAGATAAAATTTAATAAACTAATTTCAAATTTTTTATTTATTTTGAAAGTCATTTAAAAAAAAATTCTAAGCTGCCCAGGCTACACAAAGTTAAAAGAAAATAACATATCATAGAATAACTTTTTAACTATACAGTCAGAAGTTATGAAAACTATTGGGCCTTAAAGCTTCTCCTTGGGTACATGTCATCTGAAAATTTCAAAAAAAAAGAACACCATCCATAGTGAGCTGCCAAAAAACGCAATTTGGTCCTTTAGTGGTAAAATGTCTACTTTGTGTTTGGCATGTTGTTTCAATAATGATGAAATATTGATTAAAAGTTCTTAAAAATTTGAGATGTAAGTAGAAATGCAGAAGGGACATTTTTTGGGACATTTTCAAACACCTCCTCTGAAATTTGTTTATAACTTCTAGTTGGATTATTGAAATCTCAAAAGGATTTTTGTAGATTAAATTTTACTTGATTCACCAACTTTTCTTGGTTTGAAGTTTTTTGAAAAAATATAGTCTACTATGTCTAAATGAGGTCTGAAATTTTACTTCAATCACAATTGTTGACTACACTATGAGCAATGAGAAACTACAAATTCTAATTTACATATCCCACATTGTTTACTTTACCTCCTACCACTCCATAGGTATATAAATAGTTGTCTTTGCATCCTAAGTTACAAAACACATTTGCCTTACAAAGCATTGCAAGGAATTTTGAATATTGAAATTCATAAGCCAATGATTTTTTGATAGCTATTTTGTATAAAACTCATATTTTGTGTACTATATGAATTGGAGTTTATAGTAGTCTGGGTTTCACTATAGATTTTTTGCACCGTTAGAAAAGAAAGTAGTATTTTTCTTATCCCAAGTTTGCACGGTAGTACAGTAACTACCATGCCACTCTGACGAATTTTGACGCGTGTTTAATAGCTATTGATGGTGCCGAATATTCGGCACCATATCATCCAGCGGATGAAATGATGCCAAATATTTGGCACCATTCTGTCACAAGGAAGGCAGACTCCTCTGTCTACTACTGAATGTTATGTACTTAAGAGCTCATTTTAGTTTATCAAAGCACTCACTTTGTGTGCAAAAAGGTTCATTTATTAAGAAACAACTCCTTGTACCAATAAATATAACAACTTTAATTTCTTCTAACCAGCCATCCAAAGTGTGACACAGTAATTGCCATGAAACTAGGACTTGGCATCAAGGAAGGAAATTGCATCAAATTGGGGTCTGTTTCTAAGCCAAACCTCTCCAAACCTGTAGAGATTCTTGCCCAAAATGTATAAATTATATTTTTGTTAGTCTAAGTTGAATTAGGTATGAAGCACTTTGAAAATTCATAGTTTATTTTTGTCGTGTCTAAAAAATGCATTTTAAGTGAATTTAGAATCTCCTTTACTACCTACAAGACCCAACAAAAAAAATGAAATTCAAGAATGGGAACTATACTCAAATCCTTATTTGGATTACTTTAGTTGTTGTTACCTTAATGAAGGTATGTTTACACTTGGTCTTAGAGGTGTTGTTTGGAATGTGAATCTAGTTCAAAAGTAGTTTTAAATTCATTCCTAAGACCCTCAGTAACACTTTCTCTAACACCAAGTGAAAACATACCTTAAGATCTATATGTCTTTTGTAGTGTAAGTTTGAGTTGTACCAAGCAAAATTTTGTTGAAAATGCTAGCCAAATAAGAAGTCAATTGCACCAAATTGCAACCTATTTCTAGCACCAAGACAATAATATTCTTGCCTAAAATGTTCAATCCCTATTTATGAGAACTTAAATTTAATTTTGGACACACATGTTTTCAAAAATATTTTAATAATTCATAATTTATTCAAGCAATATCTAAAAACTACATGCTTAACAAATTTGAAATCCCCTTTTGACCCTAGGCATGACCCAAATAAATCCTAGATAGCATAATAATAAGAGAGGTTCTCAAATGTTTATTTAGACAAGTTTTGTTGTTGGGACCTCACACTGTGATATACATTAGTATTTAAACATGATATTTTCATGATTTTGCTAGTTAATTTCCTTTAATGTTTTGTTGTTGTTACCTTAGTATTGCAATGATTGTGGTAATATAAATGCCTACGAGTCACACTTACCTCACTCTATGATATACATTAGTATTTAAACATGATATTTTCATGATTTTGCTAGTTAATTTCCTTTAATTATCATTGTATTGAATTATTTTTTCAAATCTAAGTCTAATTATTTGTTCTATTTCTATCTGATGTAGAATTTTTATAGACTTTTCACCATTCTTTTGCCAATGTCTTCAATTTGTAATCAGTGTTTTTTTCCCAATTCCATCAATTAACATTGAATTAGTCCTTGCAATATATATATATATATGAGGAATGTGGTCTTAGTAACTTCATTATTGTATGACAAACAACACATTGACACCTAATGAAGTTACCAAAACTAGTTTTTAATTTTGTACTTTTCAAAACAGATTCATCTATATATTGCAAAAGATAGCATGACCTATTTTCATGAATGAGGAAAATATGATGCAATCTTAGCAACTTCATTATTGTTTGACAATTAACACATTAATTGATGCCTCATGAAGTTACTAAGACCAATTTTTAATTTTGTGCTTTTCAAAAATAGATTCATCTATATATTGAAAACAAATTAAACTATAATCTACACTTTTAAATTTCTATCAACTCCAAATTTGATGAAAAATTATCAAAATCTAGTGCAATCTTCATTACTTCTATTTGGATTTTTAACCAAAGAAAAGTATCCCACCACCACCATTGCTCGATCATACATATGCTAAAACACTGAACATTGTTGGAAACATGTCATATACCTTATCTATCAATGTTATAAACTATGGATAGACAGTGTACAATGTTGGGACAAGAAAATTTGCATGTTCCTATATTTTCTATGCAAAGTCCTCATTTTCAAATGCAATCTTTTCCAATTCTTAAGCAATTCTTGCATCAATTCACTCTTACATACTCCTAATCATGAATACTAAATTTCAACTTTAAAAAAATAATTTCTTTTTTTGAATTTTTAAAATTAAATTTCATGATATTGCCTCATAATTGATTGTCGTTGAAAGTCCTTAATGATGAATTTTCAAAATTCAAGTGCATGTAGATGTTAGAATTGACTGTAAGCACATCTTTCTTTTAAGAAAAGATTGCAAGAAAGTTTCAGAATTCACAATGTTGAGAATTCAATGTTGAAGTGTCTAATATCCTAATTCTATGAAATAGATTTCTATGTATTGTAATTATATTTGGGTAAACTAATTAAATCATTATATTCAAGAGGTACATTATTATTTGTAGTGTGAGGGCCAAATCATAAAATCTAGTAACAATACATAACATCTATCTTACATAATTTGGGCACAAGACACCTATATGTTGAACTTTCTATACTATAAATTTTAAAATTGTCTTACAATTTCTCTTAAAAAGAAACATGTATTGATTCTAAATACGCAAATTAAAGCTATGTAAGATAGTTGCCAAATATATTGATTTCTTTGCTTCTTGAACTTCCTAAATTCAAATGTGACAGTTAGAAATAAATGCTTCATTTTTTCAAAGGAGAGGGATAGAGGGCAATGTTACTAAACAACCGTCTCTCTACTAATGAGCAATTATCTTCACGAGTTTGTGGGACCTCCTCTTTATACTCCAATATGAATTTATGGATACAAAAAATTATCAAAGAGGCAACCCATTTTCATAAAAAATGATAGTTTCTCCCATAACTCCTCATAAGCAAATCCAATTGTAAAAACAGTTGGTGTAGTGGCAAAGTGCTCCTCATCTCTACATCCAAAAAAATTCAAAAAACATAGTGATTTTGTTTGTTTTTAGTAAATTGCCTCAATTTACTATGTTGCCAAAAAAAACATTATTTGATCCTTTAGGGGTTGAATCATTACTATGAAGTATTACTTAGTTTTTATTAACAATTCGTTATTAGATTGATAACACATTAGATTGTGTAGAAGGATTAACTAGGATTAAGTTGAGTTTGGACAAATTAGTAGTGGTGATGAATAATCTTTATCCACCAAAAGGTTCTTTATGCCCTAGTTTTAAGGTTCCATATTAGCCAACAGTGGTAGAATAAAAGGGATTTAAATAGGTGTGGTTTAGAAGTTGGGCGTCATTTGAATTAGAATAGGTTTGAAAACTTGGAGACTCAAGAGTTTAGAAACTTGGAGACTTAGAAATAAAATTGCAAGGCTAACTTTTTTAACCCCTAAATGCTTTAAATAAGATATTCTAGTGTCAACTAAGCTTTGAAGTTAAATTAAGTCTTACCAAAGTATAATTTTGGGTAGTTTTGTTCTTGGTTAAATACCTTGTAAAGTTTATTTTAAACATCAAAAATTCAAGTTTTAAAAAATTGCTTAGGATGCTTCAATTGAGATTTTATTCAAGGTTGTTCATTGCAAATCTTGATTTTTTAGTGTTAGAATCTCTTGGATATGAGCCTAAGATACATTGAATCTTGGAGGGGAAATCACATTGGAAATTTATTTAAGTAAATTGTAGAGTGTATTTTGAAAAGCCATAAATCAATTTTAGTTTTGTATGTTAACCTCATATTTTTTTTCTTGACCCCAATTTAAGATATGACATATAAAAAGGGAGATGAAAGATTTCTAATAATAATCTTCCAATCCATAAGTGTTATTGTTGTGTTTTCTTTTCCCTTGTGATTCATAATACATTAATTTGAATTTGTATGGATACAATTTTAAAATCTTGATAAAACTTATCAAAATTGAAACTTTTTGTTTAGTTTTAAGTAAAAATTCAAGAAGCTAAGAAAAAAAGCCTTGAGTATTTACAGTTAAGACATGTTGGGTTTATAAGAATTGAAAAAAATGCACTTATATGTATGTACACTTCTTATGTTCAACAACTCCTTTTTAGTTGCTAGAAATGTGGTATTGTGAATTGAGCGCTTGAAAGCTTCACTAATGAATCATGGTCTACATAGGCTTGGAAAATGACCTACTAAAAGATCCTCTTAACTAAATTAGACCAATTGTTGGTCTTCTTGTGATCTATGTAGACAACGTTTATTTGTCTACATTAACTCAGGGTATGTTTCCACTTGTGCTTGCTGGTATTCTCCAAACCCATGTAATGTGTTATGTGGAATGGAGATAGAAGTGGTATCGTAGTCATTACTTTTAGAAAAAGTAGAAGGTAGGTGGTTGTTAGAAGGTACTTAGTAATTTTTAGAAACAAAGATCTGAGAGAATTGTATGCATTCTTTTCAATTTGAGCTTCACATGGCCCATTATTGAAGAACGATGTCTTTTGAAGGCAAAATTAGCGAGACCTAACCTTGTAATTAAGAGCATAGTTACATGAAGGAGTCCGAAATATTATAACTATGACAATTTTTCATGAAACAAAGTGAAGATTTTCATAATGACAGTTCACAATGTCATCTACTAAAAATATAAGATTGATATTTGAGCGTGATTTAAAATGAAATTTAGCTCTAATGTGATGTTTGATTATTTTGTCGTAGATGCACTCCTTCAAGGGATTTAAAGCACGCAATAAAAAAGAAACAAGCCTAAGGTAGAACTACCCATTACCACTATTTACCGAATTCTGCCACCTACAACTTCCTTCCATTTCCATCAGTAGCCCATCTTATTACCACAATCTTACTAATACATGATCATGATGGCAATGCACTGGGGAGCGGACACATCAACCCATGCTTCAACAATGGTTTGATCATGCTTCAACAAGGATCTACTCATAGTTTTACATTTCAGCTTTGAAAAATCACAAAAAATTCAATTCTTGTTGAAATGTCTTCATTCTTTTGCAATTGACTTCTCTCAAACAATTCAATCTTTGAAAAATATGAGAGCTCATAAATAGCTTTTCCAAAGTACCTAGATAGCAAATTTGTATGGTAATGGGTAAGGTAAAACAACCCATTGTGGTCAGAATGAGGAGTTTGACATCATCTTGTTGTTGAAAATTTTCAATTTTTTTCCCACATTAGTACAAGTGTGAGAAACAGAAAGTGTAATTGAAATTATATTTTTTTGACAAAGTATGAATTTGCTAGGAATTTTTGAAGCATTGAGCCCAAAAGAGTTTGTAGGCTACCTCATAACCAACAAAATCTGAATCTGTAATGCTCATCTACTACCTAATGTAGTCAAAATATTTTCTATTATGAAAGGCCAAAAAAATCAATTTTTACAATGAACTTCATACTAACAAATTAGAAGTTTCTAATGAGGTCAGTGTTCACTCCATTGTTGTCATGTAAGACATGCATTGTGGCCCACTTCTCACTTACTCAAAAAAAACCCACAATGGGTCATTTCCTAGGCGACCACAATGGGTCATTTGACCGCAATGGGCAGTTTTACCTTAGTTCTATCTTAACCTTAGAAGGCCCAAGGCCATTTTGGGTATGAAAACATCCTTGCTTTTCAAGCCTTATAAGTCTATATCTCGCTAGGGTATGAAATCTCAACCGTACAATCTTGTAGTGTACACATTGTAGATGATGTGGATCAAATTTGGAGTCATTTGACTACACGGATTGAAAGATTATAATGTTTTAGTGTTGAAAAAAGATGCTGAAATTTTCCTAAAAACACATTTGGAGGTGAAATTTGATTTCTAAACCTACTCACATGAAAAAAAATTTGAACTAAAATGTGCTTTGAAATCAACATACAAACTCATTGGTGGAAAAGAAATTCATGAAAGTGACTCATAGTGTTTGCAAAATGACTTTGAAATGTCAAAAAAATAGCCAAAAAGGGTTCAAAAAACACATCTAAGGCTGAACCTACTTCTACTAAAATGCTTCTCAGTCACTCGTTACTTCTTTGATTAACACAAAATTTTAGCCACACAAACTAGGCAAGTATGCGCAACGTTCCCAAAAAAAAGTTTTGAAAATGGACATAGTATGAAGAAGTAACAAGCCGCCGAAGTGCATACTAACCAAAAAATGTTAGGGTTTTGAACTTCGAATTGCTTCCAAGCATTCAAAACAACTTGGATTGCTATGAAAATTTTACCACAATAACTAGACTTCTAGAGGAACAAAATCCAACAAATTTGATTGAAAACAAACATTGGATGAAGGAGATACAAGCCTTCAAAGTTGCAGCCATGACAATGTAGTGTGTTGAACTCAAACTGAACCTGTGAACTTTGAATGGCTCTCACAAACTCAATTCATCTTGGATTGATCTGAAAATTCTACTACACAAACTAGACTATTATGCGCAACTTTTACAACAAGTTTTACTAAATTTGGTCATTGAATGCAAAAGTTACAGCACTTTGAATTGTACGTCCAAACTATGAACGCCCAGAATCTGTCCCCTTGGGTGGTCTAGGGTTAACCCATGTCCCAAAGGTTGGCAGTCAGAGTAGGGCCAAGTTTCCAGCAGGACCATGTTTCCACTATTGTTTGAAAAACCACAAAAATGCATAAGATTGGTACTTGTAGGTCAAGGAGAATTGCAGATCATTCAACTTACCCAGTTTGGACGAAGACTCTTCTCCATCTGCCCTAAATTAAAATTAGGATTAAAAATTAAAATTAAGATTAAAATTTGAAAATCCCGTATGTATGTATGTATGTATGTATGCCCAGGGCATGGACTGCTGGCATCTTGGGCGGCTGAAAAGCCGATCAATACCAGGCAAGGTGATCTTCTCGCGGTCATGGCGATCTGTCTCGCTCTCTGCATTCAGAGGGATCGAAGCAGAAGGGGGGGGGGCCAGCCAAATTTTCTGTTTTCTGGGCACCTCCGCCTGCCCCAAATTATTCTTGCAGATGCCCATGCAGGGCGTACCTTTTATTCCCCAAATCACCTGACAACCAAATCAATGGGGAAAAAAAATTCAAATAGGCCAAGCTAATAACGTTATTTTGAGTGCAGACAGAAAATGGCAGACTCCATTCACAGTGCCCGGAAAACAAGAGAAAGAAAAAACACCAAAAACACCCAAAAAAAAAAAAATGACTTTTGAAGGTGAACTCTGATTGGACTTGAGTGAGGCCACAAATTTCTACTAGGGAAAAATGGAAAACTAGATGGATGAAAATATATATAGGAATAGGATGGATGAACAAAATGAAAGATTATTCTAGCAAACTTGTCTACATTATTAGTAAAGAAAGATCTTTGATTTTGCATCCATTTTCAGTTCTTTTTATGCATCTAAGAGGGGAAAATCCAAGTTAATCTCGCATCAATCCACTGGAAAAATGATCACATATAGACTCATGCAAAATTTGTTTATTTAATAGTAAATAAGATTTGCATACCCATTATGAACCCTCTTTTCAATTGCCTCCCTATTTGAAGGATGGGTGTACATAGGGATATAATTAGGAAAAATCAATATGCCTACCTTAAATTCTAATCATACTTTAGTTAGGAAAATTTCAAGTCTACACAATTTCTTCACCCCCTCATTGTCAATTAACATAATTTTTTTGTATTGTAACTTTTTTCCACCAGATTAGGCTTAGGTGGAAGCCAACCGTTAACCACAATCAACCCTAAGCAATCTACTCAACATAACAAGACCCTAGAAATTTGTAAATTCTCATTATACCATGTTCATGAGTCATAATCCTATTTGTCATTACCTCCACCTACAAATGTGAAAGCACTTGTTTAAGATTTTCTTATCAACAATCAAAGTTTTCTTTGGAAAGAATCAACATAAATTTGTACTTAAGTGAACTAAAAAATGGTAGTTTTGACAATTGTTGTCCCAAATGTATTATAAGCCTTTAGGGGTTAAAGATCACACCTTTTTGATTGGACATTTAATTCATTATAGAGTGGTTGACCACTTTATAGTCAAAATTGACTTTTTGTCATTGATAGCCAAAGTTTTAGGATGAATTTGAATATGAATGAAAGGGGACGGGTGTGGGGAGTTGAGAACCAACTGACACATTGGTACAAGAATTAGGACAATATGTACCAACATGCAATTTTTGGGTTGAAAAAATAAACAAAACACTAGTTGAAAATACAGAAATCAATATGGAAATCAATGCAAAATTTGTCATGCATTTACTACAAAGCCCTAACCATCCATGCCAATACCATTGGCGTGGTCAGATCTCTGAAATGCATCATGGTTGGGTATTTTATTCCATATTCAACCTAAGGCCACAAAACATCTTGGACGCCCCCAAAATCAACAATAGTCTTTAATCCCTCATTGCCAAAGGGGACAAAAAGTGTCCTCTCACATTGTAACTATCCAATTTGAAATGCTCTAACTTTTGCATCTAATGTCCAAATTTAATAAAACTTGTTGTAAAAGCTGCGCATACTAGTTCAGTTTTTTGGGTAAAATTTTCAAAGCAATCCAAGACTAATTGAATTTGTGAAAGCCATTCAAAGAGTCACAGGTTCAATTTGAGTTCAGCACATTGCATTCTCATGGCTGCAACTTTGGGGGCTTGTATCTTTTCATCAAATGTTTATTTTCAATAAAAAAAAATTCCTTTAAGCTTTAGTTATTGTGGTAAAAATTTCATGTCAATCCAAGCTATTTTGAATGTGTTAGAGCAATTCAAAGTTCAAAATCCAGACATTTTTGTATTAAAGTGAACTTTGGGAGCTCATAATTTCTTCACACATGGTCTATTTTCAATCATTTTTGTTGTAAAAGTTTTGCATACTAGTCTACTTTGTGTGGTTAAAATTTCATATTGATCCAAAAAGTTATGAGTGACTGAGAAGCATTTTAGTAGAAGGAGGTTCAGCTATAGATGTGATTTTTTTTCTACTTTTTTTGCTGTTTTTTAACATTTCATATCCATTTTGCAAACACAATGAGTCATTTGAATGATATTTTTTTCACCAAAGTGTTTATATTTTGACTTTTAATCACTTGTTAGTTTGAAGTTTTTTCATTTGAGTGGGGGGAGGGCACTTAGAGTGTCCATTAAAAACCACATGCGAACAAAACTTTGGACCCCCTATATACTTTTTGAATTTTAAATATAATAAAATGAAAAATATGAATAGATTTTTCTACTTTGAAAGTTTATGTTTTGAATTATTGATATTTTTATTTGTTAATAATAATTAGTTACAAATTTTTGAAGTAAAAAGATACATTGTAGAACTAAAAAATAACTTTCACACCCCTATATTATATAAGAAAAAATTGCCTAAAAAATGAACAAAAAATTTCTAAAAATAACTCTCTATTGAAAGCTCATTTTGAGTTGAATATTGATGCAATGGTCATCTAAATAATTGGATTTTATTTGGGAAAATAATCTTATAGTCATTAGTAAACAATGTTCAAAATTTTAAATTAAAATTATAGTTTATTAGAAACCACTTGTTCGCACATGGTTTGTTGTAGTAGAACTAAGTGCACCCCCCGAGATTTGAGTATGTTTCAAAATTGAATTTCACCTCCAAATGTGTTTTTAAGAAAATTTCAGCACCTTTTTCCAACACTAAAACATTATAATCTTTCAATCTCTACGGTCAAATGACCCTAAATTTGTTTCACACCATCTACAACATGTACACAACAAAATTGTACAGACCTTAGGCAATGAATGGTTAATGGGTTAACCCCCAACCATCCCAACGCCTCAAAATTGAAAGACTTATTTGTTTGACTATTATAATTTTTTCAACAACATGGTCAAACAACATATCCCTTTCTTTAGAGTTCCGAGTTTGTCTCTACTACCAATTAATACAATCAATTTGTGAAGATTCTCTTTAGATGATAGTTTGATTGGAATGAATTCAAAAGGGTCTGGATTTTCATAAGTATATACTGCTGGGGATTTAGATGGGTACATCAAAATTTCACCCTATCTAAAACTACCATCATCACCCTATGTACACCCCCCAAATCAACATGTACATATATTGAAAAAACAATTTTAGAACATCTATAAAAAAACTTGACCTTTTATAATTTTTGCATACATTATCCAAATATCGTGTTTTTTGGTGCACTAGAACCTCACTTACCAACAAGAAATTATGAAAATCTTTCCATTCTAATAATAGTATCTAGGCACAATAGCAAAAAATGGCGGTTTTGGAGGTAAAGTAGAGCTATCCATTACCACCATCCATCCAATTCCACCACCTAAGGAACCTTCCCATTTGTATCAGTGATCCACCCATTTCCACAATCTTACCAATCTTTTATCATAATGGCAATGTACTTGGAAAACAGACACGTCAACCTACACTTTAGTAAGTTTTTGCCCATGCTTTAACCCTTAAACACCGGGCTAGTGACCGTAGAAATCAACCCTTTGGGAACCGTGTGACATCATCTAGTTTAAAAAAATAAAAAATATTCATTGGAAGTCAAACTACTGTAGAAGATTTCCCCTTTCCACCCCTAATTCCAAGGATGAATAGTTGCACTTTTGTCCTACCCAAGAGAATTCCATGTCATTCATCAAACGTTAGACGTCCGCGTCGACGTTCAAGGGTTAACAAGGGTCTATTCAAGCTTTAAGATTTCACCTTTGAAAAATCACAGAAAATTCAGTTTTTGTTAGAATTTCTTCATTCTTTTC